>JAYEVH010000397.1:0-56846 GCA_036346255.1 Ampelocalamus luodianensis | reverse complement strand
ACACATGCGTGAGTGGCCGTGAGCTCGGTGAGGCGCGGAGAAGACGAGGACGGCGGCGGTGAGGCCCACATGTCGGCCGATAACATCGAGCGGTCGCGAACCCAAGTCGGGTGCGGCGCGAACGGCGGTTAGACTCGATCAATATCGCACCAACCGTTGGATCTAAAGCGGACGGTGGGATTGGTGTATGCATTCGGACAGTCGGTTGCGCCGCGCGGCGTGGATCGTTCGATCTTCATCGGACGGTGACGCCATCGATCGCGGTGCAACTAGTTGGTTCGACCGAGCCAAGCGGTGCGAGTCGGACTCGAGCCTGAGTTGGGTTCGGGCCCGAGGAACAGTGTTTTCTGATTTGGGGTTTTAAAAGGCTGAGAGAGTTTGGAGAATTTTTAGAGGTAGCTCCTGAGCTCCAAAAATTCCGAAATTTTTATGGTAGTTACTTGAGACAGAGATCAACATTGCATAAATTTTCCAGAACTTTTTATGCACTGAACAATTCTGCAGAAAATTCACAAGCATGCTGACCTAGGGTTTGACCAGATTTTCAACTAGTTTGACTTGGCCATTTGAAATAGCAAATAAAATCTAAAAATTGTGAAATAATTCAGGGAGGTAGATAGGATGATCAAGATGATAGGAAAAATAATTTCATAGGATGATCACAAGTTTGAAGGCTAAGAATTTGCTGGCAACAAATTCCATTCACAAGAATTAACTTCTAGAAAATTGGAAATTGCTAGGGAAAATTTGGAAAACTTCCAAATGATTTGAAGAGACAACAAAAGTTTTTATTTCTCCTCAAAATTTTACATTTGAAATACAAACCCTAAGTTAGGGCTGTTACACAAAGTACTTAATCAAGAGAGGTTTCATATCCCCCTCGTGTGGTTAGCACGCAATAATTGCTTGGATCAATGGCACAAGTAACTCGGTCCTTAGGGACTTAGGCACCATTCCATTCACACCCAACAGATCACCCAACATACCATTGTGCCCAAGCCAAGATATAATTTTTGTTTTCAGTTTTTGATTTGCAAAATGGTAAAACACAAGGGTTGGACATAATGGAATAATATAAGTATTTGTGTGATCAAGATCACCGACTAAGTCGATGATCGCCCAATGCTACCGATACTAGGCATGGCTAAGCAATATTTATTCGAGATCTACTAAGTGACAAGAGCTCATCCAACTAACTCTAATCACGACAAATAACCTAGGCTCGGGTAGTAGAGATACTTATTTACCTAGAGATTATGCAACTAGAGGATTAGCTAATCAATTTAACAACAAATTAGCAATGCATACATAGAAGTTAAACAAAATATTAGACTTTAAAAGTAATGGGATCAATGGGAAATGATCAAACTGCTTGCACGCTTGTTGTGGCTCAAATTGTTGTGGAGGGTCGTTCGGGGTCACCGCAAATATCGAATCCTAAGCGAAAGAGAAAAACAACCAATAAAGCGAAGCACTTAAATGAAAGAGCAAGCAACAATTATCCAATTTTGACGAAATTTACACACAAGGTAGAATACGAATATACCTAGACATAGGAATTGGAAAAACCTAATTTGGATTTGTGGTGCAAGATATTCTCTAAAAACTATTTTCGCCAAAATGCTACACTTAAATAGCACTGTAGTAAAAATATTTTCTAGAAAGATTTTGGAGCTGAAATTTTTAGGTGGCTACCTACTGGTGTGGTGATAACCCATATAAAATTTCAGGTCATTTGGAGTTATATTGAAAGAGTTATGATTTGTCTAAATTGTTTAGGGTATTAAACTAAATTATGATCCTTATGATTTCTAAAAACATTAAAATTTGTGAAACCAATTTTCCTAGCAATTACACTATCAGTGGAAGCTAATCCAATTGGATTCATACAAAAATGATCTATAGATTAAAAGTTATGCATTTTACAAGTTTGCTAAAGTTCTGAAAAACAGTATTAAGTTCACTTGTTTACTATTTTTGAAAATGGTTTTCCAGGTTTTATCATGGTCTCCAGTTATTTTTCTATTTAAGTTCAAGTTATAAGGAAGCTAACAAAATTGGAATCATCTAATTTGGAGCTAAGATGACAAAGATATGAAAATGACAAGACCCTAATGTGATACTGATTTCTGGACTTAGCATTTTCGGGATTTTCCTAACATCCGGAGGCGTGGACGATTGAGAGCCGTCGATCTCAGATCGGACGTCCCGGTTGAACCCGGCGACACGGCGAGCGCGAGAAGAGGGCGGCGGCGTGGAGAGGAGGGTCGTAGATCTCTAGATCAAACGACCGCACGAGACACGTCGCCCCGACACGAGCTCTCGCCGGACAACAGAGGAGTTTCCGGCGCGAGCTTGCTCGCTTGTCGCCGGCGAGAATCGCCATGGCGGCGCCGCCAAGGCCAAGCGGGATCCTAGCACTATGGCGACCGATGGCACCGGCGCGAGGCCAATGGTGACTGACGCAGCGGCGCGGCGCGGCGGAGGAGTGCTACGGCCAAAACGAAAACGATGACATGGCTAAGCTTACGCGCAAATGGGCGGTGCAAAAGCTGGACGGGTCCTATGGACTTAACGCGACCAACGGAGTCCAAATCAGTAGGCCGGCGTGCCGAGGCTAACTGCGGCGGCGCGCGGCCAAACAGAGGAACTATGGCTACTGCGAGCAAAAGCTAAGCGAGAAAGCTTAAGCTCACCAGGTTCATCAAGACGGCGATGGGTTGGGGTGGGCGAAGGATGATCGAGCAGCCCGGCGAAGTCCAAGCGTGCGAAGAGCTTCACCGTGGAAGGTCAACACAGGCCAAACTAGCAACACCGGTGGTACCATGAGCCGCAATTCCACAGAGAAACTCCGGGAGGCGTGGATTGGGAAATGGGGTCTTACCGACCGGAGAAGAAAAGGGGGCATTGGCGTCGCGAACTCAAAACTCAATCCCGCCGCCTGCAGTAGGCACCACAGAGGTAAAAGGAAGGAGCGGGAGGAAGAATCGGGCGAGGAGCCACTGGAGCACCGTCGCGGCAGAGCTCCAAGCTCGGCAATATGGCGGAAATGGGCGGGTGGTATGGGCTCGCTCAAGCTCGGAGGGTGCAAGAGAGAGCTGCGGGGAGGAAAGGAAGCCAACGGAGGTGACCAGGGGCTTAAGTAGGCTCGAGGAGCACGAGCACCGTTGCTCGCCTCGGGTTCTTCTGCCGCTCACGGCCGCCGTGGCGGCGGGGCGATTGAGACGACGACTAAACGGGGTGGTGGAGTGACGGGCATTTAATGTCGCTGCGGACACCGTTGCGAGGTCGCCGGATGGGACAAGGCATTTGCGCCACGCCGGCTCCGCCATGGCGGCTGCGCGCGCGCGAGGAAGGCGACGACGGCCAACCGTCCGATTGCATCCAAGGGTTAGCGTGCGATCGCGTTGAAACGGCATCGGATGAACGTGGGCGCCGATTGAAATCAAAGGTCGAGCATCAAAGGGCAACCGGAGTTGTCCGAATGCTTACACGAATGAGCCGTCCGATGGAGATCTAACGGCTGATGACGCGCCTTTCGCTCGGCCGCGCCGGTGCGATTAGTTGGCTCGGTCGAGTCAAGTGACTCGAGCCCAGTCGACTCGCACCAGGAACAAGCAAACCAGCTAGGTTTTGATTTTTGAACTGAAACTTTGAGGATTTAATTGAGGCATCAAATCAACTCCAAAATTTATGAAATTTTAACTGAGCTTCCTGACCTTAGGTTAACCTTCCACAAAATTTTCAGAGATTTTTGTGCACTGGAATTTTCCCAAAAATTTCCAGAAGGTTAAAGCAGAGGTTTGACCAAGTTTGACTTGCCTCTAAAATATTTCAAATAATTTCCAAAATTATGAAATAATTCAGAGGTGTTACCAAGCAACCCTAGAATCAAGGAAAATTATTTCAAGGGCTTAACAAAAGATTTGACCAAGGAGGTTGATGACTTGATAAATGAGGCTTTGCTTTTGAATTTTCCAAAATTCTTTTACAAGAATTTTCGAGAAGTTCAAAAGCACAAGGATGTAAGAAAAGTTTTAATTTACCCTCAATTTATTACATTTGAAACACAAGCCAAAATGGGGATGTTACAAACCTCCCCTTACAAAAATCTCGTCCGATATTTGGTTCACTCGGAAAAGAAAGAGGGTTTGTTCAGCACGAAGACGATCTTCGCTCCCAAGTAGCCTCGTCGTCGAATGGTTTGACCACTGAACTTTAAGGAACTTGATGGTCTTGTTCCTTGTTCTTCGCTCACCTCTCGAGTAAGCGAACAGGTGCTCGCGATAGGTCAAATCCTCTGAACATCAAGAGTTTCCAACGGAGCTTCCTCTGTTGGAACACGGAGGCACTTCTTTAGCTGGACACATGGAACACATCATGTACTCCCGCAAGTGCAGCGAGCAACTCCAACTTGTAGGCAACGGCTCCTTCTTCTCGATAATACGGTATGGACCGACATATCGAGGAGCTAACTGCCCTTGACACCAAAGCGCCGTGACCCTTTAGAGGAGAAACCTTGAGGTAAACGAGTCATTGGGCTCAAAGCTCAACTCACGACGACGACGATCCGCATAGCTCTTCGCCGGATTGAGCTGTGCGTGGCGATCACGAATGAGTGGACTTGCCCTCGGCCTCATTAATCGAGTCCGCCAAAGAAAGGTCTTTCACCGGTCTCGCACTCGCTTCAACGGGTTCTACACTTTTTCCGTATAAGGCCTCAAATGGTGCCATGCCGAGGGGCGGCTTGGAAGTTTGTGTTATAAGAAAACTCAAATAATGGCAAGCACTTCTCCCAATGCTTCCCATAGGAAAGGACACAAGCTCGAGCATGTCCTCCAAAACTTGGTTGACCTCTCGGTCCGACCATCTGCTTGGGGGTGATATGTCATCTTTGAAGAAAGACGAAGTTCCCATAGCTTCTTGCAAGCTATGCGAGTAACCGGAAGTGAAGATGGAACCACGATCGAAATGATCGTCTTGATACCAATGCAAGCTCACGATCCTGGCGATATAGAGCTCATAAGGTGACCGTGCGAATCTTGGTCTTGACGGAAGAAAGTGCGCCACTTTCGTCAACGGTCAATGATAACCCAAATGGCATCATTGCCCCTCGGTGACTGGTAGGCGGTGATAAAATCCATCGACCAATCCCACTTCCACTCCGGAATTGGTAAGGGCTGAAGCAGTCCTGCCGGACGCTGATGCTCGGCCTTGACACGACGACACACGTCGCACTCGGCAATGAACCTTGCGATCTCCCTCTTCATTCGGGTCCACCAAAATCTCGCGAAGATCCCGGTACATCTTCGTGGCCCCGGATGAATGGATAACGGAGAATCGTGGGCTTCATGGAGGATCAAATCCGCAACTTCCGTCCTTTGGAACCACGAGCGTTGCCCGAATCTCACAACACCAAGCTCATCTACGGAGAAGCACTTGGCTGTCTCATTCTTGACATTTTCCTTGATGCGGTTCACTCCAACATCCGACTATTGAGCGGACTTGATCCGATCCACCAAGGTTGGCTGTACAACCAAGGCAGCGAGGGACCCGTGCTCATCCAATCCCAAGTTGAGGCAGAACTCCTCCGAAGGGTGGTGAGGCTCCTTGAGCCGCAATGCATTGCAATGCGCTGCGACTAAGCGCATCCGCAAATCGACATTGGCCTTGCCCTGATGGTAGTGAATACCCATGTCATAGTCCTGATCAGCTCAACCATCTCCTTTGCCCGAGGTTGAGATCTGGTTGGGTGAACAAATACTTTAGCTTTTGTGATCCGAATACGCCGCAACGATTACCGATTAGGTAATGTCGCCAAATCTTAAGTGCATGGATCACGGCGCCAACTCAAGTCATGGGTAGGATAGTTGAGTTCATGAGGTCTCAATTGCCTTGATGCATAGGCCACTACCTTGCCTTCTTGCATAAGGACACAACCGAGGCCTCGACGAGAGCGTCACAAAAGATATCGAAGCCGACGGACATCGGGAGAACAAGAACGGGAGCGGTGGTCAATCGCTTCTAAGCGCTGGAAACTTTCCTCGCAATCAGCGGACCACGAGAACTTCTTGTCCTTCTTGAGCAACTCCGTCATCGGCCGCTATCTTGGAGAAGTTCTCGATAAGCGGCGATAATATCCCGCTAAACCAAGAAAACTCCGAACCGGTGACCAAGTGGTGACTCAGAAAGCACGTCGATCTTGCTAGGATCCACAGCCACGCCTCTGCCGAAAGAATATGGCCTAAAAGGCTACTTCCTTCAACGAGCGCGCACTTGCTGAACTTCGCATGGTGGTGCTCACGGCTTGCCCAACACAAGTCTCAAATGCTCGGTGTGTTCCTCATCGCTCTTGGAGTAGATAAGGATATCATCGATGAAGACCACCACGAACCTATCCAAATACTCCATGAATACCGAATTCATGAGGTTTATGAACAAGGCCGAGCATTGGTCAAGCGAATGACATGACGGTATACTCGTACAAGCCATAACGGTAGAAAGCCGTCTTTGGAATATCCTCGGTCGAATCCGAACCTGGTGATATCCCTCTCGATCAATCTTGAGAAAACTCGAGCTCCGTTAATTGATCGAAGAGGTCATCGATCTGGGCAAAGGGTACTTGTTCTTTACGTTACTTCATTAAGTGGGCGGTAATCAACGCACATGCGCAGCGTCTTGTCCTTTTTCGGGACAAAGATTGCCGAGAATCCCCAAGGAGATGAGCTAGGCGGATGAAACCCTTCTCTTGAAGCTCACTCACCGCTTCTTCAACTCCACCAACTCAATTGGGTCCATCCGTAAGGCCTCTTTGAAATTGGGCGATGCAGGAACCAACTCAATGACAAACTCGAGGTCTCGAACTGGTGGCATCCTGGAAGGTCGTGGGAAGACATCAACAAAGTCACATACCACCGGGACTTCGCTAATATCTAGAGTGGCCGCCGCCGCGCGAAGAGATGCGGACCACTGCTGGCCAGAAAATCGAATCGCCGCTTGAAGGATCGTAAGGTAGATGAGCCTCTAGCGCAATCAATTTGTCCCATGTGCCGAGACAACCAATCCATGCCTAGGATTACATCTAAGCTCGCCGATCGAAGGAGGATAAGGTTTGCCAAGAATCCTACCCTTCTATCTCAACAGGACATCCCTACACTCGGACTCGGCTCTCAATTCCAACCGGGAGAGCGAATGAGCGATGGGACCAACAATGGAGTAAAAGAAGACCTCCCACAGCAAAGAAAAGGCTCGAAACAAATGAATGAGATGCGCTGAATCAAACAAAGCCGTAGCATGGAAAGAGTTAACCGAAAGGGTACCCAACACGACGTCGGGTGCCTCTGTGCCTCCTCGCGGAGATGAGGTTGACGCGGCCACTACCCACGCCTTGGGTAGCGGGACAACCTTCTCGATCCTGGGAGGACCACCTCCTGCGCGTCCTCCATTAGGGCGGGGCCGCTCGATCTGTTAGGGCAACTATTGGCATAATGCCCTTCGTTGCATGAAAGCAAGTGACCGGCGGCCCGGATTGCAGGGCCACCTGGCGGTTCGCAGCGCACGTGGCGGGGCACGGCTGCGGAGGCGAGGAGCTGTGCTGGCGGCCTCGGTGGTAGTGAAGCCACGAGCGGGCCCACGGGCGGCCCGGCACGGGGGACGAGAGGCGGCTGTGCGGACCATGGGCCTCCCACTTGCGCTTGCGACTCGCCAGGCGCCTTGGCCTTGTGCTCGGCAACAATGACCTTGTCCACCAAAGCACGAAGTCCGCAAAGTCCACAATGGAGAGCTGTCTTGCAGCTCTCGACAAACCTCCATGAACTTCTCCCGCTTGGCCTCATCGGTGGCCACCTCGGATGGAGCATAACGAGCCAAGTGGTTGAACTCGTCCGGTACTCCATCACCGACTTACGCCGCTGGCGCGCGAAACTCCTTCTTCTTGACTTCATCAAGCCGGGCAGGATGTGAGCTCGGCGAACGCCGTCCGAACTCATCCCAAGAGACGGTGTGGCGGCGGGCTGCATGGCCAAGTTCTCCCACCGGAGAGTGCTGCCCGAAGGTGATGGGAGGCAAAGAGTGCCCGTCCCGTCCAGCACCGAGCAACGTCGAGCTTACGCTCAACTTGACGCAGCCACCATCATGGTCCAATGGGTCCTCGGACCTAGAGAACGTGGGGCCGAGTGCGAAGAAACTCGGCAAGGCCCCCACGAGATCGATGTCAGCCGCCGCCCGGATCACGAGGCACCGGTCGTAGGCGGAGGTGTTGCGCGCAATAACATCCATCGGGACCCTCCCGTCCTCCGAACGGTTGCGCTCGATCCAAGAAGGACCTCGACCATGGTCGGAGGACGCGGAGCTCCTCATCCAAACCAGTGTCACGACCACGACCGCTACGAGTACCTCCAACCATCTCGCTTCAAGAAACTTAGGTTAGAAACCAAAGCACTAACATTAGAAGTTGATGAAAGCGAAAAGCTAACGATTAGGGGAATGAGACATCACCCTAACCGAAAGCCAAAAACAGCAAGTAACAACTTTAAAATGTTTCCAAAGAAGCTCCAAAACAGCAAGGAAACTCCAAAACAAGCTCAACCTCTCAATGCCATTAACCCGTATTGAATGAACGAGTAATAGTGTGAGAAGATAAAATTTCAGCACACTACCTCAAGTCTAACACTACTAAAGAGCAAGGTTAAAGCGCAAAAATATCGTTAGGTACTTAGCAAACTAGTATCACATCTTACCCTTTTGTTCCCACAAGTTTTAATTGATTAACCTCTCATTTTCTACCCTATTTAGAACCTTTGAGCTGCTTGTCCGGAAATTGAATGCTCGCTGTCCAGATTTCGCATCCAAGCCTCCTAGCCGAAATCTTCAACTTCGGAAGCTTCAAAATCTTGTAGAGGGCTGCTAACACTTCAATTTGCCAAACTCATTGGTTCCCAAAACCCCATTTAAACGATAATTACTATCTTTTGAGAGAAGAAAAGGAGGACAACTCTTAAAACTCAAATTAGAGCAAGATGAGATAGAAAGCTAAGATAGGTAAGGAATAAAATCTGAGAACTTACTTAAGCTTTCATAAATCATTTGATACTTTGAAATTAAGTTTTCCAAAATATCCTAAAGACGACCAAGCTTGGGTTACTACGGTCGGAATGGCTCTGATACCAACTTTGTGAGGACCCCGGTTTATTCAACTTGTACTATTTAACCATCCACTTGGTCCTAACAGTACAAATCAAATAAACCAAGCCTCGAGATATGTATACTTCCCAGAATTGCAGTATACACACCCCGTTACAAAATCATGCATCAATTCCATTCATACACATAGAGCGAAGCAAAGCAACAAGCGAAAGACATAGATAATATAAAAAGAGTTATTACAAAGAGAGGCCAACCGGCCAAAAGTCATACAAATAAGTAAATACACAATGAAGCAAAATGGCCATAAGATGGCGATAAACAAAAGTCAATCGGTGTGCCTTTACCCACAAGGCAACCAACCAGACCGCTAAGCTAATCGTCCCGACGGCGCGCAACACAACTCACAAAAGTGAGGCCCTTGGGGCTCACCTTCTTCCTCTGCAACAATTAGTATTAAACAAGCGGATGAGTACAAAACTTGTTTTGTACTCGCAAGAACCGACGTGTGAGATAACAGAACTATAATTAACTACATGCAAGCTTTATTTAAGTGGATGAGGCTCGGACTTGTTTTGACATAAAGCAAGTTTCCATTTGCAATAAGGTAATAGATTCAAAGCAAGTTTGCAATTAACTTTTATTGTTCCAATAAAAGAGAGACAATTATAACAATAGATAGATGACAACACCAACCTAGAAGTGACTAACCCATAGTCACCACAACAATAGCATGAAGTACCCTCCATACCACCCATGTCAAGTTTAAGTTTTTAAAAGGTTGTAGTCTAGTTCTTGTGGAAATAACCAGCGTGTCCATAACCTAGGGCGAGGCTATTCGAATAGTTTTAACCCTGCGGGTGTACCAATGTACCCACACGATAGACCGCCTTTCCACCCACGGTTAGCACACCTCCTTTGGTATGCGAGCATGTTGAGTCTAACAAGACGCTTTCCAATGGGCGATACTAATTAAGAGCCGCAACCCACGGGAGAAAGACACATTAGACAGCCTAACCTACCGCTAATGCTCCCCTCCAACAACACACACACAGAACACACCCACCGACCAGCTCATAATTAACACCTTCCAAAGTACTTAGTCAAGAGAGGTTTCATATCCCCCTCGTGTGGTTAGCACGCAATAATTGCTTGGATCAATGGCACAAGTAACTCGGTCCTTAGGGACTTAGGCACCATTCCATTCACACCCAACAGATCACCCAACATACCATTGTGCCCAAGCCAAGATATAATTTTTGTTTTCAGTTTTTGATTTGCAAAATGGTAAAACACAAGGGTTGGACATAATGGAATAATATAAGTATTTGTGTGATCAAGATCACCGACTAAGTCAATGATCGCCCAATGCTACCGATACTAGGCATGGCTAAGCAATATTTATTCGAGATCTACTAAGTGACAAGAGCTCATCCAACGAACTCTAATCACAGCAAATAACCTAGGCTCAGGTAGTAGAGGATACTTATTTACCTAGAGATTATGCAACTAGAGGATTAGCTAATCAATTTAACAACAAATTAGCAATGCATACATAGAAGTTAAACAAAATATTAGACTTTAAAAGTAATGGGATCAATGGGAAATGATCAAACTGCTTGCCTGCTTGTTGTGGCTCAAATTGTTGCGGAGGGTCGTTCTCGGGGTCACCGCAAATATCGAATCCTAAGCGAAAGAGCGAAAACAACCAATAAGGCGAGCAACACTTAAATGAAAGAGCAAGCAACAATTATCCAATTTTGACGAAATTTACACACAAGGTAGAATACGAATATACCTAGACATAGGAATTGGAAAAACCTAATTTGGATTTGTGGTGCAAAAGATATTCTCTAAAAACCTATTTTCGGCCAAAATGCTACACTTAAATAGCACTGTAGCAAAAATATTTTCTAGAAAGATTTTGGAGCTGAAATTTTTAGGGTGGCTACCTACTGGTGTGGTGATAACCCATATAAAATTTCAGGTCATTTGGAGTTATATTGAAAGAGTTATGATTTGTCTAAATTGTTTAGGGTAATAAACTAAATTATGATCCTTATGATTTCTAAAAACATTAAAATTTGTGAAACCAATTTTCCTAGCAATTATACTATCAGTGGAAGCTAATCCAATTGGATTCATACAAAAATGATCTATAGATTAAAAGTTATGCATTTTACAAGTTTGCTAAAGTTCTGAAAAACAGTATTAAGTTCACTTGTTTACTATTTTTGAAAATGGTTTTCCAGGTTTTATCATGGTCTCCAGTTATTTTTCTATTTAAGTTCAAGTTATAAGGAAGCTAACAAAATTGGAATCATCTAATTTGGAGCTAAGATGACAAAGATATGAAAATGACAAGACCCTAATGTGATACTGATTTCTGGACTTAGCATTTTCGGGGATTTTCCTAACATCCGGAGACGTGGACGATTGAGAGCCGTCGATCTCAGATCGGACGTCCCCGGTTGAACCCGAGCGACACGAGGCGGCGCGCAGAAGAGGCGGCGGCGTGGAGGCGAGGGTCGTAGATCTCTAGATCAAACGACCGATGTGAGACACGTCGCCCGGGCACCGGAGCTCGCCCGACAACAGAGGAGTTTCCGCCGCGAGCTTGCTCGGCTTGTCGCGGCGAGAATCGCCATGGCGGCGCCCGCCAAGGCCAAACGGGATCCTAGCACTATGGCGCACTGATGGCACCGTGGCGAGGCCAATGGTGACTGGCGCGTGGCCAGCGGCGGCGGAGGAGTGCTACCGAAACGAAACGATGACATGGCTAAGCTACGCGCGCAAATGGGCGGGTGCAAAAGCTATGATGGGGTCCTATGGACTTAACGCGACCAACCGAGTCAAATCGTAGCGGCGAGCCGAGGCTAACGGCGCGCGGCGCGCGAAAACAGGAACTATGGCTACGGTGCGGCAAAAAAGCTAAGCGGGAAAAGCTTAAGCTCACGGGGGTTCACCAAGACGATGACGGGGTTGGGGTGGACGAAGGATGATCGAGCAGCCCGGCGAAGTCGGCAGGCGATGCGAAGAGCTTCACCGTGGAAGGTCAACTGGGCCAAACTAGCAACACCGGTGGTACCATGAGCCGCAATTCCACGAGAAACTCCGGGAGGCGGGGATTGGGAAATGGGGTCTTCCGCGACCGGAGAAGAAAAGGGGGCATCTGGCGCAGCGAACTCCAAAACTCAATCCCCTGCCTCAGAGGAAACCCAAAATAGAGTGAGGGTTAAGCACCACAGAGGTAAAAGGAAGGAGCAGGAGGAAGAATCGGGCGAGGAGCCACTGGAGCACCGTCGGCGGGAGCTCAAGCTCGGCAATGGCGAAATGGGCGCTGGGTGGTATGGGCTCGCTCAAGCTCGGAGGTGCAAGAGAGAGCTGCGGGAGAGGAAAGGAAGCCAACGGAGGTGACCGGGGGCTTAAGTAGGCTCGAGGAGCACGAGCACCGTTGCTCGCCTCGGGTTCTCGCTGCGCTGCGGTCGCCGTGGCGGCGGGGCGCAGCTGAGACGACGACTAAGCGGGCGGTGGGTGGCGGGCATTTAATGCGCTGCAGACACCCGTTGCGAGGTCGCCGGATGGGACAAGGCACTGTGCGCCCACGCTCAGCTCCGCCATGGCGCTGCGCCGCGCGAGCGAGAGGAAGGCGACGACGGCCAACCGTCCGATTTGCATCCAAGGGTTAGCGTGCGATCGCGTTGAAACGGCATCGGATGAACGTGGGCCGCCCGATTGAAATTCAACGGCTGAGCATCAAAGGGCAACCGGAGTTGTCCGAATGCTTACACGAATGAGAGCCGTCCGATGGAGATCTAACGGCTGATGACGCGCGCGCTCGCTCGACCGCGCCGGGTGCAGTTAGTTGGCTCGGTCGAGTCAAGTGACTCGAGCCAGTCGACTTCGCACCGAGGAACAGTGCAAACCGCTTAGGTTTTGATTTTTGAACTGAAACTTTGAGGATTTAATTGAGGCATCAAATCAACTCCAAAATTTATGAAATTTTAACTGGAGCTTCCTGACCTTAGGGTTAACCTTCCACAAAATTTTCAGAGATTTTTGTGCACTGGAATTTTCCCAAAAATTTCCAGAAGGTTAAAACAGAGGTTTGACCAAGGTTTGACTTGCCTCTAAAATATTTCAAATAATTTCCAAAAATTATGAAATAATTCAGAGGTGTTACCAAGCAACCCTAGAATCAAGGAAAATTATTTCCAAGGGCTTAACAAAAGATTTGACCAAGGAGGTTGATGACTTGATAAATGAGGCTTTTGCTTTTGAATTTTCCAAAATTCTTTTACAAGAATTTTCAGAGAAGTTCAAAAGCACAAGGATGTAAGAAAAGTTTTAATTTACCCTCAATTTCTTACATTTGAAACACAAGCCAAAATGGGGATGTTACACGGACGTCGCACGAAGAAGTGCTCCATTTGCAGGGAGTCTGGCCACACCTTCAAGACATGCCCCACGCGAAATACTCAGGACCAAGGAGACATCGGCATTCCGGACGTCACCACGGGGACCTCGTCCGGTGCCCCGACTAGAGGCAGTCCACATGGGAGACGTTGACGTCGCGACCACGACAAAAATATTATTATCAATGTTGTCAATTATCATTTTAGTTAAGTGTTATGACGTTCTTCTGCAAGTTCTGTAATATCAGAGTACGAATTCCCGATCGAATGGCAATATCACTTATCTTCCTTTTTACGAATCGTTCATACCTCAAACTTCCTCGCTAAATTCTCCGAAAATTAACCGTAGTAGAACAACATACGATGATGATAAAATGTTATTACGAGTCTAACAGATTTACATCCGTTTAAAATTTATGAAAATCACAAACTGCCTAAGTGAAATAGGAAAATAAGGGTTGGGGAATGGCAATATCACTTATCTTCCTTTTTCGAATCGTTCATACCTCAAACGTCCTCGCTAAATTCTCCAAAATTAACCGTAGTAGAACAACATACGATGATGATAAAATGTTATTACGAGTCCAATGTTTTGCACCGTTTAAAATGTATGAAAATCACAAACTGCCTAAGTGAAATAGGGGAAAATCAAAAACTGGCTAGGGTTGGGAATGAATCGCCAGTTCAACTGGCGATAGGTCTGTCGCGATTCAATCGGCGATAGAACTGTCGCCAGATTCAATCGGCGATTCATTCCCTCAATCGCGGCATGCGAGGGATAGGTCCTGCCGCCGATTGAACCGGCGACAGGAATGAATCGCCAGTTCAACTGGCGACAGAGGCACATTTTTGTAATTTTTTTAAACGGCTATTTATTTTTGTAAATATCTTTAAAAATAATATTATTTTAAAAAAAAATTCGAAGGCGAGGTACTCCCTCCGGAAGGAGTTCAGATGGCGCGTGCCACAATTCTTGGTTGGAGGAGGATGTCTCATGTCATTTTTTTCTTTTTCTCGTGTAATTCCTTAGGCAATTGCCTATTGGTTGATTCAGGGCATGAATTGTTGTTATATGTAGGAATATGATAGACGAAATGTAAATGAATTGAATTGGTGAGCTGAATTCTTGATAGTTCTTGTGAGTTGTTTCATATCTTGGCCATCTGCATGCCAACTGTTTGATGGAATGCATTGCTGTGTGTGCGTCGCTGGAGCCCGTTTCTTTAGATTGCTGTGATTCAGTGAGTAACGGAAGTGTTTCTTGGGTGGGGGCTCATGATTCATTCGTTTGTTTTAACAAAGTGTATGCGCCAGAAGTATTGGTTGACTTGTGCGGTTCTTGCAAATGTTTGTTTTCCTTTGCGCTTGTATGCGTCCCAGTAGAAAAATAGCATTGTTGACGATGCAGCCAGGAGATGTGCTCGGCTGCGTTGGCTCTGAGGTGGATGCGGGCGCAGAGCAGCCTGGTGAAGACAAAGGCCGAGCGCCATGGACAGTCCTTCCTCTCATTTTTTGCTGAGTTTGAGAGAAAAGGATTGGAGGAAGAAGGGAGGATGGACCGATGGTGGGGCAGATACAACATTTTGAACGCTTTCTCTCCTAGTAGTCAGGATAATACTACTATAATGGGTCCGATGTCTTATGGCAAAGAGCCACAAAAGTCAAGTTTTCAGAGCCCTAGAGCAAAGGCCACAAAAGTTAGCCAATTTTGCCAAATGTTTAGCATAGTTGTCAATATGCAGCCGTGAGGCACAATCTTACAATTTCCTAAGAAACTAATCGATCAGTGAGCATTCCAGCTCATTTCTTGTTTTTGCTTAACTTAATCTCTCTACATTGATAGCAATACTTACTGAAATAAGATCCGAGCAGATTTTGTTCTTGCTGATTAAATTCTCTTTTCTATGCTGCAATAGAACATGATAACATGAACACTTCAAAAAATCAGTAATTATTACCCTTATGTGCTTTATTTCGATTTGAGTCATTATATATTGGGAATTGCTAAATGGTACTCGAGTGTTTTTTTATTTGTGAGTAATCAAGTTTTTTTATTCATGCTTCGAGTGTTTTTTTATTTGTGAGTACTCAAATTTTTTTATTCATGTTATGCTTGATGATTTCTCTCCGCAACATAAATGAATATGTATGTTTTTTTGTAGTTTTTGTTGTGTTTTTTATAGTTTATTTTGTTCCTCTTGTTTACATAAAATCACACAATTTTTTACATAATTTAATTTATGTAAAACTAGTATATAACTTATGTAAAAATTCAGTGTCTAAAAAATAGAGTACTCTCAGATAAAATAGTACTCAGATGAGGGGGAAAGAGGCAAAGTGATCTCATCCATTGAATCTAGATCTGAGAGTTCAAAATTTGAGTACTATTTAGCAATAAAACACTCAAGTACTCCCTAGACACCTCCTTATATTTTTGCTACCAGCCTTCCAATCAAATAAAACGTTTATGTTGCCAATTTGAATTTTAGAGAAGGCATTCCGTCACCTGATCTAGTAAATTATGTGCAGGTCATTGTGGGTGGTGTGGCAGCTGGCATCTGGGCTTACCAAAAGCACAGGCAAAGGACTAATGTTCATATTATGGCTCTCAACCCCGTCCGAGGGGTTCCCTTGACTCCAAGAGAGAAGGAGACCATGTTAGACATACTTACACCGCCGTCGCCAACAAGGTGGTGGTGGTGGCCGGGCAAATGATGTTCATGTGCTTTGCACAACATAGAGTACTTTTCCAGTGGTAGCAGCGTACAGATGATCAGGATGAGTGGATGGCTGATTTTAGCGCACAGTTTCGATGTATATCTCACACTTTCGAACTTCCGACCATGAACTACAGGCAGTTTGTGACAGTTTATAGGTATGAAAACAGCCGGCTGTTGAGCTGTAATTGCTTATCAACTATGCATGCTTTCTTCTGTAGCAGAAGCTCAAGTGTGCTGATGAGCTGACAAGCAGGTGCTCGCACTGGTTATCCTCCCTCATGTAGCAGCCTACACAGAACTTTGATCACTAACTTTTATCATCATATTTGAAAAAAAAATAATGTAATGTTATGAAAGTACTTTTCATGAAAAATTTACTTATACCCATTTTCGTATATCAAATGCATATTTTCGATAAGGAAAAAGTCTATTTTACAACCTGAACTTTTCGAAAAGTCCGGAAATCAACCTTTAACTCCAAAACCGTCTAAAACGCAATCTCCAACTCTCAAAACCGTTCTGTTTTCACCCTTTGCCCCTTCCCACCTCCGGTGTTCGCTGATGTAGATACGGTTTATGTTGACATGATAGTGGTTTTTGCTTGGTAAGGTGGGGTCTATATATCAGTTCTACTGGCCTATATGTCAGTTCTACTTTTTCTTTCTTTCTTTTTTTTCTCTCTCTCCCCTTTCCGTGCCTCCACAGCACTGCCCCCTCCCTTCCTGCCTCCCTCTCCACCGCGTCGCCTCCTGTCGCCGCCTCCTCCCTTCCTCTCCATGCCACCTCCTTCGCCCCCCTCTCTATGCCCCTCCTCGAGCTACCCCCGCCGCCTCCTCCGCCCCCTCTACATGCCTCCACCTCCTCATCCTCCCTCACTCTCCATGCCTCCCTCGAACCACCCCTTCCACCTCATCTCGCTCTCCACGCCTCCACCGCGTCGCCCACCACCGCCTCCTCCTCCCTCCCTCTCCATGCCTCCAGTTGACCTAGGCCGCCTACGACCTCGCCACCCTTGTATGAACCACAACCTCATCCTCCTGACGTGCCATGTTCCTTCACTAGAGACCATCGTCACCGACCTCCACCTCCGCGCCATGGCCGCCACCGGTGCCAGCACGCCTCAGGCCACCTTGGGCCAAACCGAGGTGACTACCAGTTTCACTATGCCGAGGCCGTGCTCGTGCATGCATCGCCTTTTCCTCCCCGTTGTTGGAGCTCGTTGTGAGGACCCCGGAATATTGAAAATGTACCTAATTAAAATTATACTGTAGCATAATTCTTAATTAAGGAACAGTTCTGCCCTTTATTAAAGATCATGCTCGAAGTATAAATTTAATAAGTAACAAATCCAATATTCAGGATTCCCGGATATATGTCTTACAATGGTTCCCAGGATCAGTGACCATTGCACATATATCTTTAAACAACATTGCATCATACACATACAATACATACATTTACATAATTAAATATAAGGTTACAATTCGGTTTAGTACTACAATATAAGTGACTTGGTCACTACAAAGGAGTAACATCAGAAGCAAAATAAAACAACAAAAACCACCAATGGCCCCATCAACCGCAGGCTATTGCGTGGAGGAAAGAAACAACTTCATTCGTTAGCGTCGCCCTGTTCGGTGCAAACGGGTACCTCATACAAATACCCATCCTCACCTGCAACAAGTGGTGAAAGCACCTGAGTACGGAAGGTACTCGCAAGACTTACACAAAACTACTAAAAGAATGTGTTTATTAGAGCCTAATCAAAGGGATAGAGCTTAACATGCATAAGGTTGTCAACAGCAAGGTTATAGTGGCATTAAGTTTGCATAAAACAATACATCTTAACCTGCACATGCTACATTTTAACAAAAGCAATTTTATAAACTGATTTGAGCTAAAAACAGTAAGTAACATAATATATAATTATAAACCACAACAATAAGAAAGTGGCTTTCCACCACAACAAAGATATTGCATGAATTCCCTTTATGCCGAACCCAAAACCCAAACAGTGGTTTAAATCAAAGGTCTATACAGGTGACATCAACTCAAGTATTCGAATAGTTTTAACCCTGCAGGGGTGTACATCTTTACCCACACGACTTAGTCAGCCCGTTGCCTTCGGATGCCTCCGAATGATGACACACTTCCTTTGGTATACCGACCGGGGAAACTAAGATTTGGTATTTTTCAACAAGTTGACATTATTGAGTTGAACTACCTATGTGCGACTAATCCTGTTAGTGTAGGCTATACCCCCTACACCAACAGGGCATACATGTTACGCCGGAACATCCGATTCAATAAAAGAAATAACAGTTGTGCTCACCCGCACATATAGTATTGAAATCGGAGCCTTATGAACCTGAAGACCTTCCAAAGTCCTCGCCCTTAAGAACATATGCTATGACATGGTATGAAACCAAACACATATGGCATATGTTACTGATAAGCAAGCACATATGTCATATGTAATCAATATATATCTCCTTATCAACCTGCATTCCAACTCAATAACACCAACCCCTTACTTAACCAAACAGCGCCCATACACCGCGTGTGGAAGTACGTTGGGGCTCGAATTGAATAGTCAGAGTTTAGTCCTTAACTGATCGAGACAAGACCACCACACTTCCCAATCTCGTGCACGAAGGCACCATCACTAGCAACCACTTGTCCAGATCTTATATAGGTTTGCCAAATAAAGTTTTAATTCAAACCTGAATTAAATAGACTGAACAAGGCATTAAAATACTGAAATTTATTTTTTGTTCCCCTGTTTGACTAGATAAGCTTGCCAAACACTAACGTTCTATGGACTGCATGGCTAAGCAAGATTACAGAGTAAAATAATAGGACAAAACACTATCTTAAGTCATAAGTGTATGAATTCAATTCAGGGTAATCCACAAGTGTTGGTATATAGCTAACTACTCACAGATCACAAATACTTTAGAAAATAGCATGCACAGTATCACTGTAAAATTGAAAATCTAAAGTATTGAAATCTGGGTTCAATATGATGCAAGAGGATGCTTGCCTTGATAGTAATACACCTCTTGTGCAGGTTCTTGTTGCTCATAAATGGACTCAAATACTTCAGAAGAACCAGATTCTAAAAGAAACAATAAAATCCAATGAATACAAGAACTGACAGCAAGTAAAAGATAAAGGAAAAATGTATGATCAATATGGTAATACATGATTAACAATATGCTTAAGTTATATCTACCCCAATAAAGATAATAACCCATATTATCACCTACTGCCTTTAATTGACAAAAATTAGAGTTTAGGTTAAAGTTACAGTTTTCAGATTTTGGAAGAACTGAAATCAGGGCAAAGTGTAATAGAGTGATTTGGTGATTTAAACATGGATCAAGTAATTTATTTGGTTTGGACTAAGAATATTCATAATCAATATAGTGACCTAACTTATCAATTACTTACTAATTGACAAAATAAAGATTTGAGGGTCTTCTTTGTACCTTTGAAAGCGATTCAAATGACGACAAATAGCAAAACAGGGGTTTGAGGATCTTTGCTTAAACACTAATACACTTAAACCTAAGGTTCTTGCTGGAGCTAAACCTAATATGTAAGGAAGTTAACATCCTAAATCAACACCTTGCTAATCCTAATTAGCAAGATTAACAAATAAAGACATGCTATCACTTTTGTTGGTCCACCCGACAAAACAGAAGAAAAAGGGTTTAGGGCCTTTTTTGATTTAGAAGCAAAATGGTCAAAGATAACTTTTGCTTATGCTACTAGGGATAGGCTTAGACCTAGTTAAGCTGAAAAGATGACAATAGAAACCCTAGAGCTTGAAAACGACATGAAAGACCGAAAACCTACAAAAGTAACATTGTAATATCTTGACTTTCATTTGAGAGTGCAATACAAATTGAGAGAGAATTAATGTAATTCTCCGATAGTGCTAGAAATAATTTTCGGGAGAGAATAATTAATCGGTAGAAGGTTTCTTTTGAAAAAAAAAGTTTAATCAGGAGAATAGAGGGGGTTTTCTACGTTTTCCCGGCAACCTGGGCGTGGGCCTTGGCCCATGAGGCCTGGCCGGCCATAGGGGGGGAGGTGCCACCCTCCCCCAAAACCCTAGCCGCCCCTCCCCCTCTCCTCCCCACCTTGGCCGCCGCCTCCCTCCTCTCCCCTCCCCCTCCATCTTGCGCCTCCCCCTGCTGGTTGCAGCCCCTTCTCCACCTCCATTGCTGCCGCCCCAAGCCCCTAGTGCAGCACCCCCACCTCCTGGAGCCGTCCCTTGGTGCCGATCTCCCTGTTGCCGGCTTCTCACGAAGGTAGGAGTGGTGTTTCGTGGAATTGGCTGATCAAGAAGGAGGGTGTTGAAGTATAAGTGAATTGTTCACCTTTCATCATCAGCTTAAGCTTTTGGGTGAATTGGTTGGTGCATGCAACTCAATATGGTATCAGAGCCAAGAGGTCTTGAGTTCAATACCCGGTTGGTGCAATTAAAAATAATAATTGCAGCCCACTTCTATTCCATGTCTTAGGCCTGAGGGAGTCTACACATGAGGGGGAGTGTTGAAGTATAAATGAATTGTCCACCTTTCATCATCAGCTTAAGCTTTTGTGTGAATTGGTTGGTGTATGCAACTCAATAAGGAACATCTTCGCGGATCAACCATTGTCTTCCTGGTTGCTGCAAGGGTAACGAATGCCGATCCTCATCATTTGATTAGTGGTAGATGTGATTTGGATCATAATTGATTAGATCGAAATGCTACGATTAGAAAGTTAGTTCTATCCAGAATGTTGCGTGGCCTATTTCGTGATCTTAGAGGCCGAATTTGAGAGGTCCATCTCCTAGAGTAATGTAGGTATTGTTCTTAGCTTTCGGTGGCCGCCAAGAACACTAAATTCTGATGTACAGATCAAAAGTTATGTTCGTTTTAGTTTCTGCTGTCCAGAATTCTGACGAGAATTAGCAGACACTATAATTGTTAAAATTTGACCTAGTTAGAAGATTATTCAGAAGTCTTGCCCATAACGACTTTTGTACGTGATCTCATTAGCTTTCAGGATTGATAAAGAACACCCCATTTGGATTTGTAGAACAAAAGTTATGTAAGTTTTAATTTGACTGTCCAGAACCCTGACGAGAATGAATTGTCGAATTGCCTTTTAATTTATGATCAAGTTAATTGCAAATTCAGGGCTTTCACCCAACTAGGTTTTTGTAGGCCTGGGTCTTAGCTTTGATATTGATAAATAACTCTAAGTTTGTTTTAGCCAATTATAAGTTATGACCATTTTTGTGCCGCTGCCCAGAAGTGTCGGGCAGTTCTGACAAAGGATGCTCATCGGTCTTTTGGGGCTTGGTATATTCATAATTTGGGTTTTCCATCAACTAGGTTGTTGTAGATAATCTTGTTAGCTTTCAAACAAGCCTGAGTTTACATTTTTATGAATTTCAGAGCAAAAGTTATGTCAATTTTAGTATTGCTGCCCATTATAGTTTTATGATGGAATGTAGTTCAATTGGAGTAAAATTGTGTAGTTAAACGTTGGGGTGTTGGGGTAAGTGTAGCAAGTAGTGTCTTGACTTCATGGTTCTTATTGAGTAAACTAATGGTGTAGGAGGTGAGGCTCCGAGATTAGCGGCATCGTTGTTACCTCCTAATGCATCGCAACGCTAAAGGCAAGTACAATGATTTTGTGTGATTTGTAAACACTGGATGCTCAATGATTAGTATTGTGTTTTGTTTGATATGTGAGAAGCTTCAATGTTCATGTTCCGTCCACGGGAGTGGAGATTATAGTAGACAAGAGGTTCCGATGATTATGTTCTTTGCATATGCTTTTTCATATGTGTGGAGATGATATTAGTCATTATTCATAAGTTTATTCATGCATCCATGTTCATGTTCCGTCCACGGGAGTGGAGTCTAAAGTCCCATCAATTCCAGTATGGGCAAGTGAAGTCCCACCATTCCAATGTGGGCAGTTTTAGACACCCGTATGAAACATTCTTCATACGGTATTTTGGAACCCCGTATTTTGATAAATACGGGCTTAAGTGAACACCGACGGGTGTGTCACTAGCTATACCGGTATAAGCATGTGTGCAGTCCATCCTTTGATTACATTCATTCATTTCATGCATTCCTAAATATTCGTTCGTGGTATGTTCAGAATTTGTGAAGAGGTTGACTTGTCCATATTGGTTGTATGCTAATTTATTCCATGTACTTGCTGAGTTGATGATGTTCCTCTTGGGAGGGAGTAGACACGCACTACTCATTCACTTCACCTTACACAGCTTCAATAAAAGAATTAGATTCTGTTTTTCTTTCAATAAGTGATGGACTGTAATAAATAAACTTAGATGTGGATGATAACTTTCTCTATGTGAAGGTTGTTTAAATAACTGCTTATGTTCCCTAATCATTCGTGGGATATGATTATCTTAATGGATTGATGAGACTTAAATATTTGGAATTTGTGGATCTTTGTTGATTCAGATTCTAATACTGCTTAGGTTCTAAAAGATGTTGATCTTTTGTAACTTAGTTGATGAATTTTTGTTGAAATTATTCCGCTGTATGGTTATATGTTAGGTCTTTAGGTAGCACTTTGACTTTCGAATAGCCAGGGTGTTACAAACATTTCGGTTAAAACAAGGATTGAGCATCACATGCACAAATGATTGGTTCATGTGAGCTACTGAGATCCTTAAGGTGCTTAGGATGACAAGGATTAAGGTCTAAACTTACCAGAATAGGAAAAACACCAAAGGCTCCTTAACCAGCTCTGATCAACATAGAAATAAACTCTGGTTTCAACCTACAAAAGGTGCAAAACTCATATTACAAGGTGAATTAAGCAATTAAGATGGATAAGCAAGGCGTGAGAGCAAGAAACTCCACTGGAATGGAAAAAGGAAGATGAGGAGCTCTCTGATCAACAATGGCAGTGAGCCAAAAGCTAGGGTTTATATAGGGTTTGAACCAATGGAACAAACGAGAACTCTCTAGAGCTGATGCAGTGGCATTTCTGTGCCAGATGTCAAGGTAATATTTGCCAAAATCGTGGCGCGACACTCCTCTCTGACAACAAAGATCGGCGGCGATGTACAGGCGTGAGGAAGAAGAGAGGGGTCTCACTGACATGCGGGTGTCGCTGTCAGTAGCAGCCTCACACACCCTCGCAATATCAAAAGAACATCAACCGTCCGATTAGAAATGGGCAGCTGTGATGGATGGGCAAAATAACCTCTAACCGGTATCTTTTAATATGGACCGCACGATCCTAATCTAACGACCATATCAAGATTCGGCCCTAGGTGCACGTGGCTCGAATGGATGCCGTAGGATTTAAATCCAACGGCCGCAATTTAATGCACGCCTTTGAATTTTGAACTAAAAAAGACGGCGCGGTTGGATTAGAGATCAACGGTAGATATTGAAGGGGAGTTCGATACTCCGAACGGCCTAATCATCCTCGATCGCCCGATTTAAATCCAATGGCTTAGATTCAATGTGGCGTTCGGGTGCCCGAACGGCCCACTAGATCTAGCCCGGTCAATGGGAATCCAACGACTCACGTTTATTTTGACCTTTACCATATGGTATAGTCCAATAAGTGAGCGCCACACGATTTAGATCCTACGGCTAGGATTGAATGAGCTTTACAGGACGACTTGAACGGCCCAATGAGTCCGGCCCATTTGATTGGAAATCAATGGCCACAAATTGGGACACGTTGAGGATCTTGAAGCAAGATCGGATGCCGTTGGATTGCGATCCGACGGTGGAGATTGCCTCGCGTACGTGAATAGCCCATGTAGTTTCGCAAATCTCGCCCGCTCGCTTGAAGATTGACGGCTCACGTCACGTGTAGTGTTGGGCTCGCGCCCGAACGTGACCGAACCGGACCAATTGCACCGGGTTGGACCCAACCTTATTGGGCTCGAGTTGCTACAATACCAACCGACTCGGGTTGGGTTAAACGAGTTGAATAACCATTTTGAAGCATCCACAAGTTTGACTAAGGCTTTAAAAATAGTAAATAAATTTGTAAAAATGTGAAATTTTAAAAATATGCTACTCGTATCACATATGTCCCAAATAAAATCTAAAACCCACTGTTTCACTTTATAAAATACATAAATAATTACATTAACCCGAATAGGTTTATTTAAAGTCAATTATTTTTCCAGGTCAAAATAATTTCTAAAAATTCTACAAAAATTATTTTGGCCAAGATAATTCCTCTAGTTTTTAATAAAAATACTCCCCAGTCATAATACAAGCACTGACTTGTATTTCCTTTGAAACTTCAAATAAGTTTTGGATTTCGGCTAGAAAAGTAAAGGTTTTAATTTGTAACAACACATCCAAATTCCAATAATGAACAGTAATGTTATGAACAGCATTCCATTACTGTTCATAAAGCATATTATTACTGTTCTTTAAGTCTGGGGCTGTTACACTCGTCATCACCATTGAGCCCGCGCCATTCTTCTCGCCATCGCCGTCACACTCCCGTTCCAGCCATCCCCGTCGTCCTCTGCACTAACTACCATCTTGTCCAACTCATCCTCGCTCTGAATCACGGTGGTGAGCAGTGCGGGCTGCCCGCACACATACAATGCCAGTGCGTCCCTCCCTTGCACCACCGCGGTGACCTCCTTCCTGGCAGCCGTGTCCAGCGTCCCGGAGGAGGTCATCGAGGCCAGCGCCAAGCCTATGGAGGAGGCTCTGGATGGTGGTGCCGAC
This sequence comes from Ampelocalamus luodianensis, assembly GCA_036346255.1. NCBI lineage: Eukaryota > Viridiplantae > Streptophyta > Magnoliopsida > Poales > Poaceae > Ampelocalamus > Ampelocalamus luodianensis. Next base: position 31,811 of record JAYEVH010000397.1, on the reverse strand, counting down.
AGAGGTGAAGGAGTACGGGAAGGGGGTGATGGCGTCATCGCTGTTGTCGGGGCCGACAGGGGAGATGGAGAGGGGTCCATCGCTGGCACGGGCTCGACCTCGGAGGAGGAGGAGGAGACGGAGAAGAGGTGCGACCAGAGGAACACGACGGCCTCGCCTACGACCTTGACGGCGACGTCCAGCTCCATGTGGCGGCGCATGGCATGGTGCACGATCTCAATGTCGTCGAGGTGGAAGCCGGCGAGGGTTCTTGTCGTGTGGCGTGGGCACGTGGGGTGGATGTGGCGCGGGTCGGGGTGGCCACACCGTGAGGGGCACCGAGTGAGGGCAGCCACGAGCGGAGTTGGGGGCGGTTGGCGCAGGGGTGGGGGGCCGTGGAGCGAGGAGGGCGCCAGAGCGAGGGCGACTAGGGCTAGGGCTGGGGCTGACAGAGTTGGGGGCAGCCGTGGTTGCAAGGGGCGTTGGAGCAGAGCCAGATGGGGAAGGTGGGGAGGTGAGGTGTTGACTGAGAGAGAGAAAGGGGTGGAAGGAATAGGATGAAGAAGAATGTGATGTGGATGTCCACGTGGTATCCACGATTAGTCAAAACCATCCACGTCAGCACCACATCAAACAAAACCACCACAGTTTGGGTTGAGAGGGGAAAATGAACGGTTTTGATAGTTAAGGGTGTAGGATGTCCGGTTTTAGAGTTAGAGGTTGATTTCCGGATTTTTCGAAAAGTTCAAGGTTGTAAAATAGACTTTTTCCTTTGAATAATAGTTTTGATCAAAATTAACGAGGTATGATTACATGCTTTCTAGGGCGATTTTAGCACTAGAATTGTCACTTTTTCTCTAGTTTCTCTGCATTGTACAACCTGTACTGAAATTATGCATGGGTTACTTTATCTAAAGCTTTCTGTGGGGACCCCGGGTTATCTTCGTAAGGCCGAGACTAACATGGTCTTAAGGACATAACTCTGGACCTCCGGTAAATGGATTCTAACTTAACTTAGTCTTAATGAGAGGTCTAACTGAAAACTAGAGCCCCGACGATCATGCACGCCGCTCCTCTGCGAGCACTACATGATTGTCGGTTCTCCAACAAGTCAAGCACTACGCTTAGCGAGTTAAATAGGAATCCATGAACAGCGAGTATGGCTTATATTGGCTCCCAAGATCAGCGACCAATATAACCATACTCTCATACAACGTTGATCACATCCATACAATGCTCATACATAAATAGTACAAAAGTCATACATCATAGTTCCAAGTTTACAATTAATACAAGTGGCCGACCGGCCAAATTAAACAAGTTCATAAAGTAGCAGCGGAAGCAAGTAAGTAAACCAAAATGCCAGCAGTGGTATGCCCCATAACCCATCGGCAACCGACTGAGAGTTAAATGATAGCACTACTCATCAGTGTCGCCTAAATTGACACTGACAAGCTCGTCGGGCTCGATATCTTCCTCACCTGTAAGAGCCAACAAACATCTGGCTGAGTACCAAAGAGTACTCGCAAGTCTTACACAAATAAAAATTAGTTATGCATAAGGCTATTCCAAGGGATGGCTCATATTAGCTTAGTTTTGCAAAAGAGACGCAATATGGTACCACCTACACGTACTAGTTCTTCAAGTGCCATTTCAAAATCAGATTTGAAGTAGAAGTAAAGCATGTGAGAGTAATGAATTGAATAACAAAATAAATCATACAAATAGCAAAGTGGTTGTCCACTTTGATGCAACAACAAGCATGACATCCCATTCATGACAATACCGAGTTTACCCATAATTTTACTTTCAAGTCTAACAATAGTAACTCCCGAACTCAAGCGGTTGTCCATAACCGTGGACACGGCTATTCGAATAGATTTATACCCTGCAGGGGTGTACTACTTTACCCACACGACTTGATTAGCCCGTAAGCCTCCAGATGCCTCCGAATATAGCATACTTCCTATGGTATGCCGGCCGGATAAATCAAGATATAGTCATTTTTAGCAAGAAGATCCCATTGGGCTAAGTCCCTCAACCCAGGGCTCCTAGGAAATATAAGCCGTTAACGGGCTCTATGCCCTATCGGTCCAAAAGGAAAACATAGGATTTCTCGGTCCCATGCCCTTACAATTTTACCATCGCGGGACTCCACACAACAAAACATTCCTCCTACTTAACCATACAGCTCCCAACCCGCGTGTGGTAGCACGAATGTACTTGAATCAACGACGTTACCAAAGTTCGGTCCTTAATTGTCTAGACAAGTCCACCACTTACTCAAGTCTCGTGCACAAAGCACCATCACTAACCAACACTTGTCCAGACCAAAAGCTCATTTTAATGATAAAGTTTAACTCATCAAACAGATACAAAGATCTGAAACAACAGTATATAATGAAAGTTGTGTGTATCCCATAATTGTCGGGTTATTCTCGACAATCAACTACCGGTTCTAGACTTGCATGGCTAAGCAAAACCCGAATAATATAAATTCACACATCCTATCTTAAGCATGTGGTGCTGGATTAATTCAAGGATAACCTCAATGAATAGGATATAACTAATCTATACATCACAAAAATAGCGACAATATCAAAATAGAATGCAAGCAATTATCATTGTACTATCTTAACAAAACTGGGATCAAATATGATGCAAAAAGAAAGTTCAAAGGATGCTTGCCTTGCTGGTAGTTTAGTTTCTCTCCTCGATGAGCGTCATGAGTCAATATCAATAGGCTCGGAATCTATATAATTACAATACCGAATAAACATCGAGAAGTACCTCAATATTCAAAATGCTAAAAAATGCATGATTTTTCTACAGTAGCTAAGTCATGATTTTAGATGATTATAGGTGAAAGAATTATTCCATTTTGATTTAGTATATGAAAGTTATGGTGGTTTGAATTTCAGATTTCAATATACTCACAATTAAGCAATTTAATTATTTAACGAAAATTTGTAGAGCAATGGAGGATAGAAGGATTATATGGATAACTAGATAATATGAATACAAGTTCAAAACAGTTGAGTTTGCTTCAATTGGAGTTTTTATGATTTAGTTATGAATTTCTAAAGTTATCAACATTTCCTTTTGTAAAAATAATAGTGTTAAAAGATCAATCTCCAAAATAATACTCTCTGCTGTGGAGACATGTTTGAAACCAATTGTTGTATCAAGTTTGTTAAAAATGAAAATTACCAGAAGTGGTTTCATTCATTTTGGAGTTGAGATGAATTAGTTATGCATTTTAGAATTTATACCTATTTTATAGTGTGCAAATAATTCCTTTTTTGGATTTTCTATGCCATTTAATACTTTTCTTACCGGGCGGGTGCTAGCCACTGCCACTGACAGTGGGCCTGCTTCACCAGCAGCCCACCGCGCGGCGTGGGCGCGCGCGTGAAACACAGGACAGGCCCGTGAGCCGTTGGATTTAGATCCAACGGTCCACAGCCAAGGCGCATTCGGGGCGGCCCGAACGGCCCAACCGACCAGGACCGTTGATTTCACATCCGACGGTCAAAAACAATTTTAGTTAAATGTGGCTGATTTCCGCGAAGCAGTACAGTTTAAAATACGTGGGTCCACATGTAAGTGAGTGTCTTAGCTCGTTAAGACAGCTGTTTAGTGCTAATGATTACTACTTAACTCTAATCCTTTTGCTACAGCGCTGTCGGGTTTTGTCCCGCGCGCTTGAACGGCGGCTCACCGGCGCTACGCGCCACGGCGGCGTGAACCAAAGGCATGGTTAGGCGCGCAATAGTATTGCGCACTCAGTGAGAGTAGTCACGGCTTTGAGCCGCCTAGAACGCGGCTAGCGAGTTGAGCGCGCGCCAGTCAAAAAAAAATGCAACAGCAAAGTGAAGCTCCGCAGCGTCAATGAAGTGGGTGCCTGAGGTTCTACTGGCTACTAGGAGGTTACCTGAGCTAGGTGGAAGCTCGGGGAAACTGGAAGTCAGCTGGAGTACTGACGGCGCCGGAGAACAAGATGTTGACAACACGGCTTCGCGAGGAGAGGATTCCTTGAGCAAAACCAAGTGGAATGAATGATCAAGATGGCTTATAGATCATCTGAGGAAGCTATAGAAGCAAAGAATTGGACAATGGCTTACCGGATCTAAGTGGGAGATGAAAAGACTCCTCACTGCCCGAAAAAGAGATTTCTTCAAAACCTCACAGTCCTATCATACAATGACAAAATTGATTGAGGGGAAATCTTTAAGACATCCAAATACACATTATGACGCGCTAGCTTGAGGATAATACCTCCCGGACACTAAGAAGGCATGAAGGTGTCCTTTGGAGTGTGCACTGGAAATGGCCGAGAGCTCGGAGATGCAACCAAAGCTACAAGCCGAAACAAGGGCTGGTATTAGCAAAAATGGACACGGGGATGAACAATGAGTAGGGAGGGAACACCCGGAGGAAACTTACCGGAGAGCCGAGCTCAAACTAGCCTCCCTTTCCCCAGTCAACAGAGGAGAAGTGAGTTGAGGAGATGGCCGAGATGGGGTATTATCCCCGGGGATTGACGGAGATGGGGGCGGCGTTAGATGGGGGAGCTCCAGGATAGGTCAACGGTAGCGGTGGATTGACGGTGTCAAGTTGTCGTTCTGAGCGCGTCGGAGAGGGACGGCCGCGTGGAGATCGTGCTCTGCGCGAGTCCGTGCGAGGAGGAAGAAAGGTCTGACCAGTGGGCCCGGCGTGGCAGCGACTCATCGCGCGCAAGCGGACGGGGTTTAAGTGATTTGGTGTACACCGTTGGATCTCGGATGGACGGCTTGGATTAAAAAAAAAGGTGCTCAGACCGTGACAAAGGGGTACGCGATCTGGGCCATCGAGTTTTAATCGGACGGTCCAAGTGCGGTGCAGCTAGGCGGTTGGGTTGAGTCAGTTCGCCGATTGACTCGGGTCGGACCAACAGTGCTTGACTTTGAGTTTAGGGTTTGACTGAGAATTAACTTTGATTTCTCTACTTTGACCAGGGTGCTAAAAATAGAAATAATTTTCCTAAAAATGTGAAATAAATCACAGGGGTTTCTGGGTTGGTCTAGTATCCAAACAAATTATTAAACCTTACTATCCATGATATACTTTGTAATATATAAATTCAAGCTTAGGCTAGGTCTTTTAATGGTATTTGAATTTTCTTAGGGTTTAACCCAGTCCCAAAAATTTGGGAAAAATTATATTAATTCATGATAATTAATATAGTATTTGAATAAATTATTTCCAGAGGAACTTTAGTAGCATTGTTCCAGTTTTTGTTTTGGAGTTCAAATTCAAGTGTATGTTTCATATTTGTTTTGAGATTTTCCAAGTGTAATACTTAATAAAAAAGTTTCAAAACATGATGCATGTTAATGAGATGCATAATAATCCTCTTTATTAACTTGGGGGATGTGACACTTTCTATCAGACAAAACATTGCGCAACAAGAGTAATTGTTTACCACTCATGGGCGGATCCACATTCACTTGAGTGTGTTTCCACATTCAATTAAGAGGGTGCATGGGACATCTGGTACAATTTTATTTTACCTTGTTATAGCTCATATATCCACAGTTGTGCATTCAGCAGCTTTAAGTTCAATGACCTTAAATACTTATGGTGATATGTATAACAACTGCTGGTTATTTTCGTTCTGGATCTGCCAATGCTACCACTGGCTGCTTCCATTGACAAGCTTGATTCCCCCGCTCACATCCTCGCAGCGGTGCACGTACGGCACCACCTTCCCCACATCCACGTCCCTCCTAGACGCGCAGTCGTAGTACGACGGAGAGTGCAAGCATGGCTCGACGGACACCGCCCGCTGGCACGGCGGCTCCGGCACGGCCTGCCCGTCCGGCCTGGCCTTGATCCACGGCGGCGGCCTGTGCATGATCCACGGCCGCAGCCCGCCGAGTCCCTGCGCGACGTACCCGAACGTCGAGAAGCCGCTTGTGACCAGGACGTCGCTCATGCTGAGCAGATATATCTCGCTCAGCGCGCTCATGTCGTGCGACCTGTCACCCCATTTTTGCTGCCCCTCGTGGCTCGGCTGGTACACTCCGGTGACCTTGCCGTCGAACTCGTCTCTGATCTTCTCGTAGTACCACGAGTTTAGAGATGTTACAAGGACAGCCTGAGACGTGTTACTGCTGCTGCAGCAGCTACTGTTCTTGGTTGTGATTTCTGGAAGGAGCTTCTCGTTGCGAACGCACGAGAGGACCTGGTCCAGGATTTGTTGCGGTGGCTGGTCCTCTTGGAACACCCTGATCTGTATGCCAACGCGTCGGCCGGCGCCGGCGAGGTTGGAGTTGTAGTAACTGGTGACTGCCTTCCAGACGGCGTTGGCCGGGTGGAAGAGATACCGGCCGAGGTGGTAGAACGCCGCGTCCTTCTCCGGGAACATCTTGCCGAGCTCGCCCTGGAACGATGGGATGAGGAACATGCCCGGGACGAGGTAGATGTCCGTCTTCATCAGCAGCCACGGTGCGCCGCGGAGGAGCCGCTGGTGCTCGTTGCAGTAGAAGAGCTTGTCGTGGAAACCGTAGTCGGCGTCGAGGTGGAGGTACACGTACGGCGGCCGGTGGTCACTGTCCGACCACGACGTGTTCCCGTCGGCGCCGACGGTGAGTGCGCGGCTCTTCAGCATGTTGCCGAGGCTCTCGGTGGAGTTGATGTCGTAGTCCCTGAGGTGTTTGAGCGGGAAGCTCCAGCCACCGGGCAGCAGCCACGTCGTCCCCGGGAAGGGCTCGCAGAAGAGGGTGTCTACGTCGTTGTACCGGTCGACGAGGAGGACGCGGTCAGTGAGCAGAGCGTAGAGGAAAGCCGAGGTGATTGCGAGCATGCGGTTGCCGAGGCCGCGATAGCACATGGAGACGAGGTAGCGGCAGCCGGTGACGGAGGCGCCCTCGCCGGACATGAGCTGCCGGAGCGTCTTCCGGTACGGCGCCGTGCCGGGACCGCATCGCTTTTGGAGCGCCTCTTGCTTCCGGAGCTTGTGAAGGAGGTAAGGAGAAGGCTTGTGCGTCGGCTTCTTGTGGTAGCCGGCGAACTCGTAGCGGCTGCGGCACGATCTCTCGCCGAATGAGGCGGTGAGCAAGCCGTCAAGGAGCTGGTCGGGGGTGAGGTTTGATGGAGGTGCATCTCCTGGGCATTATTAATCATGTGAACAAACTGATTCCTTGAATGTGTTATGTGATTGGTGAGAAAGAGAGGGTGGGAAGTGAGATTGGGTTAGGGATATAGGGGTGGGGTGATATTTGGGGCATTAGATCTCCATCTTGTGACTCAAAAAGTGACTGATTTTCAAGAAAAAATCAGTCGCATGTTGTATAGACACTCCTATTAATTACAGTTTGCATCAACGGGTCAGCTTGGCATGAAAACCATTACTTTTTTCAATAGTGTCAGCAAAAAAAAAATGAAAAATTAATGATATAGAGATACTTATGGTGATAAATCTACTAATAATATTATTTTTATGTGACAAAAAAATTAAATACATATATGTGTGCTGTGTGATTGAAGTTATAAAAAGGTCGACCGCCATTACAGGGAAACAAGCTAAAGAGAAGATGGAGAGAGCATATGCTATTCAAACTTTTAGTGCAGGATTTAAGGCCTAACGAAGAACTATGTACAGCGAACAAGGAAAACTTGGAATTCGAAAAATTCGAGCGGTTTTCTACCCGTTACCGCCGGTGAGGCGTTGACCGACAAAAACGGCCAACCGGACAAGGTCTAGCTCTTGAGTCTTGACCTCTTGTTAAAAAAAGAGAGAAATTATGGCATGTAGTTTGTAACTTTGTACAAATTAAGATTCCACACTATACCTATCCCGCATGGTGAACTTCACAAATTTGGGCATCTGTGAAGTACGCACAGAGGCATGGGTCAAACAAGATTATTTGCCGAAGCAAACAAAGAAAGAAAAACGAGTTCGGTATGCAAGCACTCGGACGTATGGAAAAGGATATGCAGAAAAAAAAAAAGGAAGAGAAGAGGAACAAGAAAACAAGGACAAAACATTATATACACCTTGGAAGATCAAGGAAAGCGGCAGCTGCAGGTACGGCGAACCCCCGGCGGCTGATAGGGCGACGACGGCGATCACGGCCGCCGCCACGCAGACGACCAACAGCGCCCCCCTCGTCGACACGCAGCTCCGCAGCCGCCTCCCGATCCTCATGGTGTCTAGCTCGGCTCTCGCGAACATCGGCGGTGGTGAGCACCGCTTGTCTACACGAGTAGTCGTGCTGCTCTCCACGCCCATGGCCCTGCGAGCGCGCGGCTTAAGTCGCCGCGCTACTTGTTATCGAGGATGTATAGGAATTTCCGCGGGAAAATTTTGTTGGCCGGCCGCTGCCGGCCGTCTGCGTGGCAGTAAATTACTTGGAAACTTGTTAGCGAGGGAGACGATGTATAGGAATATTCTGCGGAAATTTTTTGTTAGTGCTACCGGGAAGAGGTGCAATTTTGAATTTATCACTGAAAATTGGATCATGATGTTTATGCTATTGACATTTTAGCTCTATTTTACTTTTGCCACTACAGTCGGTCAAAGCACCTTGATTGTCAAATTTTATGCGAAAAGACTTATTCACCTTTCCTCCTCCTTTTCTCATTCCTCCTTTTTCCTCTTCCTTCTCTCCTTCTCTCTTCTCCACCAATGTCCTTCCTCCTCCTCTGCTCTCCCCCGATCATGCCGGTCTAGATCCGGCTAGGGGCCACCTGATCTGGTCGCCTCTGCCTCGCAGCTGGCTGCCGCCTCAGGCCGCCGCCTCCGCCTCACCGCCCCGCCCGCACGCTTGCAGGCCTCCATGCCGCCGCCACTCGCCGAGTTACTGCCGACCGCCGCTGCGGCGCCCAACACACTTCCGTCGGCCTCACATTGGCTCCGCTCGCGGTGGCCTCGCCGCCTGGCCACCTCGTGTCGGCTTCGCCCCTCCTCCGTCGGCCTCCACACCGGTTCCGCCCCGCGGCTTCCTGGCCTCTGCCTCAGGCACCCTCATGCCACCCTCTCTCTCCACTGGCTCCGTCTTCTTGCTGCCCCATCCGTCAGTCTCCATGCCACCACCTAGGGCCACCTTGCGCTGGCTCCACCCACACCTTCGTCGGCCTCCACGTCGGCTCCACCCCACAGTGGCCTTGTGTAACATCCCCGAGTTAATTAATGAGAATTAGTATGCATCTTATCAGCATGCATGACATTTTGGAATCATTTGCATCTTTTATTTTACTTGGAAAATCTAAATTAAAGCTCAAACATACACTTCAAATCTAAACTCCAAATAAAAATAGAAATCAAAACATTTGATCATCATCTGGAAATAATTTATTCAAATATTATATTAATTATCATAATTTAATATAATTTTTTCCAAATTTTTGGGACTCAAGTCAACCCCTAGGAAATTCAAACACAATACAAAGACCTACTTTAGATTGAATTAAAACTATACAAAATATATCATGAAAAGTAAGGTTTAATCATTTTTGTGAATACTAGGATGTCCCAGGACCCTCTCTGAATTATTTCAGATTTTTAAGATTTTTTATTTCTATTTTTAGTGGCTTGGTCAAAGTGAGAGGATAGATTTAATTCTCAGTCAACTTTCGGACTCAGCCCTAACCTAGCCGGACCAGACCCTGACTCAAACTCGAGTCCGACCCGGAGCGAGCGGACTCGGCTAATTCAACTAACGTCCCATTAGATCCTGGCCGTCCGTTTTTAATCGAACGACCCGAGCCACACCGCACACGACCGAGCCACACACTGTTCCGACCGAGCCCGCCATGCCACTTGACTGCACCGCACCAACTCACCTGCACCCCTTCGTTGTGCCTCTGACAAGCGGGGCCCGCGCGTCAGGCCCTTCTTCCACCTCGGGCGGGCGCGAGCAGAGCTCGAGCGCCACGCGCCCCGGCTCGCTCTAAGCACCTCCGTTAACGGCGTTGCCCCACCGCCATTCTTGACTAGTCCTGAAGCACCACCGTCTCACGCCGCCTCCGTATTTGTCTTGCCCCGAGCTTATTACCCCCTCCAGGCCTCTCAATTCGCCACTTCTCCTCTCGGCCGTTGAGGAGAGGGACGCTCGTGTGAGCTCTTCTCAAGGGTAAGCTTGAAGCTTTTGTGTGCCTCGTCCTCCTCTTTTCATTCCGTATCCTTTTTGGCTTAATCCAACCTCTGCTCTGCCTTGTAGTTCCCGAACCTCAACCGTGCTCTCGGTGGCCTCCAGAGCGCGCCCATGACGGCTCCACTGTGTCGCCCGTACCCCAGTGAGTTTTCTTCGCAACCTTGTGCATCATAAGTTGTGCCTGAGCATGATCAAAAGTTCCCCTCAACTTATGTCCTCAGTGCATTACAGGAGTATTGCAATTTGGATTTTCCCCTTTTGTCTGCCGATGCCTCTGTTCATCGTCAAATCGCCGTCATGGTGAGCCATTTCTTGATTGATTCCGGTTACACCATTGTAACATCCCCAGATTAATTAATGGGATTTAGTATGCATCTTATCAGCATGTTTGACTTTTTGGAAGTATTTGCATAATATTTTGCATTTGGAAATTTATCAAACAAATTAAGCATACACTTCAAATTCAAAACTCCAAATAAAAACAGGAACAAAAACATTTGATCATCATCTCAAAATAATTTATTCAAATACTAGAATAATTATCTTGAATAAATATAATTTTTCCAAAATTTTTGGGACTATTTTAAACCCCCTGAAAATTCAAACACCATTAAAAGACCTAGACTAAGTTTGAATTTATTTTACTTAAATTATATTATGAACAGTGACTGTAATAATTTTTATAAATACTAGGTCATCCCAGGAGCACTCATGAATTAATTCAGAATTTATAGAATTTTATTTCTATATTTAAAACCTCAGTCAAACCTGCTACTTGTTGGTCAAACTGAAGTCAAAACTCGGGCTCATTACTGTTGAACCGATTGCACCGGACCCAAACCACGCGGTCCAACCTAACCACCTAGCTGTACTGGATGGAGCATAATGACGCTGACCGTCCAATGAAGATCGTGTGGTCCACGTGGATCGCCCGATCGGGCAGCCCGAATGCATTGCTCAATTTTGGCCGTCCGATTAAGATCGAACGGACGCTTCGGAACTGATTGAGCTCGATCAACTATTTGCACCGGCCGAACCAGACTCCGACTCGCACGCTTATGAGCCGCTGACCAGAGGGCCCCGCTGGTCAGACCCTTCTTCTTCCTCCCGTTGGCTCGGGCAGAGCCACGCCACGCGCCGGCGCCTCGAGCCGCTCCGTTGTGGGGACCCCGGTAATTATCTCCATAGGACCGAGATTAGACAAGGTCTTAGGGACATAATTACGGTCTCCGTAAATGAATTCCAATTTAACCCTATCCAAGTGAGAGGCTTAGCGAATACTAGAGCCTCAACGATCATGCGCACGCTCCCTTGCGGCGCTACATGATTGTCGATTCTCCTCGATTGAAGCACTACACTCGGTGGGTTAAATGAGACTTCATCAACAACGAGTATGACATATATTGGTTCCCAAGATCAATGACCAATATACTCATACGCTCATCCAACGTTGATTACATCCATACAACGCATACAACAAGGAATGAAAGACATCTTGCATAATAGTTAAGGTCTACAGTTTATTACAAACGGCCGACCGGCCAAATTTAAAACAGAGTATCAAGTAGCAGCGGAATTAAATAGATAAAGCAAAAGACCAGCAGTGGTATGCCCAACACCCATCGGCAACCGACTGGGGGTTAAATGGCAGCACACTACTCGTTAGTGTCGCCCAAGTCGACACTAGCGAGATCGTCGTAATCATAACCTTCCTCACCTGAAAAGGCCAAGAAACATCCGCTGAGTACAAGTGTACTGCAAGTCTTACACAAATAAAAATAGTTATGCATAAGGGTCATTCAAAGGATGGCTCATATTGGTTTAGTTTTGCGAAAGAGACGCAACAATTAACACCCTACACATACTAGTTTTTCATGTGCCCATTTTAAAATCAGATTTGAAGTAGAAGTAAAGCATATAGTAAAGCATTTCAGTAATAAACAATTGAATCATGTAAAGACCAAAGTGGCAGCCCACTTTGATGAACTAAACACATGAACATCCCGTTCATGACGAATACCAAGTTCAACCACAATTTTAATTAAAAGTCTAACAATAAGCAGCCACAAATTTCAAGCGGTCGTCCATAACCGTGGACACGGCTATTCGAATAGATTTATACCCTGCAGGGGTGTACTACTTTACCCACACGACTTGATTAGCCCGTAAGCCTCCAGATGCCTCCGAATATAGCATACTTCCTATGGTATGCCGGCCGGGTAAATCAAGATATAGTCATTTTCAGCAAGAAAGCCCTATTGAGCTAAGTCCCCCTTGTGAGATGGTTCCTGGCCTAGTACAAGCGTCGGATAGCACTTGCTAGGGGGCTCACAAGTTATATTGGAAATACCGATGCAATCAAAACAGAAGAATTGGTGCTCCCTTGCACACTATAAAGGATTACATCGGCTCCTCAAAGAACATAGGATTTCACTTGTCGCTATGCCCCTTACACCACCAAGGACTTAACACAATAAAACCTTCCCCTACTTAACCATACGGCTCCCAACCCGCGTGTGGCGACGAGTGTTGCTTGAACAAGAGTACCCAAAGTTCGGTCCTCAATTGTCCGACAAGTCCTTCCACTTACCCAATGCTCGTGCACAAAGCACCATCACTAACCAACACTTGTCCGACCAAAACTCATTTAAAAATGACAAAATTTTACTCATAAAACAGCTGCAAAGATCTGAAGTAAAATCATAAAGTAAGGGTTGTGTGTATCCCAAAACCGACGGGTTATTCCGACGATCGAACTCATCAGATCTAGACTTGCATGGCTAAGCAATTCTATAACCCATAATTCACACATCCTATCTTAAGCATAAGGAGTTGGCATAATTCAAGATTAACCTCAAGCATAGGACATAGCTAAACTACACATCACAAAAATATTGACATAATCAAAATAGCATGCAAGCAATTATCATTGCACTAACTTAACCAAAGCGGGATCAAATATGATGCAAAAGAAAGTTCAAATGATGCTTGCCTTGTTGGTAAAGTAGCTGCTCACTCTCGGAGCGTAAGTGTCGATATCAATATGCTCGGATCTATATAATTATAACATCAAATAAATACCAAGAAAACAACTCAAGAATAAAAAAATGCTCAAAAATGCATGATTTTTCTACAGTAGTTAGATCATGATTTTAAATGATTTCTGTGAAAGAATTATTTCATTTTGATTTAGTATATGAAAGTTATAATGGTTTGAATTTGATTTCGATAAGTCGTCATTATGTAATTTAATTATGAAGTGAAATTTTGTAGAACAGTGGTGAGTACATGGATTACATAGATAAATAGGCAATATTAATACAAGTTCAGAATAGTTGAGTTTGTCCCATTTGGAGTTCTTATGATTTACTTATTGATTTTCAAAGTTATCAGCCTTTTATAATATACAAATAATGGAGTTAAGGAGTGTATTCTCCCAAAATAGTTTCTGTGACCGAGGCAATGTGGAGACCATTTTTAGAATTAAGTTCACTGAAAATGAAAATTATCAAAAGTGGTCTCACTGTTTTTGGAGCTTCCAATAATTACTTATGCATTTTTGAAATTAGCAGTCATTTTCCTATTGTACAAATAATGGTTTTAATGGATTAATCTCCAAATAAAGCTCTACTACTGAGAGACAAGTTTGAAACAAATTTTAATATAAAGTTTACTAAAAGTGAAAATTTCGAGAAGTGGTTTCATGCGATTTGGAGTTAAAACCTGTAACACCCTGGCTATTCTGAAGCCAAGATGTCACCTAAAACATCTAAGAGTGAGTCCATGACTCAGCAAGTACATATATCAATATGATAATCATTCAATATGAATAAGACAATCTCATCATCAGGTTCGATCACATCACAACTGACTACATATGAAGACATGATATGAATACTCAAAATCAAAGGAATGGATGCACACATGCATATATGTAGATAGCGGTGAAACACCCGTCGGTGTTCACTCAAGCCCGCATCTTAACAAAAATGCGGGATCCACTTCCCGTATGAAGAACGTTTCATACGGGTGTCCAACATTGCCCATCTTGGAGTTAATGGGTCTTACATGCCCATTCGGAATTAATGGGTCTTTCAAATCCACTCCGTGGACGGACATGACAATGTCCAACACCGCCCACACCGGAATGGTGGGACTTGCAATCCACTTTCGTGGAGGAAACATGCATAATGAATGCATAGAATGAAATACGAATATTGAAAGACATGATAACAAAACATGGATTCAACACATATGAAAGAACATAGACAATCCATCTTCTCTCGTATCATACCAAATCACAGCATGACCATATAAACATTCATCAATCACAATCATTAAGGGTGGCAATGTACTTGCCTTCCGCGATGCGACGCGTTAGTCGGCAAAGGTGATACTCCTAAACCCGAGGCTTCACCTCCTAAACAAGTAAAATAATTTCAATAAGGACATAATATACCCAACACTACTAATCGACGTTAAACACTACTTCCCTGATGACTCTAGTCATTAATACAAAACTTAAAATGAAATCAACAATTTCTGACATAACTTAATTCTGGACAGCAGCACGGTAATTGACATATCTATTGGTCTGGAACTCGGAATGAGGTGAGACCAATTTCCATGGATTCTTAACTGACATATCTACAATACTCTAGTTGGGCAAAAGTTCAGATTTTGCCTCTAATAAAATTTGGCCCACGGCTCAAATCTGTTGACTGAATTAATTGACAGAAATATCGGCTAAAATAAAATATCCATAACTTTTGTTGTACAACTCCAAATTGAACATTCTTTATCAATCTGAAAAGTTTATCGAATTATCTACAATAACTTAGTTGGCACGACATTCATATATTGTCTTTAACAAAAAGTGGCACACGGGTCAAAATTAAAGATAGAAATCGACATACAAACTGGACAGACTGACATACAATCTGGACAGTCACAAAGAAAAGTGCATAACTTTTGATCTATAAATCCAAATGAGGTGTTCTTTATCAATCCTGAAAGCTAGTGATATCACCTTCAAAATTTGTTATGGGTAAGACCTCTGAATCACCCTCTAACTAGGCCATAAATCAACCTATACAGAGACTGCTATTTCTCGTCAGGATTCTGGACAGCAGATAATAAATCTATCATAACTTTTGACTCGAAAGTCGGAATGAGGTGATCTTGGCGGCCAACGAAAGCTAAGAACAAGACCTACATAACTCCAGGAGATGATCATCTCAGATTCGGCCTCTAAAACCACGAAACAGACCCCGCAACATTCTGGACAGAATTGATTTTCTGAACGCAGCAGTTCGATCTAATCAAATATGAACCAAATCGCATCTACCACTAATCAAACGACGAGGATCGGTATTCGTTACCCTTGTAGAACCCTAGGAAGACGCTGATAAAACACCCCGAAGAAGATCCCTTCTCTTCTCTTCCTTTCTCCTTTCTTCTCTTGCCGAAATCCCTTTCTCCCTCTTCCTTTTGGCCAATGGCAGCAGGATGAAGGGGTGTATGGGGCGTGCTACAGTACTGGCGGCGCTACAAGCACTGGGGCGCGCTACAGTCCGTGCTACAGATGTGGGTGGTTGTCTAGGGTTTTAGGAGGAAAAGGGCAGCTTGGGCCATGGGCCTTAGGCGCCTCCCCTTAATGGCCCACTTCATGGCCGGCCAAAGACAGCCCTTAGCTTGGGGAGGCCCAAATTCCCAATTCTAACAGAATCCTTAAATTTAATTTAATTTTCTCTTCCAAACAAGTTTCTCTCTTACCGATATACGGGATATTACATTCTACCCCCTTAAACAGTTCGGCCCGAATCCTCACACGATCTTCTTGTGAAAGGACAACCACAATCGAGAACTATTAACGGTAACCACGCACTGAAGTGATCAAACCCGGATAACGCTCACGCCTCGAAACTCCAACTCCCAAATGGCCTCTCCGAATTGAGGAGACCACAACACAAAGATGTAAAACGACATCCATCCTAACACTCAACCCGAACTTTCCAAGTATACTCATCGAAGAGGATCGAATGTAAGACCTTACTCGATGGTCAACGTTTTTAATGAAAACTCAAACTTTGAATGGCCCAACTACTCACTCAAAGACTGAACACAAAGCGGATGTTGCGTTCTTCGCATATGGACCTTAGACGGTCAAAGCGATACGCCAACTTCCTAATTTCTCGCCATTGTTGGAAACGAGCGAATGAACTCGAGACAAACTCCTTTGGTACGAAAAACACAACGGGCTCAAAATCGAACTCTTCATCTAAGAAAGGACAACTCCGTTAAACAAGAGTGTACAATGAGCTGGTTCCTAAACCACCAATTCTCAAAAAGAAGCCAACTGAAATAGAGTCCTCATCGCAACCACGCAATACTAACTCTTCACCAAAAGTGTAAAATCCCAAATTTGATTCATCAAAAACAATTCCACTTTCTAAATAGGCGCTTTACGAATGAACACCACGAAAACCAAAGGAGGAATCATTTTAAATGCCCGAATAAAAACTTCCTTTATTATTTATTTATTTATATTTTTTTGCTCGAATTGGAAAGAAACATACATACTAGTACAAAGGCCAACTCAAATTGCCAAGGACATCACCAACAACACAAAGCTCATGTGAGAATAAAGAAAACGCTTCACTACTCAAAAGACATTTTTTTCTTAGTTTCACTTTTGGAATAAAATCTCTCTCGACCTTGGAATTGAATTCATCGCATACCACACGGGCTCAAACCTCTTAGTTTAACATCCTCAAATTAGGCTTAAACCGAATACATCATCCACACCTTTGTGGAGAGACTCTATTGATTCCATCAACACTTTGGACCACTCCTTCAATTGATGACATTAATTTGATAGAAGGCACCAAAGCCCCTCAAAACCCATGCAATCTCATCACCTCCAACTTTCAAGAATATCACATCAAAATTTTCAGTACACCCGCTCATGAACTACAACAAAAGGGTTCTATCGACAATCATTCCACTACTCGCAATACTCCAGCTTTCTATCTCCTCTACACACCAATCTTTGGGTGACCAAAAGTTTAGCATGAAAACAGAAGCCCAAATTTAACCTCCGAGACCTCTACAACGAATTCCTCTTGTAACAAATAGTGAAATCATCGGATTAAATCTCTATGATCCCCACAATTCGACATACTCACTCATTGACATCATCAGAATCACTCATATCACATCGCGATACTTTCAATAGTGTTCTCTGATAAAATTGATTACGATTTCCATACATTTGATAATCCCCAACATTTCAACATGAACCAAGGTTCTGAACTACACTATACCATAGGTCCTACTTAGTCGGACAATATACGATTTTATCTCGAAACCAAACATTCCATCCGAATCAACTTCCTCCAAGAGATTCAGTCAAAACCAACTCATCTTCTATTACTCCTCCAATAGTGGGTAGCAAATCTCACCCTACAATCAATTAACCACCATCAAACAAACAACAACATACGAGTTGTAAAACTTACAAAGACAAAAGCGGTTGATCCTTTCTCAAAGAAAGAGGCGAACAAGAACAAATTTCACAACACAGAAAATGTTACTGTTCACAAGTGAGCACGAGACCAAAAGAAATAACTGCAACGAAGATCCGGGAAAACGAAATTGAGTTCACCGTGGAGTGCACGCATCCCTCGAAAAGGGAATAGCAAATAACCACCAACAAGAAGAATGACATTGCGATTGAAACTCGACAACTCTTGAGTGAAAAGAGCAAAAGTTTATGAACAATTCAAATAACCACAAGTTACAAAACTTGACTCAATTCTCAAATATTCATAATGCACTCTCTCCTTTAACACTGTAATTAATTCTTTGACTAACATCACTTTGCCACAAAGAACAAGATAAGGTCTTTAGTCCAAACCACAAGGACTAATTAAGAACCAATAAAATTTCTTCCATACATTATATTTATTCAGAACAGTTCAACTACACAAGAAACATGAGATCCAAATAATCTCAGCCACCAAACTCGAAACATTTCCAATTACAGGATTTCGCGAAAAGCAAGTAGATTATTCTCCTCTTAAAGGAACCAACATAACTTCTTTGGTTGCAACCTCGCGTTGCCAACTCAAACCAAAGAGCCTTTAGAGTTAAACCACACAAATCTCTTAAGAAGCAACAGGACAATCCAATACCTTAATTTATTTAAAATAATTTCAGTTACCAGATGATTTAAGAGCTCAAAGAAAATATCACGAAAGCTAAACTTGAAATATTCACATCTGAACGATATCACCAAGGGCGATCAAATTACTATGGGTATTAACATCAATTTCACAACAACAATTAGAAAACACTTCAAAAGACCCACGTGAAAAGAATGAGTTGATTCTTTCTCGAAAGAAGAGACAAATGGAAACGATTTTCACCAACTAGAAAACTCATCCACCACTCAGATGAACATGGGACCAAGAGAAGAAACCAATTAAGCAATGAACTCACGTAACATAAGTGGAGTCCACGGTTGAACGCATAAGCCTCACAAGAAGAGAATATCGAACCTTAACGAGATAAGAACAAATAAGTATTCAAAATCGAAACACTTGCATCACTGAAGAACCATTGCAACATTGTAACATATCGTTACTCGATAAACTTCATTTACCACATAAAGCCTGAACCCCCAAAAGATCATGACTACAAATTTTGAAATTTGATCATTTAGGAAATATCACCATGGGTGATCAAATTACTACAGAATTAACCTCATTATCACATTTTGACTATTTAATAACATCGACAACATACTTAGTACCAAGAATCATCAAACTTTATTACTCCATCCTAAAACTTCCCAAAGGGAACACAAACCATAAGGTTGAAACAAATTTATCATAACAAGTTTATGCTAAGCAATAACAATATCACAAGGCACGCTAACAAAGACTACTTACGAAATTCATCTACTCAATTGTTGGTGTTGCTCAACACTTTCTTCACGCTCATTAACAAATGATGATTGTACTAACCACGCAGTATACATACGGTACTAATTCTATTTGCAATCACATAACCATTTATAAACATAGATTCACATTTCACCTTTGTTCGTAAATCATTTCAAAACATGATTAAAGATTCACTAACATAATTTCCTATAAACAAGGTTTCATGAGTCGATACACCACACCCATCGGTACTTTATACAAGTTTCAACAATTTTAGCATACTAGAAATAGATAAATCTAGCTCTTATGTAAGATCTATAGGTTACGAATAGATATTGACATCTTTATTTAACATACACCATGAATCAAATACAAGGACATATCAAATTAATCTGTTTCACTTCCATGGATGGTAGTTAAGAGTAATTGATTTGCACTATGCTAACAACCCAACTTGGTAACTCATATCATAACAATTTATTCGCTTAATCATAAATTCTCAATTTAAGCATGGCAAGACATCACAAAGGATTCTAACACCTTACTACAAGAAAAGAGGGACTTCAAACCTCAACGCTCAAGTAATCCAAAGAAACACATAAAGCCAAAGCTTTCCCAAGCAACCGAACTTACAATGGAAAACTCTTCACTAATCAAGTTATCAAATGAGTAAATGAGTCATTCTTTTCAATGAGGAAGAAGGAGCAACCAAGAAAACATCAATCTTGCCAATTGACAACGATCACAAGTAGTAGAAACAACTCAACAGCTTGAAAGGCAATATTTGTTTCAGAGAACCAAGAGGGATCTATGGAAAACCATAACTATCATGGACCACGAATCCGGAGAAGTTCATCAACCACCACAGACAAGAATTGCCAAATTCGAAATCAAGAAAGAGAACAACTTTCTAAAGCAACTCACGCTTAACACTGAAACTATGGTACTCTGGGTAACTACTCCTCTAACCACGTTCTGCGAATGCTGGTGTAACACGTGAATCCCGAGTAACAACCACGACCTCCACTTCTTATCATTTGATAACATCACGCCTCACCGAAATACTCAACTATGAATATATAGGATCATCTCATGACAATCATATTATTAGTTCATAGATATTGAATATCATAGCGATCATATATTACCAACAAGGATGATAGTACGTACAATTCAACAATTGCTCAACAAAATGAAACATAATAACAGATATATGCGGAAGCAATGTAATTTTTCCAACCCCACCTATCAGTACAAGTGTGTCATTTTAATGTTCGTCTATTAACCACGGACCTAAAGCCCGCTCGATACCAACTGTAACACCACGGCTATTCGGAAGCCAAGATGTCACCTAAAACATCTAACATACATCCATATTGTGGAGAATTTGAATAAAATCAACTAATGATAGTATCAAAACAACGAGACATGATGAAGGTATCCTTCCTTCACCATCTAAACTATTTATTTCAGTTCATTGATAATGAAAGTTCATATGCAGAATAAATCAACCTCAATGTGGAGAAGGTATCCTTCCTTCACCAATTATAATTTAATTATTACAGTTCATCATTAACGAATGTAAGATAGAACTAAATTTAATCTTGAACATGAATAGGGTGATGTGAGCGAGTAGTGCGTGTCTACTCCCTCCCAAGTGAGCCAACATCGTGGTTACCTAAAATAAACAAACAACGCAAGAGTGAGTCCATGACTCAAAAGTACATATATCAATATGATAATCATTCAATATGAATAAGACAATCTCATCATCGAGTTCGATCACATCACAATCGACTACATATGAAGACATGATATGAATGCTCAAAATCAAAGGAATGGACTGCACACATGCATATACGCAGATAGCCAATGAAACACCCGTCGGTGCATTCACTCAAGCCGCATCTTAACAAAAATGCGGATCCACTTCCGTATGAAGAACGTTTCATACGGGTGTCCAACATTGCCCATCTTGGAGTTAATGGGTCTTACATGCCCATTCGGAATTAATGGGTCTTTCAAATCCACTCCCGTGGACGGACATGACAATGTCCAACACACCACCCCTTGGAATGGTGGGACTTGCAATCCACTTTCGTGGAGGAAACATGCATAATGAATGCATAGAATGAAATACGAACATTGAAAGACATGATAACAAAACATGGATTCAACACATATGAAAGAACATAGACAATCCATCTTCTCTCGTATCATACCAAATCACAAAGATGACCATATAAACATTCATCAATCACAATCATTAAGGGTGGCAATGTACTTGCCTTCATGATGCGACGCGTTAGTCGGCAAAGGTGATACTCCTAAACCCGAGGCTTCACCTCCTAAACAAGTAAAATAATTTCAATAAGGACATAATATACCCAACACTACTAATCGACGTTAAACACTACTTCCTGATGACTCTAGTCATTAATACAAAACTTAAAATGAAATCAACAATTTCTGACATAACTTAATTCTGGACAGCAGCACGGTAATTGACATATCTATTGGTCTGGAACTCGGAATGAGGTGAGACCAATTTCCATGGATTCTTAACTGACATATCTACAATACTCTAGTTGGGCAAAAGTTCAGATTTTGCCTCTAATAAAATTTGGCCCACGGCTCAAATCTGTTGACTGAATTAATTGACAGAAATATCGCTAAAATAAAATATCCATAACTTTTGTTGTACAACTCCAAATTGAACATTCTTTATCAATCTGAAAAGATTATCGAATTATCTACAATAACTTAGTTGGCACGACATTCATATATTGTCTTTAACAAAAAGTGGCACACGGGTCAAAATTAAAGATAGAAACTGACATACAAACTGGACAGACTGACATACAATCTGGACAGTCACAAAGAAAAGTGCATAACTTTTGATCTATAAATCCAAATGAGGTGTTCTTTATCAATCCTGAAAGCTAGTGATATCACCTTCAAAATTTGTTATGGGTAAGACCTCTGAATCACCCTCTAACTAGGCCATAAATCAACCTATACAGAGACTGCTATTTCTCGTCAGGATTCTGGACAGCAGATAATAAATCTATCATAACTTTTGACTCGAAAGTCGGAATGAGGTGATCTTGGCGGCCAACGAAAGCTAAGAACAAGACCTACATAACTCCAGGAGATGATCATCTCAGATTCGGCCTCTAAAACCACGAAACAGACCCCGCAACATTCTGGACAGAATTGATTTTCTGAACGCAGCAGTTCGATCTAATCAAATATGAACCAAATCGCATCTACCACTAATCAAACGACGAGGATCGGTATTCGTTACCCTTGTAGAACCCTAGGAAGACGCTGATAAAACACCCGAAGAAGATCCTTCTCTTCTCTTCCTTTCTCCTTTCTTCTCTTGCCGAAATCCCTTTCTCCCTCTTCCTTTTGGCCAATGGCAGCAGGATGAAGGGGTGTATGGGGCGTGCTACAGTACTGGCGGCGCTACAGTACTGGGCGGTGCTACAGTACCGTGCTACAATAGTGGGTGGTTGTCTAGGTTTTAGGAGGAAAAAGGGCAGCTTGGGCCATGGGCCTTAGGGCGCCTCCCTTAATGGCCCACTTCATGGCCGCCAAAGACAGCCCTTAGCTTGGCCGAGGCCCAAATTCCCAATTCTAATGAATCCTTAAATTTAATTTAATTTTCTCTTCCAAACAAGTTTCTCTCTTCGATATACGGATATTACAAAACCAATTAGTTATGCATTTTAGAAGTTATTCATATTTTTTTCAGTATCAATAATTCATTTTCAAATTTCTTAATCGGCTAATACTTTTTCTTACCGAGCGCCGCGCTAGCCGCAGACGCTGACGGGCGGGGCCGGGGTCAAGGTTTTGACTCAGTCAATATTGACTCGGTCTCGGCCGCTTCTAACTAAAGGCGTATTTCGCGGAATACGTCTTCTACTTCAAGAATGTAAACTCATTCTAATCATACTAAGAATACGCTTTGCTTTAAGCAAAACGCACACTATACTCTACACATCCTCTTAACCTGTTGCTCGCGCCCACATGTAATAGGGTTATTAGTTGTTTTAACAGCCATTACTCAATTTAATCAACAGTTAGTTTAAACTAATCGCCATCTATTTCGCACGTAATCCGACAACGGTCGGCGCTCCGCGAAGCTTGCCCGGCGGCTCGCCGTCTTGTGGTCCACGCGGCGCGGACAAGGCGTAAACGGTACCTAATAGCCGTGCGATCCTAGGGGTACCTTCAATCGAGTTGGGACGGCCGTGGCGGCGCGCGCGCGCCGCAAGCGGCGGTGGCTTTCGATCCAACGAGGCAAGGATGACCCGACGACACAAAGACTAAACTAATGCAAGCATAGGCTTCCTAGAGGTTCCATGAAGGTTACCAGTAGGGTGGAGATGGCCGGAGAAGCTTGGAGGTGGGTTGCCCACGGCAATGGCGACAGTGGCGGCAATCTTCACGAGAGAGGTCAACTGCGCCATGAAACCAACAAAGAAGAGTTGGGGAAGGACAAGGGATAGTGAAGACGGTAAACGGAATCAATCGCGAAATGGCTCACCACGAAGACGATCGGACGATGAACAGTGGTATCGGCCACAAAAGGGAAGATCCAAATTCGAGCGATCACCGCAATGCATCGACTAGATGGGTTGAGGAGAAAAGAAAGTGGGGTTAAGTGACACTCCATGACGCGCCAATCGAGCATAATACCTCTCGAAGACAAGGGTTGGCACGAGAGGTCCTCGGTGCGTGCTCTAGAGCTTCCAATGGCGCCACGCAGTGCGGGAGCTACAAGAGGAAAACAAGGTCCAAAATGAGCTAAAATGGATAAGGCATGGATCAAGGAGGTGGGCGAAACCATGCGAGGGAACTCACTGTAGAGAGCAGCACCACCTCTCTTTCCTCGCACCGAGAGGAAAGATGAGGAAAAGGAGGCGCTGAGGTGACTTAAGCACGGGAAGGAGACGGAGATGGAGGCGCGTGGAACGGAGAAGCTCTAGGAGTGGTTGCATGCGCGGTGGCTAGCGGAGGTGACGGAGCTCCAACGGCCGGAGCAAGCGAGTGCGGCCGCTGGCAAGCCGCTCGCGCCTTCCGCCCGAGGTAGGAGATGGTTATGACAAGCGGCCCGGCTTGGCGGCACAGCGCGAGAGTGCGGTGGAAACGGTCCATTAGATCGAAACGGACGGTGGGTATTAGAAAAGGGGTGCTCGGCCGCGTGGCGGGGTGCGAGATCCGGGCCATCGAGTTCGATCGGGCGGTCCAAGTGCGGTGCCGTTAAGTGACGCGGTCGAAGCAAGCGCCGTGGTCGGACCCGAGTCCGACTGTCCGAGCCTAGGAACGATCGCTTGATCGATTCTATTTTATTTGATTCTAGTTTGATCGAGGCTTTATAAATAGAAATAAATTTCTAAAAATTCTGAGATTAATCGTGGGTGTTCTGGGATGATGTAGTTACCATAAAAATTATAAAACCCTACTCTTCATCATATATTTTGTGATATATAAATTCAAACATGTTGTATGTCTATGAATGTTGTTTGAATTTTAGTTAGGTTCAAAATAGTCCCAAAATTCTGAAAAATTATATTAATTCATGAAAATTAATGTAGTATTTAAATAAATTGGTTCCAGATCATGATCACAAACTTTATCACTATTTTGAATTGAAGTGAATTTTGATGTGTATGTCCACCTCAAATTAGATTTTCCAAGTACAATATATTATGAAATGATTTGAATTTGATAATGCATGTCGTTGAAATACATATTAATCCAATTTAATTAGTTGGGGCTGTGACAAACCCCTTACAAAAGATCTCACCCTAGATCCGTGGAGAAGAATTAGAAGATTTTCATTGGAAGTTATAATTCATGTTGTCTTGATTTCTTCAAAGATAGTGTGACAAGTTATAATTTACATTAATATGTTTTACCTTTCCTTTCTTGATACTGAAGGCACTTCATGTAGAGAAGAGTTCGATATGCTTCGCATCCGGTCTTCACGCTCCCAAGTTGCTTCGTCTTCCGTGTGGTTGCTCCATTGGACCTTGACGAACTTGATGTTACGATTCCTAGTCTTACGCCCGCTTTCTCAAGGATACGAATCGGGCCCTCTCGATAAGATAGATCGGGTTGCAAGTCGAGTTTATCCAACTCGGTTGCTTCCGCTGGGACTCAAGACATTTCTTGAGTTGGGAGACATGGAAGACGCCATGCACGCTCGAAGCGATGGTGGCAACTCCAACTGTACGCCACCGATCCCACCTAGCTAGAATACGGAAAGGTCCAATATAGCGAGGTGCTAACTTACCTTTGATTTGGAAACGCACGAACTCCTTTCATAGGAGAGACTTTAAGATATACATGATCGCCCACTTGAAACTCAACTCGCGGCGACGACGATCGGCATAAGACTTCGACGTGATTGAGCCGTCCCTAAGTCGCCGCGAATGACACGGACTTGTTCTTCAAGATCTTCCACCAAGGTCTGCCATAGAATGGCCTCTCCCGCTTCGGACCAGTTCAAAGGCGTTTCTACAAGCTCTCCCATACAACGCCGAAAGGCGACATTTGAATGCTTGATTGGAAACTATTGTTGTAGGAGAACTCCGCAAACGGTAAACATTTTTCCCAACTATCATGTAGGATAACACACATGCCCTGAGAAGGTCTTCCAAAACTTGGTTTACCCTCTCGCTTGTCCATCCGCTTGGGGTGATAAGCGGAGCAAAGATAGGTCGGTCCCCATCGCTTTATGTAAACATTCCTGTAAATAGGATGTGAATTGAGGGCCTCTATCGTAAACTATCACCTTCTGAACACCGTGGAGACAAACAATTCTTGCAATGTAAAGCTCCGCTAACTTGTCCCCACGGTAGATGGTCTTGACAGAATGAAGTGAGCAACTTTCACAAACGGTCTACAATTACCCATATAGAATCAAATCCAGCTTTAGTTCTAGGAAGGCCGTGATAAAATCCATGCCAACTTCTTCCCATTTCCACCGGGAATGGGCAGGGATCTAGAGTGCCACTGGCTTCAAATGCTCACCTTGACTCTTTGACATAGATCGACTCGCCACATACTGCAACGTGCCGCTTCATTCGCTCCACCACGTTTCTTTTTCAAATCTTGATACATTTTTGTACTCCGGGGTGGATAGAGAATTTGGAGTTATGAGCCTCCTTGAGAATCAATTCCTCAAGTGGCGATCAAATGGTACCACCATACGGTTTCCAAACCATAGAGTACCTTGTGCATCTTGCCTAAAACATTTTGCCTTGCCTTGTTTTATCGGTTCTAAGATTTGAGCCACTCGCATCGCTCGGGCTTCTAATCTGGTCCTCAAGTGTGCAAGTCACACCGAGGCTGCAGCTAACCTTCTTCAACTATCTCTGTGTAGGCCTTGCAATGCAAAGACATAAGCCCGAAAAGGGGTTACCGACAAACAATTGCATCGAGATTTTCTCGCTCAATGCGCCGCCACGACATTAGCCTTCCCGATGATAATGGAGTCCCATATCATAATCTTTAATCAACTCAAGCCATCTTCTTTGTCTCAAGTTCAGTCGGCTTGGGTGAAAATATATTTAAGGCTCTTATGATCGGTGTAGATCTCTAACGACATCGATGAGGTAATGCCGCCAAATCTTCAAGGCATAAACTACGACCGCGAGCTCTAGGTCGTGTGGGATAATTGGTCTCATGGGGCCTCAATTGCCTTGACGCGTAGGCCACCACTCACCGTCTTGCATAAGCACACAACCGAGCCCATGGCGAGATGCATCACGAGATATCAAAGCTCTTGTGAATGTCCGCGAACAAGCACGGAGCTTCCGTCAGCATTCTTTCAGGTTTGAAAGCTTTGCTCACATTCTGCTGTCCACTGAATTTCTTTTCTTTCTTCTGGTTGGGTCATAGGCTTTGCAATTTTGAGAAATTCTTGATGAACCTACGGTAGTACCCCGCAAGTCCAAGAAAACTACGAATGTCGGTGACGCTCTGGGTTGCTTCCATTCAAGGACATCTCGCACCTTACTAGGATCAACAAACACCACCTTTAGATAGGATATGTCCCAAGAAACTAATCTCTCAAGCCAAAATTCACATTTCTTGAATTTGGCGTCACAAACCGATGGTGGCGAAGCTTTTCTAACACTAGTCTCGTATGTTGCTCATGCTCAAGATCGACTTAGAGTAGATAAGGATATCGCCAATGAAAACCACTACAAGCCGATCCAAGTATTCCATGAACACCGAATTCATGAGGTTCATGAAATAAGTCAAGCATTGGTCAAACCGGCGACATGACCGTACTGCACAAACCGTAACGAGTAGAGAAGCGGTCTTCTAATGTCCTGGTTCTAACTTTAACTGATGGTAGCCTAATCTCAAGTCAATTTTGGAGAACACCGAGCTCCACTAAGTTGATCAAATAGGTCATCGATCGCGGAGCGGATACTTGTTCTTGATGGTGACCTCATTCAACTGACGTAGTCAACACACATCCGTAGACTCTTGTCTTTCTTCTTGACAAAGAGAGCCGGCATCCCCAAGGCGGGAGCTAGGCTGATGAAACCCTTTGTCTTGCAACTCCTTAAGTTGTTCTTTCAATTCACTAGCTCATTGGGCGGCATCCGATACGCCTTTTTGAGATGGGCGCGTACGGTGCAAGCTCAATGACAAACTCTACCTCTCGGTCAGGGGCATGCCCGGAAGTTCTTCAGGAACACATCAGATACTCACTCACTATTGGTACCTCCTCTAGTGTGAGAGTACTCGCCTCTAAAGCATATAGGTGAGAACTACCCACTAGAGGTGCAAAGACGACTCGATGCCGCCCTCGCTAGTCACCAAATAGACCGGGCACAATCAATCTTTCCCGATTCTTAGATAACCAATCCATCCCTAAGATAACATCGATGCCCACTGAACTTATCACTATTAAGTTTACTGAAAAGTTAACATTTTGTATTTCAATTTTTACGTCCCGACAGACTTGATCGGCGTAGAAAACCGACTCTGGGGACGGGATATGATAAGGTGGGTGTAGTGTATGTATCTTAAATTGGTTAATTTCAGCATACTCGTTTTTAATAAAGGAATGGGATGCTCCAGAATCAAATAGAACCGATGCAGGACATGAATTAACAAGTAATGTACCTAGCACGACGCCAAAGCGCCGGCCGCCTCCTCCGAGACGTGGTTGACGCGACCACGCGCATGCCGGGTGAGTAGGTGCTACTGCGGGGGTGGCGGTGGCCTCGCCGCTGAGCCGCTGGTGGTGCCGCGTAGTACGCCCGGCATCCTCGCCGCTGGCGCAGGCATCGCAGCATAGTGGCCCGACGCCACGCTGGAAAGATGACGCCGCTTGTATGCCCCCGCCACCGGTGGTCTTCGCCCCGCCGTGTCCGCCGAGCTGCCGGTGGAGAAGGTCGGGAGGTGCCACAGAGACCTCGATGGTGCTGCCGCACGAGGTGCCCGAGGTAGTCCGGCGAGGCTCGAAAATCGCCACCGCCATCGCCGTCGGAAACCTTCCTCCTCTTCCTCGACTCATCCACCGCCAAGCTCTCATGCTCCACCACGACGCTTTGTTGACCAGATGACGAAAACTCCTCAAATCGTGTGCAGCTAAACAAGCCGCAACTCCTCTGATAGCCCATGGAAGAACTCGCTCGCCGACGGCAGCGCTCCGTCGAGACGTCGTCCGAGCATACCGCCAAGTAGTTGAAGTCATGCAGGTACTCGGTGACGGTCCTCCGCCTCGCCTCAAAGCAAGGAACCGCGCCGCTGATAAGCGACACTCTCTGTATATGGGCCTCTCGCTGCGTCTCAACTCGCCCCAAGTCGGACGTGACCAGGTGCGCTGCATGGCGAATAACTATCCCACCACGCCGCCGCACCCGCCAACCGGTAGCCGCAAACAAGACTTCTCGACCGCACACCGGGCAATGTTCGCCTTCTTCTCACGTTGTGTAGCCGCCCTCCGCTTCCATCGGGTCCTTGCCGCCGCAAACGCCGGAGGGTTGGTCCGCTGAACTCCGCGAGACCTCCGGACGCCGGTGGGGCGGCTCCTCCGCCGGAGCGGTGTCGGGCGCGTGTTGCGACGATCGCCTCAAGCATCCGGGTCGGTCCATCCGCTGCGCTCAATCATCATCATGAACTCGACCATGGATGGCGGCGGAGGAGCACTTCTCAGCGGTCCACCGCCGGGACGCCGCCGAGAGGGTTCCATGCCCGACGGCTGCCGGATGACCGCCCCCGATCGTGAAGTCGCCGAGGTGCTAGACGTGGTGCCCTAGATGGGGATGGGGCCTTCGCCGCAGGCTCCCGATCGCAGAGTCGGTCCCGTCATCCCGTATTGGACAAGGATGGTTAGTAATAAGATAAATGCCACTACTTGGCCATACATGCATAATCAATATCAAAAGCAAGAAAATTGTAACATCGAATAGAATACCAAACAATAAGCAACGTAAACCAAATTCGACACAATTCCAGCATATAGCGCTCGCAGCTTAAGGTTACATCAAAATAGGAGTGTTTGCAAATAAACATAACATTGACATCTACTACAAACTACCCTATTACATAAACCTAAGGATACAAGCTCAAACATAGAGCTCCCCGCCTAACAAACTAGATATTATTCCGGCCAAAGTTCACCTGAAATTGGCCCAGAGATGTGCCCTGTGGATCCAGATCATCGTGGTCCCTAGATTAGAAGGCGCAGGGTGATCCTATGGCATTAATATGACCTTCTACCACGGTATGGCACATTCACTGGGCGCAGAAAGATAAGGAGATCATATTAGTGCCATACAAAGACACTAGGATGAATGAGCCTCATGTCATGCATGAGCCTTAAGTGCTCCTCGAAGCTTCAATGAGACGCCGCTCGCTCCCACAACTCATGCACCATGCAGCGATGCATCCGATCCATGGTGTGCACCGCCTGCCGCTTGTCGGACTGAGGGTCTTCACCGAATCAATTTAGCAAACGAGTTCACATCCCTAGCGCGCGTAACGCATCGGAAAGTGATCATACGGGGCCGGGCTAACTCACCAGTCGTAGCGAGACGACTCATGGCCACCAAAGCCACCTCTTGTAACGCCATGGCCTCCGGCGCCACGCACCGAAGCGTAAGGTATGCTCCTCGTGACTTGTCTAGCAATGATATCTATCATCGCCATAAATTCCTCCATCCTCGTCCTCGATCACGGCGGTAGATGGAATAAGTTGGTCGATATGTGAAGTTCGCCTCCACATCATGTCTCGCAGAACGCCGGGTATCCATCCACCCTTCACTTGAGTTTCCTGACAAGCAGCATCGAGGGTTCATCTAAAGGTAAGAAGGCAAGGTAAGTTAGTTTCATAAACCAAAACAGATCAGGAGAGAAAAGATACTAAGATGGATAAGGAATAAAAGATATTCTTAACTTAAACTTCTGAAAGAAATTTGATAATTTCAAAATATTTTGACTCGCATGTTTACTAACTCTAACGCCATACATACTCTAACCTACAATCGATGGCTCGATACCAACGTGTAGGGACCCCTGCTGAATTATCTCCATAGGACCGAGATTAGACAAGGTCTTAGGGACATAATTACTGGTCTCCGAGAATGAATTCCAATTTAACCTATCCAAGTGAGAGGCTTAGCCGAATACTAGAGCCTCAACGATCATGCACGCTGCTCCCTTGCGAGCGCTACATGATTGTCGATTCTCCCTCGATTGAAGCACTACACTGGTGGGTTAAATGAGACTTCATCAACAACGAGTATGACATATATTGGTTCCCAAGATCAATGACCAATATACTCATACCCTCATCCAACGTTGATTACATCCATACAACGATACAACAAGGAATGAAAGACATATCATAATAGTTAAGGTCTACTACGACATAATAAACTGAACCGGCCAAATTTAAAACAGAGTATCAAGTAGCAAATGAATTAAATAGATAAAGCAAAAGACCAGCAGTGGTATGCCCAACACCCATCGGCAACCGATCAAGTTAAATGGCAAGACACTACTCGTTAGTGTCGCCAAGTCGACACTAGCGAGATCGCCGTAATCATAACCTTCCTCACCGAAAAGGCCAAAGAACATCCGGCCGAGTACAAGTGTACTCGCAAGTCTTACACAAATAAAAATAGTTATGCATAAGGGTCATTCAAAGGATGGCTCATATTGGTTTAGTTTTTGCAAAGAGACGCAACAATTAACACCCTACACATACTAGTTTTTCATGTGCCCATTTTAAAATCAGATTTGAAGTAGAAGTAAAGCATATAGTAAAGCATTTCAAGAATAAACAATTGAATCATGTAAAGACCAAAGTGGCAGCCCACTTTGATGAACTAAACACATGAACATCCCGCTCATGACGAATACCAAGTTCAACCACAATTTTAATTAAAAGTCTAACAATAAGCACCACAAATTTCAAGCGTCGTCCATAACCGTGGACACGGCTATTCGAATAGATTTATACCTGCAGGTGTACTACTTACCCACACGACTTGATTAGCCCGTAAGCCTCCGGATGCCTCCGAATATAGCATACTTCCTATGGTATGCCGGCTGTAAATCAAGATATAGTCATTTTCAAGAAGAAAGCCCTATTGAGCTAAGTCCCCTTGTGAGATGGTTCCTGGCCTAGTACAATGGGCTGGATAGCACTTGCTAGGGGCTCACAAGTTATATTGGAAATACTGATGCAATCAAAACA
>JAYEVH010000187.1:0-127490 GCA_036346255.1 Ampelocalamus luodianensis | reverse complement strand
TTTCCTCATCGCACACACCCTCCTCATGTTCCCCTCGCGAATGAGGCGGGCAGAGCATTCTCCTCTTTCTTTCTTTTGGCGGCTGGGCTTTGTGGGCGCTGTCTTGCTGGCCCTATTTTGCGCTGGTCGAGCACCAAAGCCTGGGCAGCGCAATTTTTTTCTTCTGTTCTTTCTCTTTTCTTTTTCTATTTTTAATTCAAAAGAGAGGCTTTAAAATCTCTCTTCTCCCTCATTTCAACTCCAAAAATTATGAAGTTTGTTTCTAAAAATTTCTAAAATCAATTTCTTGCTGTTGGTGCTAGTTTGGTTCATTTTGGAGTTCATTTGACGATTATTGTTGTTTATTTGTTTTGTTTGCTCGCTTGTTTCTTTTTAAGATCACGATCGTTCGCGTAGAGTTGAAGAAGCGGAGACCCCACATCGATCAAGCTCGAGAGTATCGGATCACCTAGCCCTAGACCAGGCGAGTCAACACTTTGATCATATTGAGCCTACATTTTATGCAAATTATGTTCTTTTAAAATATCAAATTGCATGCTTAATTTCCTTATGCAAGTGTACGTTAAAAACCCTAAGGTAGTTAAATGCCAAATTGATGTTTAGTTATTAATACACCATTTCCTTGATAATTGAATTGCCTTAAATCCTTGTCACCCTAGTAATTATATGGTAACCATACTAGTTTTAGGCTATACTTAAGCGCCATGCTAGTTTTGTTAAGTATCGAGGTACTATCTACCCCATTCATCATCTTTTAAAAATGAATATGAGTTTTAAGGCGTCATTGGATATAAATGACTGAGATGGTTGTGTTGATGTATTTTTCCTACCACTCAAAAACCCTAAAAATTGCTTATCACATCCGAGCGGATGGTATGATGGATGGTATGTTGGTGGTTGCTAATGCACCTCAAGGAATGTTGGTTTGTGGATGGTATGTGGTATGAACCGCCGGATGGCCCCTAAGGACTTAATCTCGTGATGACCTCCCAATGTAAAACAAGACAACCACATGTCTATAATGGTGTCGACTTGCCAAATAATTTGTATCTCATAGTATGAGTTGCACTGTGCAGATGACCCGCTACGCCATAAGCCTTTGTGGCTATGGGTTGGGGTGTGCGACTTACTGGTCTATGTGAGCGTAAGCGTGTGGCGCAAGAGGGGGTCTCGGGAAAGGGTTGACGGGTCTATGTGAGCGTAATCCTTCGTGTGAAACCTTAGGGTGTAAAAATACACGGGGATGCATTGTAAAGGCCTTGTGACGATCTCCCTTGACTCACATGTCCACTAAACATGGGTACATGTTAAGATGATTGTCTCTTGTGGGTAAAGTGTACAACCTCTGCAGTGTGATAAACTGTTCGAATAGCCGTGCCTACGGTCATGGGCGGACATGGGAACTTACATGAGTTAGTTCTATTTATAAACCTTTGTGGGTGGGATAAATGTGATGGGTCACAGACTG
Organism: Ampelocalamus luodianensis; assembly: GCA_036346255.1. NCBI lineage: Eukaryota > Viridiplantae > Streptophyta > Magnoliopsida > Poales > Poaceae > Ampelocalamus > Ampelocalamus luodianensis. The sequence goes on along the minus strand of JAYEVH010000187.1, from coordinate 126,022 downwards.
TGATTTGGTTTTTCCGGGTAGTCGCACTCGTGTTGTTAATAGGTGGATGTAACCACCATAAAAATAAGCATGAGGTGGAGGTAGCCTCTCTTCGTTATAAATATTGCACAACTATTCTCTTTAATAAAAATGAAATTTGGTTAAAATGCTAGTGTTAGGACTTTCTAATATTGGTATTTAAAATATTGCTTTGCAAATAAAAGAACCCGAGCCATCCTTGTTAAGCCTTATATGTATATTATTGCATACTGTGTGTTGGCTCATGCGAGCACGGAAGTTGTGCTCATCCTCGCTCTTTCCCAACCCTCGAGAACCGCAGATCATGGCGACTACACCTACTACGAGGACACGGACGCCGAGGAGCAAGGAAATGAAGAAGAGTAGTATAGTTCCTCGTAGTCTAGGTCTACGCCGCCTAGTTGGCTCCGCTGGTACTGTGTACATCCTATATTATCCAAGCCCTTAGTTAATATCTATCGCACATGGTACCCGATCGCTGCCTATGGAGAGACTTGCCCTACCCTTTGCTTCCGCTATCGCACTTTCGATGTTTTGTAATGAACTCATTTGGCCTGGTGGCTCTATTGTAAACTCGACCCGACGTGGTCTATTTAAATTCTATTGCTTGTATTAATAAATGGTTCGGTCTACGCGATGTATGAAATGATTCAACAATGTATTCTATGAGCGCTATCTACCGATCCGAGGAATAGCGTAGTATTTTCATAGAGGATTTCGATTTGCAAATCCGGTCCGACACACTGCCTTCTACCTCTTCCTTGGCTACCCCAGATTCACTCCTTTCCCGACGGCCGCCACCACCGCATCCCATCCACGGTGGCTTCTCGCTCGCCACCGATGCGCCCCATCATGGCATCCTCAAAAGGTAAACCCTTTTCTTCACATCAGTGTCCATCCATCCATGTCCAGCGTTGAATATTTTGTCGACAGTACAAATTCGCCTGCTACTTGCAAGAGTGTCTACCCATCCATGTCCAGCGTTGAATATTTGGTCGATTGGTGCAAATTCGTCCTGTACTTGCAAGAATGATCATCTATGTGCGAAATTTGTAAAAATGATGCTCTGTTGCACGGCCACCGCGCGGTGGCGCACTGTAGCTGCAATCCAACATATAAGCCATAGGGCCTGATCAGTGCTAACCATCTAACCATGTCTACAATGGTCTTGAGGGGTCGCTCTTCGTCGTCAAGAGGTATGTGCAATGACCCTAGCTAATGGACTATAGATTGTAGATAAAATTGGAGTATTGCTTTTGCTATTGAAAGTGGCAATGATCCTAAGATGTGCACATGCTCAATTTACTGTTCCTGTATGTTTAAATCTCTCTCTTGGTACATTGAAGAATATGAGTTGAGTTATGACTTCTGAGTTATGACATTTTGCTGCTTAGCATTTTTTCCCAATCTTGAACCAACTGGTTTCTAAAACCTGGTCAATACTATGCATTTAATGCAGTTTGTTACATATCTTTGGCAAGATCTTCTCATTTATTTAAGCCTCATGAAAATTTACTGCTGTTTGGGGACCAATTATGCTGTACTAACTCCTAAGATGAAGATGGGTTGCCCTCTATGGAGACTACATATATTTGTAATTTAGTTTGGGTATCTTTTTGATAAAATCTTCTGGACATAACATTTTGATGTTTTCTTTTTTACAACAACAATATGGATGCCTTTCCATCAAACAACACTAGGAGGGTGACGTTGAGGACCTCTGCTTGGACTTCACTCTGACTGAATGGTTGGGTGGTAAAAGAATTATCCATGCAATGAGACCCGTCGGTAAAAAATATCCCTGTTAGGAATGAAAATACATTTCACTATGTTCATGCGATAGCATACTACAAGCTTAGCCGTCAGGTTCGCTGCTTTGCTAAATTTTCCCATGATTTTAAAGCTTTTGTTCTGTGTCAATAGGCAGCCTTCTGATAATAATCCCTGCAGATACTTCCTTTTGCAAATGCATTTTATAGAAGACTATGTGATCTCGTATCACCATCTTGGCTGACCTTGTTTAATGCAAATGAATTTAATCAGGTAACTCTCCCCCCCTCTATAGATATTACTGAAACCGACATTTCCCTTTTTTGGAGGTAACTCCCCCCCTATAGCTATTTCTTAAATTGGAATACTGAAACATAAAATAAAAAAAAAAACAGATATCAATATTTAAAATCAACTGTTTCGAAGTTCACGTGTTATGTTAACATTTTGAAATCAAAATTTTTGATTTACATAATAGAAATGATCTGAAATCCAAATTTAGAAATGGGTGCATGAAGCACCATTTCACGCGTGTTATCCTTGTTTGCTCTTTCCCAATACAGTAGCCCACCGGTCAAACACACAGATACTATATCCTTTATTCGCAAAAAAACTTGTTTATCAAAATGCTCAATCTCCTTTTCCGGTTTCATTTTTCACTCTAAACATCGCGAGCGCGCACACAGGTAACTAGTTGATGTATATAGGTTTTAGCCTTCACAGATAAATTAAAAGACAAGGTTATTTCAATCATATCGGATAAGTTTTTGGCCTCCGGCTTGTTGTTGGGACTTGGACGTGACCCGCCACGGCATTCCTCATGAGCCGTACAACCATGGCCTAGCTAGCCCAGCCGGTGGAGAGCCCGGTCAACCTGCGCGCGGGCGCGAGTCTGTCTAGCCTAGCGCGAGGCATGCGCGTGATTAATTTGAGCCACCGGTGAACTGCTTTGCGCGAGTACGTATAAAATGCATGCGGCCTAGCCCAGCGCAGCGCTTCCTTGGCCTTGAACCGCTTCCACTCGTCGAGGACACCGGTGAGCTTCTTCAGCTTCCTCCGCAGCCCGATGAGGCAGTTGCCGTGGAACGTGCACACCTTGTAGAAATCCTTCCTGGGCTGGCAGAAGCCGCCCAGGTAAGCCGTGTCGACGAACTGCACCGTCACGCCGTGCCGGACCGACAGTTGGTGCTTCACCTGCTCGAACACGAACTGCTCGTGCGTGCCCGGGTACCGCGTCCTCGCCTCGTACCAGTCCGCGAAGAAGGCGACCGTCCGCGCGCTCGGCTTCGCGTACAGGAACCCGCCGTTCGCCATCTTGTTCAGGTCGTACGGGTTGTCGCCCAAGAACCTGTCTCACGACATGGCGATGTCCGCGCCAACCGGGATGCGCAGCAGCGCGTTCCGGAACCAGACGATATCCACGTCCGTGAAGACGAAGCTGTAGCCCAGCTCCAGGATCCTGGACTGGAACTTGTTCCTGAGCCACATCATGTCCAGGTAGTCCTTGCTCATGTACGGCTTCTCCGCCATGAAATTGTCGCCGCCTCCGTCGACGGCGAGCGAGTAGCAGAGCGGGTGCACGTGCTGGCACCGCTCGAACGCCTTGGCGTCGACGGCGACGATGACCAGGTGCTTCAGCAGGGGCTCCGTCTTCACGCCTATGCGGAAGCTCTCCAGGAAGAGGTCGAGGAGGGAGCCGGGCGCCGTCCATGCCTCGTTTGTGAAGGTCATTATGATGGTCTTGTCCTCCATGGCTGCGCTCCTCAGCAGCTCGGTAAGGTTCTCTTTTGGTGCAGTCGCAACCTGCATCTCATATACGTACTGTTCAGACATGCAAGCCATACACGCAACGCAAAGCAGAGCACAACCAAAAAGAAATGAAGAGAGAAAAATGTCATGAATGCACCATGCCGAGCTTCTTCATGCTGGAATCTGCTTGGGTTCCATTGCCCAAGGCAAATTCTTGACCTGCCAGCACGACGCTGCCCGGGCATGGAGAAGGCGGCAGCAACAGCACGATACAGGCTGCGGTGATCGCTGCTCCGAGAAAGAAACCTAAGACGGTGACCAACGCAGCCACAACTTGCAGGGTCCTGTGGAGTTTACAGATGCCAAGATTTGACGTCTCGTGCCAATTAGTACTACTGATTCCACTAGTTAGTATTCAACATGCATGTACGCGCCTTACATGTACAATAACGGAGCAATCGATAAAAAGGAAAGCTTTCAATGGACCAAGTGCGATTCATAAAGCAAAGCAACACCTCAACGCTGCCCTATGGACTCCTGGTCCAGCACCAGGCCGGTGCCGGTGACCGTGCGGCAACGCACGAGGTGCTACCACGTGTTGGCTCGGCGGCTGGCTGTTCATATGGTGGCGTGGGAGCCGTTGCCTTCACGGTCACTGTACGGCAATGGTGCTATATTTACAAATACACTGCAGTAGTGGTTATTTATGTAAATACGGGTTAAAAATGTGTTGTATCCGTCAAAATTTCGTAATAATAGCCCCACACAGACATCAAGGAGTATGAGCTCAACCTTGCACATTCCGCCAGCTAAACCAAAGATCCAAGGCAAAGATGGTCGGTCAAATTGAGAACCCCACTTAATTTATTCTTCTACAAATTTTGTACTGCCTTTTTTGTACTGCGTTTGTGTATGGAAAGAGGACATCGCTTGCATGCAACAAAAAAAGAGAGAAGAAGATCAGTTTCTCTATGTGATGCTTACAGTTTTATGCATTCGTTGCATCACAAGCATTTTAAAAAGTAATTAACATATGCATTTCTAGATTACATATTTACAGCCTATTTTTTTAATAAAAAAATCAATTTTATTCTCTTTTTATATTTGAACAAATATAAGGTTAAATAGTGGAAACTTTTATACTATTGAGGTAATGAGGTCTAAGGATAGGTAAATGCTACTCTAATATCCAGACTACATGTTTGTTTGTTAGGCAGGAAAACCTAACCACGCAATTGCAGGGCCAAACAGGCTAGATTACTCATTCGGTGTGATCCATATTGTGACAGTACATATTAATAATGTATTACATTGAAATAGTTATACAATTTCATGACAAGCCGTGATACACTTAAGTACTTAACTAGATATGTTGAGGCCAAAAGAAGGATAGAATAAAAGAGTTATTGTCCTGCCACTACTACAAAAAGACTAATAATATTGGATGCCTCATCATGACGGTTGACCAAAATCTTTGTCAGACATGCAATCATAAACGGTTTTGGTTTAGAAACCGCCTCGTATATCGGGCTGTACTAAAAACCATCTCGTGAAGATGTAATATCACATACGTTCATATTGAAAACCGTCAGATAATTGTAGACTTCACGACGGTTCATATTAAAACCGCTTATGACATTTGTTCGCCGCCCGATGAGTTTCTTCGTCGCTTCAATGCCGCCTCAGCTCCCGATGCGCTTTTTCGTTTCACGCGTTGAATTTATTCCTTGTTTTATAAAAATAATCATCTACTATCGAAGATAATCATCATCCCCACATATAACTCATCAGATATACTTCTAAAGCGTAAATATATGGCTCCTCTTCGCTTCCTTGTCGCGGCATTGATGGTCTACTTGGCCATCTGCACGAGCACCTCGCCGCCAGTACATTGGCGGATGCGCGGAAGGACACTGTTCCAACATCGTTCTCCCTCCTACGCCCGAGGATTTGCGAGTAGGTGGCGGCTACCTTCCGCCGCTTTGTCATCCTCTCGCGCCGTGTCTTCCGAGTGATCTCTCACTTTCGGCGAGTTTATAGCGTCATCGACGTGGTCCTCCACAACGACGCTGCACGCCTCGTGAGGCTCACCGTCACTTGGATCTGCGACCGAGGCGGCATCGAAGTCGACTATGCCGAGACCCTCAAGCAAAGGAAGAGCACATATGGGCTCAATTCTTCTTGATTCAACAGCCGAGGGTCTTTGGGAGACACTTTCGAACGAGCGTCACACGGTGGACGATTCGGCCGATGGTCATGAACCGCTCGATGCCGACGCCGCCGTTCACGGTTTTGAAGACGGAGATAATAGCCTACCTCCGTCACTAGAAAAACTTTGTTTATTTAGTTTTCTACTTTTTAATCTTTGTAAGAAGTGATCGCCACACTGTTTGGCTATATATATATATGTAAATTCCAAAAATAAAAAAACTAGTTTGGAGGTGATTGAATTACTATATTATATGTTGAACCGTCTGTGATATTCCTTTATTAATAACAGCCCGCGCTAGAAGTACGCTTGTGATCAAAACCGTCGTAGATACATGCAATCATAGACGGTTTGGTTTAGAAACCGTCTCGTTATCGCTACGCTAAAAACCGTATGTGAAGAGGTAATATCACGAGACGGTTTTCCTATTGAGAACCGTTTGTGAAGTATCACAGACGGTTCTGAATACGAACCGTCTGTGATATTTAGAATTATCACAGACGGTTTTCAACAAAGAACCGTTTGTGATAATCGTTTCGGCTCCCCGCGCGATGTGTCTCGGGCGATATGATGCGTCTCTTCATCTCGCGCGCCGGCGTACGTCTTTACGCGCTCTCTTCGACGTTTTATAAGAATGATCATCGCGCGTCATGGTGATCAGCACGCATATGGTACGTATTGAATATGTTATACATACGTACGTACACGATGGTGAGCATGTGGAGCATGACTGCTAGGACCAAGCTGGCGAGGAGATTGTCGATCGCCGTCCTAGCTCTTCCTGACGATGTCGTCATCCATATCGTCGGCCTTGTGGCCGCGAGCTCTCCTCAGCCCATGGCTGACCTCTGCAACCTACGAGCCATGTACAATCTGAACTGAATTTGACTAGCAACAACGATCTTAATTTGGCATTTTAATTTTCTTTTATAGAGTAATTAATTCTTTTATTAAGATTTTGTCATACATCTTGAATTTTAGTTGTAAGACCATGTACAAGGTGTCCAAGAAACGTGCCGTGGGGAGGTGCGTGGCGTTGGAGCGGGAGGAGGCAATGAAGTGGCAGGACAACGAGCGCTACCTCACCGTTGTCAACCACACGCCGGCGCGACAACCCGGAGGCTCTTTATCGTCGGCCTCGTGCTTATCTTCGCGCCCAAGACATGCGGCGTGGTCTCGTGTTCCTTAAACAGGCGGCGTTGCCGCCACAAGGTCACGACCTACGTGCTCGTGCTCCTCCTCTACACGCCGCGAGACGCACGATGTTGGGAAGCATTACATCGAGGCGGAGTCAAGGGCGAGCCGACCGGCAAGGTGCGAGGCGGCCAAGAGGACCAACCGGAATGCGGGTGATGCCGAGGCTCACCGCGAACATGATCCAGCGGCGCGTGGGGAAGATGGCCGGCGGGGCGAGTGTGGCGTTGTCGAAGGGCGGTCACCGATGCACGAGCACCGGGCGTGGCGTGGAAGGGTGGGGCGACACGCCGTCTTCTCGCAATGATGACTACGAATTAGGCATGAGGTGTTACACTACTTGCCATAAAATTTCTTTATCCATCATTCACATTTTCTCAAGTTTGGGCGCTATTGGCCTCCAATGCAACGTAATTCCAAATGTGGCCTCCTTAGGTACGAAATTCGCTTTTGGCCCCGTGTTCCCGCATGTTGCGCTGCGGGCGTAACGTACCACATCCTGCGCTACAAGATCGCAGGCAGGAGATCTGCGCGCCCGAGACGCAGCAAGAAGTCGCCACGCAGCAAGTACCTCCCGCGCCGCGGCAACTTCGAAGAAAGGCGGTCGCGCGGCGCGTGTAAGCCACGCGCTGCGCGTAACGCGCTTGGCCCGCCCGCCGCCGCTGCGCGCCACGCGCTGGCCCCGCCCCGCGCCCGCCGCTGCGCCACGCGCCAAAATGGCCCCCGCGAGCACCGTGTGCCGCGCCACGCACCAAAATGGCCCCGCGCGAGCACCGTGTGCCGCGCCACGCGCCGGGTTGTCAGTTGCGCCGCTCAGTGCAAAGAATAAAGCAGATGAGCTCCGACGCCGCGTTCTGTTGTCTGCATTTTGATGTTCTCATTGAGCCAAGAAGAACAAAGAAACCAGAGAGAAAGAAAGGAGAAACCAGAGAGGAAGAAAAGGGAGAAGCGAGCGAGAGAGCGGTTGTGCATCGTTGTGCATTGTCTTGCGAGTCGACAAAAGGTAATTACTATCGGCATGCCGTTTTAGTTTTAGCAATGTGATTAGAAAAAATTAGTGAGAATGAAGCTTGGAAGTTGAATAGCAGTAAGATTTGTAGTACTACTTTGTTAGTTGTATTTTTCTCATCAATTGCTGCAAACACTCACAGTGGAACATAAACATTTTACTTGGATGTAAAATGTCACGACCATACGGATAGAATAAAGTAGTTGTTCTTGTTTGTAAGATTTGACGCATTAATTTGAATCCATGAATAACATGCAGAGGCACATAAGTGATTTACTCTTAATTGCTAAATTTGAGCTCAAGGTATTGTATTAGAGGTGCTCACTTAGATATAACCGCATGAATGTTGGATTGTTAGTACTTAGTAAAAAATAGTTTTGTTTGCAGTGAGTAACAGGAGTAATGTTGTAGATTATGTATGGTTGATTAGCAACTTTTAATAGTAATGTTGTCTTTGTAGTTTGTTCCATCCTATTTGCTCGTAATGTATGTATATGCTAACTTTGCTCTATTTACTCACTACATAAAATAACTTAGTTGTTCAAAAACATTAGCTCATGGAAACTTGTCTCAGTATTTGTGCATTCTTGTATTTTTCCATATTTCTTCACACGTTGTAGCATGTGTAGATAGTACGTAATTCATCAAACATATTTATGTGATTATGTGATTAGCACGTAATTAAGTCAAATGTATTTATATAATCGAAAATAAAATTGTGAGCGATAGCGGTGCTTACATCTAAAGAAAGTTGGCCTACGTCTGATGCGATTATTACATGGTACGAGCATTTCATATAAGTGCTTTCATTCTTCATATGCACCTATGTTAGGTATTTCATGGCGGAGATTCAATATTTGTTCGTGTTCCATGGGAACGCTCTCGTATCTGACGGACCGTGCAGGGTGGACTGTCAATTGTGACCGAACAGTGATCCGGCGCGGGTTTGAAGGACATGGGCCTCTCGGAGCTAAGACGGTGGTGCGGTCCGTGTTCGATCGCGCCATCGAAGGATGAAATCGCGCATCGGCGTTGTATGTCTCGGTGGTGGATGATGGAGGAGGCCGTTTGGCGACTTATGAAGGTGACAAGTGGCGCTTCATGGGCTAATTATATGGAGGTTGTTTGCAACCCCGCCGCTGCGATCTATGCGCGTCCAATGGTCTATGTTCGGTTCGTGGAGAGGATGGGGACATCCGCGTGGGTGGTTCCGGTGAGGCCTGGTGAGGAGGAGCATGTGTTGTCCTCTCGGTGTTGGAGGAGACGCGTGAGGAAGTGGGCAATGCAGACTGAGGAGGCGTGCCGACAATTTCGAGCCCAACGAAGGAGTAAAGAGATGGTGGGCAGCCCGTATTGATTGCCAGGAGTACCTAGCGGACCAGCCGGAAGGGGTGCAAAGCGAGGAGGAGGAGGAGGACGTGGAAACATCAAGTTCTCAAGGCGAGGAAGATGAAGAAGATGGTACGGAGGTGTAGTCGGTGGTCTTGTGACCACCGACAATGCTTATGTCCCCTCAAGATTGGGCGACGCCGCGGCATCACTTGTTACGCCACACCCAGGAGGGGCGAGTGGGGTTCAATGAAGACACCACGCTCCTTGGGCGCGCTTCCTAACAAGAGCGCCGCCCGACATGCTATTGCGAGATACGCCATTAACATTGGAAGGGCGTGCGGGTGCGAGAGGTCCAACCCGACACCTACATCGTTAGGTGTGTTGATGAATCTGTCTTTGGAAAGGTTCAGTGCGCGGCGTTCACGCGATCGCTGCCACGGCTTTGGATAACCGTCTTTGAAGGACCACACATGTGAGCTAGCCGAGCGCTTTATAGGCACCGCAACATGGCGCCCTCGTATGTTCCTAGCACGATAAGCCACCTCATCACCGCAGATATTTCCATTGCGCCAAAACTTCTAATGGCGGATGTTGCCAATATAGTGGGGTTCAGTCGATTACAAGAAGGTATGGCGGGTAAACGGAAGGTCCCGGAGGCGAATGTTCGGGACATTCAAGAGGGTTACAACCTAGTTCCAAGAATGTTACATCAAATCGCGAGAATCAAATCCGGGACTTACATAAGCAAGTCGACTGGTGCATCCGACGAAGGGCCCAATTATTTTATTCTTGATAGGGTCTTACGGGCCTTGATCAAAGCGATAGAAGGTTTCAAGCAACCGTCGTCCGTGGTAACGATGGGCGACACCTTCCTATCTGGGAAGTACAAAGGTACCATCCTCGCCGTGATCGCGGCCGTCGCGAACGACCGATTACTCCTCGTGGCCTTCGCAATTGTGGAGAGCGAGAACACCGATAGCCGGCGTGGTTCTGTCCCAAAGTGAAGAGGCGGTGGTTCAAGACCGCCCGGATGTGTGTGTCATCTCCGACCGCAATCTTTGAGTTGTCGTCGCGTTGAGCACGATGCAAAGCGACGCAGACGCCGCCCAGTGGAACGATGCCAAGAGCCGTTGGTGTATGAGGCATCTCGCGCAATTTCCACACAAGGTTTCAAGCAAGGACCGATGAAGATGTTCAAGAAGCTCGCATGCGTAACCAAAGCGGAAATTGCGGTGTGGAGACACTCGACGAGGAGACCGGAAACATGTAAGGAACTCGGCGAATGCGGAGGCAAGAGCGCGGCGGAGGGTCCGCGAGTTGGGAATTCACGCGATGGGTTAACTCGCATACCCGACTTGGAGAAATGGTCCTTGTCGCACGACACCGTGGTGCAAGGTGCGGATCATGGCGACCAACATGTCCGAGGTATACAACGGTGTACTCAAGGGTATCCGATCATTTGCCGACATCGCGATCGTCGAGGAGAGTCGAACCGCATCGGTTGCCGTTAACAGAGCCATGATGGCCAAGAAGCATCGGAGGATGGCAAGCAATTCTCGAAGTAATGCACACGCACATGGAGAAAAAGATCGACAAGGCTCGTTCGCGCGCTGCTCGTACTCATGGATGGCGTCGGCGGTTCGAGATTCGGCTTAGGAGAAATGCGTGATGGGCCACGCTAGAGGATCGGGCGAGTCCGCACGATTGGTGACGGCGTTGCCAGCACTGCAACAAGCGCGGCTTCGCACAAACCATGCTCCCATGTGTATGCGACGTGCGCGCGTGGCGCCGTGCCCGGAGCGTTACATCTCCAAGTACTACGATATCCACCACCGTATGGCGCTTGAAGTCGCCGAGTTCCATTCGCACGGCACGACATGCACTACGAGGACCTCGCCGGCGGTGAAGTGGGTGCCGAGCGACGACTAAAGCGGCCCGGCGTGGAAGACGCCCGATCACGGCGTATCCGGGCGACATGGGCGGCGGCCAAGCGCGCCAACGGGTTCGCCACCCGCATACTGAACTTTGCAAGACGGTTGGGCACTCCATCAGGCGCTGCCCAAATAGACCTAGCACAAGCAATGCCGTAGCGGCCGAGTTATAATTACGTTGTCGTGATGTTGCATGCTTATTTTAATGTCTTCTGTGAGTTCTATTGTTGTATGAGTTGCATTGTATATGGCCCTAATGTTATGTTGTATGGGTCATATGTAAACGCATTATGGTCATATGTACTGTTGTGTTGTACGGGTGTGCGTATGGTGTTAATCACGACCACACTACTAGTTGTATTGTTGTATTGTGTATGACTGTAGTGTTATGTTGTCTGCGGCATGTGTTAACGCATTATGGTTATATGACGACCCTACTTTGTTTACATTTCAATTAAAATCAAGAATGGTCATGTTTTTCTTGCAGACTAACATGTTGTTTCACTCTCAGCAGGAGATGGCGCAGCCTCGAGTTGATGACGTGTACAAGCTACTCGACACACGTTGGGATGGGTGACACCGATGTCGGGCGTGGTCGTCCCGGCGTCGAACCTCAGTCAGCCTGAGCTTCCCAGCAGAGCGCTGGCCTGCGGATGAGCGGTATGTCACGAGACCGCGACACCGGTCTCCCGCCCATTGCCCGCATGTTGGACATACCGCACGCTGCTTCGCTTTGACGCGGCACTCCTATCTCGCTTCGTGGACCGTTGGAGACGGAGACTCACACCTTCCGCTTCGGTGGGAGATGACCGTGACTCGGAGGACATAGCTATGCTTATGTGTGCGCTGTTGCGGTCTTGCAATGAGTGCCACCTCCTAGGAGATTAGACTGGAAGGTGCGTATGGCGGCAATTTGGTCACCCGATCCCTGATAACATTTCGGGTGTGCCACATTCGTGGCTACGCGAGTACATGACCTGCCCCGCCAATGCGACTAAGGAGGCAGTGAGGACACACTTAGTCGCGTACCTTATGTTCCTGTTCGGATGGATATTATTTCCTACGACTCAGGGAGATTGTGTGTACCCTAGCTACATCCATCTCGCAGAGTCTTTGGTGGACGCCTGGCCCGACGAGGTGCCACAAGATGCGATTGGGTCGCGGTGCTTTGTGCCACTTATCGAGGGTTGTGCGATGCCTCTCAGCGCAGTACAGGCGTGGAGCCAGTCCTCGCGGTATGCAACACCCTGCTGCAGTTATGGTCATGGGAGCACTTCCCGGTTGGCCGGCCATATTTCCGGAGCACCGTGCACCCTTTCCAGTTGTGCGCCGAGCTTTACGGTCCTGGTGGAGGAGACGACCCCGTCGACGGGCCTACGATGGGTACGCGTTGGACACGTGGTACACTAGGGCGGGCCAGGGAGAGACCGAGGCGTGTGTACCCTGAGTTTCATAACCTATTCGAGACTCTACACGAGGACGAGGTCATCTGGTGGCCATGGACTGCACAGTTCCTTGCGACACACCCGTCATTTAATTGTCCTCGCGGCACCGAGGATGAGACGCATCGTTGACGCACCGCCACCGGTCTTCTCCCACATGGTCGAGCCGCACAACCCCGATGGGTCATGAGAGCGATTTGGTCTTTACCGCCAGTGCCACCGGCCGGACGACCACTTCGGCCAAGGCCCATGGGTATGCCGTTTACGGATCATCGTTGTACCTATTAGCCACTTGTATGACTTTGATTTTCGACATCCAAATTAATTGCGAGCAAACGAGGAAAGGCCGAAAGAGCGACGATCGGAGGCGAGCACAACACCGTGGGCGCCGCCAGGCATCGGCCGCGGCGGCGATGTGGTGCACGAGTTACGAGGCTACGACATGGAGACATATGCTACATACTTGGGGTGGTACGCCCGCGCACGCAGGTGCAAGCTATCGGGTGGACGCCACGCCGTCTGTGGAGGTCACGCGCGGTGACATTGTACTAGCAGTCCGGACCGTCACCGCGGCGCACGCACGACGAGACGGTAAAACATTCATCGTAAGACTTTCGTCCCGCAACACATTTGTAATCGACTATCATTTTCGTTGCGATTACCGCCTTGATCGTATCCAATACGAGGTGCCGACGCCACGCCGTGGGAACAATAGCACCTTTGATCGCATACTACGGCGTGAGTGCGGGCCATGACCGACGGCGCGAGGGCGCAATGAGGACCATAACTTGTGGTCGCCACAACGACGCTCACGCACAAGATCGCGGACACCTTGGGCACCCTCCACCTGCGCACCACCTTCGCACCTCCTCCGCACCTCCTCAAACGCACCGCCTCCGCACGCCTGCCGTCGCACCGAGTCGTCGCAGCCTACCGTCGCCAACCTCGACACGCCCAGGGCAACAGTATGTCACCGCGAGTTGTTGTCGCCATTATTTATCCATGCACTCCTTTCGAGCATATCATACATTACCGCTTGTTCATGCGAGACATGCGAGGACAACACTACGCCGGCCGTCCGTCATCACGGAGGAGATGCACGACAGACTTCGTTGCCATCGGCCACGCTATTCCACCGCGACGGTGACTCGACTCGCCGCGGCGCGGGACGATGGGATCTGCCGTTGCCACACGGCGTTCGATCTCACGTGCGTCAACGCGACCATCGGTTCGACGAGACGTACTCAAGGGTACACAAGCAAAGATTACGTGCAGATCGCCAGAGGATCTCGGCCTCGCAACCACATACCGAGCACGCTTTAACGTAGTTACAATAATTTTTCCGTTGCACTAAACCAAGGACTAACTCACCCACTACCTTTCTGTAGGATGAGCACCAGTGGGTTGACGATATGCTCAGGTGTCCACCGGACATGTACCGAGATCACCGTAGCGGCGCCTCCAACGCAGCGTCCTACTACACTTTCTGAGATGTACGGCACTCCCCGACGAGCTCACTTTCCCGAGGATCAGCTACGCCGCCGAGGCAAGCGGCGGGGATGTACCAAAAGTAATGTCATGTCCGTAATGCATGCTATGTAATGTCAGTGTGCATTATGACATTGTGATTTATGTAATGTCCGTGTGCATTATGATTTGTGTCCACACCAAAATTTCTACCTCCCGTTTTGAATGTAATAAACCTCCTCGTGCGCTTCAAACGGATAGTGCTTCAAATGGCTCAGCTTTGCGCAGCGGCGACGTCACCCGACGAGTACGCTTTGGGCAACGACGTCACCCGACGAGTCAGCTACTTTTCAGAGAGACAAGACAACACTCTGCCACGCTAGAAACTTTTCAGAAAGATTAGATAGCACTCTGCCTCGCCAGAAATTTTTCAGAAAGACAAGACAAAGACACCGCCTGCGCGAAACTTTTCGTAAAGATAAGACAATACACGCGCCTCGTAAACTTTTCGTAAAGATTAGACAAAGACACCGCCTCGCCTAAACTTTTCAGAAAGACAAGACAATACACTACCTCTCTAGAAACTTTTCGTAAAACAAGAACAATACTCGCCTCGCTGTAAACTTTTCACAAAGAGAAGACAACACACTGCCTCGCTAGAAACTTTTCACAAAGACATGACAATACACCGCTCACCCGAATTTAACCATACCGTGACCACTGGGGCTTATAAAAGGAGGTGACCTTCTCGGGAGAGAACACTACACAACCAAAGCAAACACTACACCGTAGATTCCTTCACCACGCCGGGATGGACAAGAGGTAGAAGAAGCAATGGGACAAGATGACGGCAATGGGATGAGATCCGCGGACTAGCAAGGGTCGCTGGGAGCGGGGCGACCAAGCAAGGGCTGCTGCGTCCGGGTCCAAAGAAGAGGCACTTGCTAGGATGGCAGCTCTCGTAGTGAGGCCCCCGTGCAAAGAACCCCATCCCGAACGTTCCAACCGGCGTTCGCGCGGACCCGCCGAGGGGAGACGCCGCCTCTGCCGGTGCATGGACCCATGCAAGTTCTTCAAGTCCAAGCACCGCCTAAGCACGGGGATGCGTTATTAGGGTTGTGCGAACTACTCTCGTGACTATCCCGACCGCCGTTGGGACACGCAGCCTATCGGCAGGCCGGTAAGGTCTAAGTACGATGTTCTTGTACCCTTTCTCTTTGAAGTATGCACTAACAACCTCTCTCATCTACTCGTAGTCCCCGGATCCGCTATGTGGCTACCGTAAGTGGATCGACCACGAGATCCACCCACATGACCAGTGGACTCTCGACTTCGAGGAGTGGGATGTCAACAGGGCCCGCGAGATCCGGGAGGACGAGCGCCGCAACGACGAGCAAAACGAGCGTATACGTCGGGAGACAAAAGCTCATCTCGAGGCGTGCAATCGCAGGCAGCGCGAGGCTAGCGGCCAAGGCCAAAGAGGCCAGCGAGGAGCTCAACGCCGAGCTCACAAGGAAGGGAAAATGGCCCCGATCCTCGCAGTAGGTCGGCCCATTCCGTACTACTCCTTCGTCCTACCCGCCATGTTTTTTACTATCCCCTAAAGGCATGTATACGTACATGGTGCGGATGCTTGTGTCCCAGTGTACCGTAGTAGTAGCAAGGATGACTCAAGCAATTAGTCGAACCAACATGCCATGTGACCACTTGTAATGTGCTTCTGTCTTCGGACTCTAATGTAGTTCTGGTTCCGTGCAAGCCTATATTGCAAGTAACCATTCACACCGACATTGAATCCTCCATGTTTTAGGGCATCTTCATAATCATAATCTCCTCTACACCAGAAAAATACCTTGCTACCAAGACATTATATCACCAAAATGTAACCCAACAAATCTCAAATACATTCCAAGTCACATCTTTGCGCTGCGACGTGACCCAACGAGTCAGCTTTTGCGTAGTGATGTGACCCGACGAGTCAGCTTTTGCGCAGTGATGTGACCCGACGAAAGCGCTTTTATGCGCTGATGATGTGACCCGACGAGTCGACTTTTGTATGATGATGTGACCGACGAGTCGGACAAAATCTAAAAGACATCACGCAACACCGCCAAACGATTCCTCCTCGGGCGGCTACTCGCGACGCGAATATCCTTGAACCCACTGCAATTTAGCCACGGCTATATATGGATGCTTTGGCGCCATTCACCTCACTCTTCACTTCCTCTTCTCCTTTCTTCCATTCTATCATAGGATGTCTTCGCCTCATCTAACTTTCGTGAGCGGACAATTAGAATCATTCCAAGCAAAGACTCGTGTGCCCTCGTTGCAGGATCCCAAATGTGTTCACCTCGCATCGCCAACGAATCCATCCCGAGTGTTCATGAAGTGTTCAAATCTTACGGTAAGTAGTGCCTAATCATCCCAAATGAATTCCATTCGAAATAACACATTCTTTTTCCACTTGAAGTCGCAATTCTTTTTGTAACACAACATGCGGTTTTGGCAAATGGGTGATGAAGCTGCCCCAAGAGTTCGAGATATTGCAATGCAAATTGTCGCTTTACAAGAAGACACTGTGGTGTTGCCGCATTTCGCCCCGATGGCTCGACCCTCCGATCAACCAATGCGAAATGAAGCTATGAGACTTAAAAGATCGGATGAAAGGATGGAAAGGGTTGAGAAAATGCTTGAAATTACTTCACATAGTTAGTTTTGCGGTATTTCTTCTATTATTTCTTGTTCTTGCCAAGTAGAAGTCCAGTTGTAATAAGATTGTAATATCCACTCTTTATCTATGTATTGTAGTCCTTCATGAATAGATCAACTGTCGTGTTTGTCTGCATTACATGACGTATGCCTTTGCGACGTTGTTGTTCTCCGACGATACGACGTTCACAAAATGTTATTCCGAGTCTAACAGATAGTTTTCCAAAAGTAGGGAAAAAATATAGCATATTTGGAATATCCCACAGCCTCCTCTAGACCGCAAATATACCTTGCTATCAAGACATAGATATCACCAAAACGTAACTCAGCAAATCTCAAATACATTTCAAGTCACATTGAATCATGAAATCCTAATTTTCAGAACCTAAAATCCGTACAAACGAACACGCTTATGAAATTGGGTGAGAGAGTACGTGGCGGTTCGTGATGAATAAAATTAAGGCAAATTTACACAAGCAAGTGCACTATGTCGGGGTGCTTCACGTAAAATTTCATAATTTTTGAAGTCACCTCTTTTTATTTTATGTATGCATACACAAGTACAATTTATATTTTAATGGATTGATTAAAAGCTTAATTGACAAATTCAAAGAAATAAAAATAGTTTAAATGACCAAAACTAACTTCATTTAAATTCAAAATTATTTTATTAAATCTATTCGTGTTCCAATGATTTTATTGAATTTTCTATAAATTTCTTAATTTTTTTCGATTTTTTTTCTCTTTTCTTCTTCTTTTCTCCTCTCTCTCTCTCTCATCATTTCTCTCCTATTTGAGCTGTTGCGGCTGTGCAGCTCCTCTTGCTGCGTTTGGGAGGCGCAGCAGCTCCTCTTCTTTGCGTGTGGGAGGCGCAGCGGCTCCTGTCGCGCTCGGTGGCGCAGAACACCGTTGTGTTGCCGGCCGCAAAGATGTGGGCTGCTTTGTGGTTCCCGGCCGCAAAGACGCAGGATCATGGGGCCAAAACGTAATTTCGTACTAGGAGGCCACATTTGGAATTACATTGCACCGGAGGGCTAATAGTGTCCAAACTTCCATTTTCTCAATGTTAGATCAATATTCTATGGCCCAGTTGTCACTTTCTAAAATAGACAAAAGTATTACAAGGAAAATACAAAAAAAAACACGACGGTTCCATAATAGAACTGCTCGTGATATTGTACATATCACGGACAATTCTTTTATGGAACCGTCTATGACAGTATCACCGACGGTTCCATAATAGAACCGTATGTGATATTCGTTTATTAATAGCAGATCGCATGCTAGGGTTTGTGCCCTAGCTTACTCTCGCTCGTTCCCCTCTCCATCGCACGCTAGGGTTCAAGACTTTGGGCCCCCGCATCACGCCTCCACAGTCGCCGATTCGACCTCGCCGCGTCGAATCGAGCTTGCCCCTCCATCTCCCCCGCCGAATCGAGCTCGCCCCGCCATCTACACCGTCAAATCGAGGTACGCTGCTCCCCTTTGCTCCCCCTCCCGCGCCGCCGCCCTCCCCTCTCTACTCCCCTCCCATGCGGCCACCCTCCCCTCTCTGCTCCCCCTCCCGCGCCATAGCTCCCCCTCCTCTGACTAATTTGTGATTTTTAAACTGATGAACTGAATACTGTGGAGGTTTGCTGATCTGCTTTGTGCTTTGTGATCAACTGATGAACTGAACTGATTTGCTTGTTGATCAGTTGTGCCTAATGCCTACATTTGTTGATGAACTGAATACTGAATAAGTGAATATTGAACTATTGAATTGAACTGAATATACTGCTTGCTGGATACTGAATATTGAAGTATTGCTGAATACTGAATATTGAATATACTCCCTCGACGATATGGATGAGCCCTTTTCCTTCCCCTTGCTTAGTGATAAATCTTGAGAGCTATCGACTATGCTTCTGTGATGTGTACTGAGGGCTAATGTTTTGTGATTTTGGGGGATGATGATATGGCTGTGGGTTATAGGATGAGTTGATCTCTCTGTGAAATATCTAGTTTATGTGGGCGGTCCATTTTGAACAAGAAAAAAATGGGGGAAAGGGCATGAGTAGAGTTAATCTTGTGCGGTCCACCTTTGCCAGGTACGTCCTACCATTTCATTCCTGTTCTCTTCTCTATAAAGTCTCTAAGCAGTGGTTGCTTGTGCTTTTAAAATTGGCATCATATATTATATATATATTGTTCGTAGTTCCTCAACCACTTTCGGGGGGTCGTCCACGCAGCATGAGGAGGATGAAATAGCAGCCATGGGCAACTTCATCGAGCCCATTGTGACGCCCCGACTGGGAGGTCTCCCAAACTTAGCTGCCATAGGATCTAGGAGGTCCTGTCTCGGCCAAACCAGGAGGTCTCCAGGCCTGGTCGCACACACGGGAGGACCCCAAAAAGCCACGGCCAACTCAGGAGAGGTCGAGGGACCGAACCTGAGGAGGTCGTGGGGTCTGAGGCGACCCTAGTCCTCCCACGACCAGACCTGAGGGAGGTCGTGGAGGGCTGGGACCACCCCAAAGACCTCCCACGACCAGACTCGAGGGTGGTCGTGGTGGTCAGGGATCACCCCATGGATCTCTTTGTGAACCGAGCTAATCCCAAGGATCAACAGCTAGCTCTTCACAGCATACAAGAGTGGTAACATACACTTCAACAAGAGCTTGATTAATATGAACAAAGTTAATTACAAAGGGAGGCTTACAAACCAACAAACCCAAAACACAGCGGAAAGTAATAATAGGCCACCCGATACACCACAGGCAATCGGTTGGAGGGCGTGTCCTAGTTGGTCGAGGACCACTTGGTCCACGGCAAGATCTTCTTAAAGCTTTCTTTCCCTACTCAAAAAGATAATTTCAAGCAAGAGTGAGCAGAACTACCGTGCTCACAAGTTACACCCGTGGAATAACAGAATGACATGCATACATAGATGTTTCAAAGGAAGGCATATATGGTTCATTTGCATAAAGCCAAGTTTCTTTCAAATACCTGTACTAGGTTCCAAGGCAGTTAACAATATCTAAAATTCATTTTGTAAATCTCGCCGGTTGGATAACATTCATCATCAAGATAGTGAAGGATACTCTCCTGTCATAAGGCTCCCTGCCCAAACCCATGGGATAGAAATCCCAAAATCATTTATCAAAGCGTTTTGAAAATAAAACCAACATCTAACTTTGAGTGATCTTTGCCAGCACGTCCATGACCGCGGATGCGGTTATTCGAATAGTTTTCACTTTGCAGAGGTTGTACACTTTACCCACATGACACGATTTTCTCTAGTTTACCCAAGCACCGTCGGCACCACCACTCACCGCCGGTAAGTGGTCTAGAGCTCATGACAAGGCCTTTACAATGCATTATTCCACCACGCCCTCGCTAAGGTTTCAAACCCCTTTGGATCGAAATCCTGCGGGTTAGTGGGTGCCTCCTCGACGCTTTGTGGACAACATTCGGTTTATAAAAACCGTAGGCCATGGAAGACCATCCACACCTCAAAGTGGAGTAACCGCGTGAAACTTTGCAAATTAGTGAGCTAGGTTCCACGCCCATACCGAGACATGTGGTTGCACGATTGTGGCATAGCCCATTATAGGCCTAGCAAAGGGACGCCAAAGGCGGTCCTTAATCGACTGTGCGACTTCCACAAAACCTGGGACTCACCATAGGAATGGATCGATCCGTGCATTGACATGCACCATCCAACAACTTGATTCGCCCAAGTCCAAAACATTTTCCATTATACTTTGCTTTTCAAACCTCCATGACACACCAATGCCATGGTTGAAACCCCCATGGCACACCAATGCCATGGTTGCAACCTCCAGGACACACCAATGTCATGGTTAAAATATTTAAGGTAAAACAGTTGGTATTTAGTTGAAAAACTTCCCAAAATAAGATTTTGGTCTAAGCACAACTAAGCATTCCTTTTTAAGAGGTCCTGGTCCATACTATTGCATGAATTCAGTTTTATCTAAGATGACAACAAGTTCGGCTCAAAGTCAACAGTGGCTCTACAAAGGATTTGGGCATAGCTAAGAATTTAAAGACAAGTAGTGAAATAATTAAGTAAAAGTAAGCATGCATTAATACTTGAAGAGGAGCATAAATACGTTGAAGTAGTGGGTGCAACATGGTCAAGGGTGTAACTTGCCTCCTGCTTGAAAGGCTTCACAGGACCACCTCCACACCGAGCTCTGGCTCACGAGAGACGTCAAGGTCTACACGTTAAAGCAAACTCAAGATCAAACAAGGACCAAAAAGAGATTCAAAGAACTCTAAAGAAACACCAAACAAGAACCACAGAAGGACACGACGATTAGGAGGAGGTCCAAGGAGCTAGTCGAAGAAGGTCCAATGGCTTGAGGGAGGTCCAAAGAGTTGGTTTGAGGGAGAGCTAGATAGTTGAAAATGAGGAAGAAGGTAACGAGGGAGTGTTGTCCAAGCCTATAAGGCCTGGGTTGCTGTGAGTTTCAAGGGTACACGTGTTCAAAGATGGGTGGAGGAGAGGACAGGAGCAGATAAAGGAGGTGACAAAAGAGGGAAAAAGTGTACAATGAAGGTGACAACAGAAGGGACAGATGCTGCAAAAGGTGATAGCATTCAATGTGACACAACCTGCATTAAACGATCAAGCTAACTAGGCCAAGTCTTCCGATGCAGATCGGAGGGTACAGAAGGGATGGGACGTTCGGACCGAGCGAATGTGCTAACAAGATCAAACCGTCCAGCATAAATCGAACGGTACAAAAACGATAGTGATCCAAATGAGTTCAAGAAGGTTCGAGGACTGGTTTTGAGAGTTCCCATGAAGGGTAATACTGCAAGTTGGGAAATGGTACTACCGCAATCCGGTAGTACCTGTTGATACAAGGCGGTATGGAATTTTCAGAATACATGTTGTTGGATGCGTGATTTTCCTCTGGAGCGGTATGGCCGCGAGTTGAACAATGGTAGTACCGCATGGCGGAAATACCGAATGGGTGCGGTACGAGATTTCCAGAGAAAGGGCATTGCAAAGATAGAAACCAAGGAAAAGTCTAAATGGACAAAGAGAGGTTCAAAGAACATAGAAAGGAGTTCGAATGAACACAAGAGTGGTTCTAAGCCAGAGAAGAACTAAAGAGAGAGATCTAGGAACTTAGATGAGACCAAAGGGAATCCGAGGAGGCTCACTCAGACGCCAAGGGTCTTTTATATGAACCTGAGTATGTTCAAATGATCAAAGCAATATTCAAATGAACCCGAAGAGGTTCAAATGAGCCAAGAGGAAAAGGGTTGAGCAAGATAGATCCAGAAGGGAGAATTCAACCCAAGATTGACTCTCAGAGATCAGGGATATTTGGAACACAGACCCAAGTTTGGAACACCTTAAGATGGTTGTGACCCAAAGAAAAGGTCAACACCCAAGAGGGGTCTGGTCCAAAGAGGAGGTTTACCCCAAAGAGAAAAACAGAGAGGAAGCTTAGACCTAGAGGTCTGAACCAAGGAGAACCAGAGAGGTAGTCCAAGAGATTCAAGTCAACAAAGAGGTAGTCTGAATCACAGAGAGGTTCAAACCAACAAAGGGTAGTCTAGACACAAAAGAGGTCTAGCCTCAAGGAGATGGTCAGACAAGAGGGGGGCCTAGACATGAGCATGTCCCAACATAGGATAGGTCTAGGATCAAAAGAGATCCAGACACCACAGAGATCCAATCAAAGAAGAGATATAAACCAGAGAGGTCTAGACTTAAGGATAACCTAAACCTTAGGGAAGTTTAAACTTGTAAAAGAGATAAAGAGGAGATCCTCGACCCAAAGGGTGGTGCTGACAGAGAGAATTCCAAAGGAAAAGGAAAGGTTCAAGTAGACAAGAAGGGAGATAGCTCTAGAGAGCTCGAGAAACAAAGAAAGAACTAAACTTTGGATTAGTTGAAGTTTAGTTTAGTCATTTTAAACACTTCAATTTTCTGAAAATCCCAGGTTAAGCTTTGAATTATCATAAAAAACTAAATGGTTCTTTTTATTTCATCACGAAACCATATGTGCATCTGTGATGACGTTTTTGAACCGTCTGTGAAGACCTTTTCTGTAGTAGTGTACCCTCAAAGTATATTTTACTATTATGTTTCTAGACCCTCAACGTCGTATTATGCTCAATAACGATTTTCATCCAAGCTTATCCTTCAATTACATTTTGTTTAATATGAATTTTGGCTTCGAACTTTCATTAGCATCTCCATTGTTTTTCTTGGAACACCTTATTGAGTTCTAGTTTACTAACCAAGTCGCCTGAAGTTGAAAAGATTACGCTACTGAGAAATGTGGGAAATATGGTCCTACTTCAACACTCTCCCCTATTCTCTTTTAGGCCACATGGACTCAAATAGGCTGTAATTATTATTTTTTTCTCCAAAAAATTGTGTCAATTAGATCTCGAATTTACAACCATTGACTCCAATAACATATTAAGTTTCATGTACTAATCAGTTCACCCAAATTAAATCTTAAGATGTCACGAAAATATTGGCAATATACTCATAAACATATCTAAATATCATAAATAGCACCCTAAAGTGCTTAAGTTGTATTCTTAATGCTAAAAATTTTACAACAAATCTAGCAACACAAATATGCGGATGACCACCCAGCTAGCTATAAAAAAAGAAAGACTTCCAAGTCAACGGAATCGTCTTCCTTATGCACACGGATACGAGCTGCGGATGAAACTTGTGCCGTGTTCTATTGCTTGGAAAATTGTGTGGTTTTTGGAAATGACTGCTATTACTGTTTAGACTATTCTACGATCCTATAGCATTGCTATTCCAACAAACTTAATTGTACACGTCGAGTTTTGGATTCTGGTAAGGCTTGTTTTCTTGTCGTGATAGCTGAGTGACTGATGAGGAGTAATTCCTTCCAGCTGTCTATGGCACTTCTGCCGTGTTCCAGTGTATGGTTGTAGTCCAGTCTTCGTCGGCAATCTATGGAAATTCTTTCAGTTATTAGTCTACCAGTGTGCTTTCGGTTCGGCAATCTATGGATATGCTATCCGTTCTAATCTGCAGGCATGACTCGAATTCTACGCTACTGTGATTAACGCAGAATTGGACTGGAAATGACTTGAAATAATACATCTGGACTCTTCCTCCCTATCCCATCAAGACTTACAGTCACATCAACTTAACTTATCGTGCCCTTCATCCGTCTGGGTTTTGCAAGCCGGAACGGGAACCGGATCTCTGCCGTGCCGGGATGCCGGTCCATTTGGGCAGAAGAATAGAGAAAGACAGAGACGATGGTGGAGACGGAAGAAGAAAACCGGCAGGGGTAGTTTGGTCGTTTCTGAAAATAAAACTGACAAGATGCAGAACACTAATGGCGAGTTGAACTGATGGGTGGCGTGAAAAGGCAACGAAATTTTATCCGGTGGGATCCACGAAAGAGCAAAATTTCAGTGGCATAGCAGGAAAGTGATGAGTTTGCATGGCAAATAAGAAATTTGCTCTTATTGAGCCGAGCAACTTGTGTTATTAGATGATGGTTAGATGACCTCAGATGGCTTAATTTTCAACGTGACTGTGACTAAGGCGCGATTGGATTGGAACGGAAGACCGTCCTTCGGTGGCATTGTCAGACCCAGATTTCGAAATTCAGAATTTTCTGTGAAAATCATCGTATTATTTCCTAAATCAGTAGATAGTACTCACAAATACATTGCTGATTCAATTCATACTGAACATAACCATACCATTCATTAAATACAAACATCAAAGCATATTTTACTATTATGTTTCTAGACCCTCACGTCGTATTATGCTCAATGACGATTTTCATCCAAGCTTATCCTACAATTACATTTTGTTTAATATGAATTTTGGCTTCGAACTTTCATTAGCATCTCCATTGTTTTTCTTGGAACACCTTATTGAGTTCCAGTTTACTAACCAAGTCACCCAACAGATGAAAAGATAACGTTATTGAGAAAAGTGGGAAATGTAGTTATCCTTCAACACACTCCTTTATGTCTAAGCTCTTTCAGGCCACATGGAGTCAAAGTAGGCTGCAACCATTTTTTCTTCAAAAATTGTATCAGCTAGGTCTCAAACTTAAACCATTGCTCTGATAACATATTAAGTTTCATGTACTAACCAATTTACCCTAATTAAATCTTAAGCTGTCGAGAAAATATTGCCAATATACTCATACTTCAACATATCTAAAAGCATATTTTACTATTATGTTTCTAGGATCGTCACGTTGTATTATGCTCGATGACCATTTCCATTGAAGCTTATCCTTCAATTATATTTTGTTCAATATGAATTTTGGCTTCGAACTTTCATTAGAATCTCCTATGTTTTTTTTTTTCTTGAAACACTGTATTGAGTTTCAGTTTACTAACCAAGTCACCTAGAAGATGAAAGGATTACGCTATTGAGAAAAGTGAGAAATATGATCATACTTCAAAACTCTCCCTATTTCTAAGCTCTTTAGGCCACATGGACTCAAAATAGGTTGCAATTATTTTTTCCCCAAAAAAATTGCATCGCTTAGATCTCAAATTTACAACTATTAACTCGATAGCATATTAAGTTTCATACACTAACCAGTTCACCCAAATTAAATCTTAAGCTATCGCGAAAATATTGACAATATACTCATAAACATATCCAAATATCACAAACAATATCCCAAAGCGCGTACGTTGTATTCTTGATGCTAAAATTTTTACCACAAATCTAGTTACGCAAATTCATGCGCGTATCACTCGGCTAGTTATAAAGAAAGAAAGATTTCCCGACCAACGGCATCGTAATCACGTAGATCCAGTCTTGTTAACTCGGTAACTTGTCATGCCATTCATTCGGTCTTGCCTCTTCCTCCGTGGAATCGTCTTCCTTATCCATACGGATACCACCGCGGATGAAACTTGCCGTGTTCTATTGTTTGTCGTGATAGCTGAGTGACCGAGGAGGAGATAATTCCGTCCAGTTGTCTATGGCACTTGTGTTCTATTGTTTGTCTGTTGAGGAACCGCGTTGGCGAGTTTGTTCCCGTGATTGCGGCGTAAGTGTATGGTTGTAGTCCGTCTTCGACGGCAATCTATGGAAATGCTTCCAGCTATTAGTCTACCAAAGTGCTTTCGGTCGGCAATCTATGGATACGTTGTCCGCTCCGTCCGCAGCACACTATCGACTCAGCATTTTGCCGAGTGCCTCGAGCACTAGGCAAAGGCTCCTTTGCACTCGGCAAAGGCTTTGCCGAAAGCGACACTCGGCAAAGGGCACTCGGAAAAATTTATCTAAGCAGCGACCTTTGCCGAGTGTATTTTGTCCGCACTCGCAACGGCTTACGAGCGCCGAGTCAAGACTCGGCATAGAAAAGGACCGATTCTGGCCGCCCCGTTGACGGCCGCTTGCCGAAGTGCCAACCCGCAAGACTCGTAAATATTTTTACTTTTTTGAAAATTCTTTGCCGAGCGCCGCAGGCCCTGGCACTCGGCAAAGTTTTATTTTTATTTTTTTTTAAAAAATTCTTTGCCGAGTGTCGTGGTCATGGCACTCGGCAAAGCCGAAAATCGGGTTTCGGTGCCCATTCTCAGCTTTTGCCGAGTGCCATGACCATGGCACTCGGCAAAGGACCCTTTGCCGTGTGTTGCACTCGGCAAAGTGACCCAAAACGCATTTTTATTTATTTTTACATTCCATCACGACAAACAAATTCATCCAAACATATATCGATCCATCACATATATATCACATCCATCACATATTTATCACATCCATCACATATATAACAATAAGTGCTCAAGTCCATCCAAACAAATCCACAAGTTCATCACAATGACAAGTGCATCATAAGTATATCACAAGTCCATCACCAAGTGAACAACAAATGAAAATACAACTACCATTCATCTCGAAGGTGGCCATCGCGATCGTGGTGAAGGAAAAGCTCCATCATTCGGAGGCGCATGAGGTGGATTATTCGAACCCGCCGATTGAGGCTGCACAAAGGAGAAGAGATTGCATGTGAGACAATATTACATTAGATACCTAATCTAGGAAGGTAGAGGTCATACAAGCAAAGCACAAGCGAAAGCAAATAACTTTCATACTCACGGGAGTAGCCGCACCGCAGGACGCCAGAGGCGGAGGTTGAGCCAACGGCCCCGTGCACAAAAGCCCGTATGTTGCCCAAGACCTTGTAGGAACTTCGTAATGTCCGCCACCGCTCGCTCGCCCGCCGCCCGCTCGGCGCTCCACTGGCCGACATCCTCGCCGCTCGGCCTCCGGCTCGGGACGTTGCCTCATTTCTTGTTCCACCGGCCTCGCAATATTTCACCCAATGTTTCAAGAATGCAAAGCTAATAAAGGTGTAAAGATCAATGTACGACGAGTAAAATAAGAATAACTCGAAAAGGCCGACCCGTCTTTGTCGTGGCAAATGGCGCCGTGGCGATGGTCGCTTCGCCGTGTTCGTGCTCGGATCCGGGAGAGATGGAGTAGAGGCCGTGTCGATGAGGCCGCCGCTAAGCCCGAACCGCCCATGCTTCTTGCCTTGTCCCACCCTCATGACGCGATCTCTCCATCAAAGTCCTCGGTGCTCGGATCATGGTCCGCCCATGGACCGACCTTGCCGCCGACGTACTCACCGATGCGGTGTGGACGCCGGTTCGTGTACACCTCGGGCGGGTCCTCCAGTTGAAGGAGACGTCTGGCGCCGCTTGCCCTTGTGGGCCATACACCATGCCCGAAGTCCGAGCAAGGTCGGGCACTATGTGACGCCGATCGCGAGAAAGACAAAGAAGATAATTAGAAATCGTGCGACTGAGCGCCACAATAGATAAATGAATTCGTGTACCCATGCTTGTTTGTATGCGAGAGGTCGCGTCGCCTTGATGGTGTGCCGACCTTGCATCATCAAACGACGGTCCCGCATCATCGTGCATCCGAGATACTCCTCCGTGAACCACTTGTCCACGATCATCGCCAAAGACTCGGGATACGATTGGCACCACTGGGAATCATCTACACGCCATCAAGTATTTGACATATAAGAAGATCAAATTAAATGTACTTAATCTCAAACGAATCAATATTAATGTTCTTCATCTACCTCAAGGTACTGGTCCCGGGTCAGTGTCATGTTTCTTGCGTCTTTCTTGGTGACCTTCTCTCCAAGCTTCGACCCGTGGTAGGTTACGATGGCCTGGATGCGCACGTCGTGATGCATGTCGGTGATGAGTTTTTTACAGGCTTTGGTAGCCACCTGGTCCGCCCTGGCCTCAAATCCCTCATCGCATCTAAAATAAATCTGCATACAAACACGATGTATCCATTCATTATTTCAAGAAAAGTCCAATGAATGCGATGTATTGAGCAATGTTGTGCGAGGGAGACTTACCCAAAACTCCGCCTTCACCCGCGCCGCCTTGTTGGGGTACTCCGCATCGGGGCCGACAACGTAGTGGTCAAACGAGTAGGCCGGCTCCGTCTTCCCGGCGTACGTGACAATGCCGGGGTAGTGTTGCCTGCACAGAAGACCCAGGATGCCATTGGCGGAGCGTGCGCCACCACCCGACACAACCACCCGCCTCCGCACAAGTGATTAAGAAAAATTATTAGTTTATCTTTTTTTCAATATATCATATGAAGTAGTGGTGACAACATCTAAAGTTACTTACTTTTTGCCCTTCGGCGAATCATCAAGGCGTCGGTGAGGATGCGAACTCGAGGGAGGCTCGCGAGACCTCGCAAGTAGACACTCGAAGAGGAAGAGGAGGAAGAAGAACTCGTGCCTACCGCCTCGCCGCCGCCCTCGTCGCGCCCCTCCTCCTCGCCCGTCTGCCAACCAGCTCCTCGTCCGACTCGCCCACGGGCGCCACCTCCTCCTCGGACCTCCTCCTCCTCCAGCACCTCCTCACGCGGGCGTGGGAGGAGACGGCCTCTCCCGCGGCGCGGCCCTCCTCCTCCTCCCGTCCGGCCCCTCCACCTCCTCCTCCGCAATGCGTGGTCTCGGTAAGCGAGGACACGCCCCACGACGGTCGCGCGCCATCTCTGCTCACTCACCGCAATTAAAAAGAATAAGCAAGACGAATTAGAAATAGATGCAAAATGAACAAAACATAATTACAAAAAACACAAGATTACATGTATTAGAAATAATCTTCATGATTGGGATTAGCTGGATCATAGGTCTCGCTATCACTATCAACATTGTCCAAATCATCAACACTATCCGAAGGAGGAATGTTGTCTTCATTGTCATTGCCTAAACGTAATCGCCAAGCATTTGTAAGTCTTTCACATTTCGCACTCGCCTCGGCGCCCTCGCCATCAACCCTTTCATTGTCTACTTCAATTCCTATCGCCTTGCTAAGTCTATCTCAAACCTCCTTGTAGCCCTCTTCTTGAAAGAACTCTCCATCATATGTGTTTGGGTTGAAGTTGTAATCTTCATCGCTTTGGGACATGTAGTTTACCGTGTGGCGATACCTTGTGCACAATAGCCCAACCCTTAAGATGCTCTTTGTCTTGGCACGCGTATGGCGTATAATAAACCTCGACGGCTTTGTTGAGCCACAATGTAGACATCTTTTCCTAGATAGACTGAATCTGTCGAATCTCGACTAACCCAAGATTAGGGTTCGTCTCGTTACTCGTGATGAAACCAAGACAGATTTGAATATGACAGATTAAGAGGTTTGGAACCATAAAATGGAAGTTCATAGATTTCTTCAATTCTTCCATAATAGTCGAGGCCATCGCTGTCGGGCGTAAAAACTCATTGCTTGTGGTTTTTCGATTGGGCGACTCGCTCGTAGCTTGTCGTGGTGAAACGATATCCATTCACATCATAACCAGTAAATGACTTGACCCTAACGACACGGCCGCTTGCAACCCGTCTCAACTCGTCACTTATAGACGATCGGTTTGGGCCGCAAGCTCAAGCAGGATAGATCGTCATATTATTCGAACGCATTTATCAACTTGGAATGTCGAACTAAATACGAGCTAAATTGACAAGACCTTCTGCTTGAACCAAGAAATGAAATCGGGCTCTCGGTCCCGCACTCGTGAAAGAAGGGTATCGGTTTCTGCGGGTAGGATCCCTTGATTCATGCCGGATTGACGAAGAAATTCCTGCACTAACGAAACAAGGGGGTTGGACGAAGAAACAAGGAGTGACGGCGATTGAAACAAGTTCGTTGAGAACTTACCCAATGAACGGTTGCACCTCGACAAGGTTGGTCAACACATATAGCATGATATCAGCGCCACTCTTCATTTTTCAATTGCTTAGTGGTCGATGCACTTGCGCTCCGAAGTTGCCCTTGGAAAAGGCCGAGGTTCGATTCATTTTCGCCAAAGATTGTAACGAGGGGTGAATTATGAACGCTAGAAGGTTCTCGTGTAGTATTTCTCGTGAAGTTTGACACCTCCTCCGAATGTATGCCTCGCAATGGAAGCCTCAATTTTGGCTTTATTTCTACATTTTTGCGAAGAGTCTTCGAGACATCTCGATTGGATAGCACCAACGGCTCGCACGGCCCCATACGTGCCTCATACGGAGGTGCACAATCAAATGCCGTGATCGCTAAGAAAAAGCCGGGTGGAAAGATCTTCTCCAACTTACAGAGCAACACGGGTGCCACTTTTTCCAAGTCATCAATGACGGTCCGAGATAGCTCCTTGGCACAAAGTGGCGGAAGAAATAGCTCAACTCGCCAAAGACTTGCCGGACATGCTCAGGGACATAGCCTCAACCATCGCGGAAGAAGCCGCCAATCCATATGTGGTAGTCATGACTCTTCATCCCGCTGATTCGCAGAGTGCCTAAGTTCACTCCCCTCTTGATTCGCTGCATACCCATCGTGGAACATTAGCGTGCTGATCCATTCAAGTACTTCCTCCTTTGGTCCTTTTTCAAGACGAAATCGGCCTTAGGCCTTCTCCATGTCTTGCCGCGACTAGGAGGTCGTGATCTCTTGATTTGGTCTATCGCATAACGCTGCTGTGTCCACTCTAGCCTTAGGGTTGTCCTTAAACTTTTCAAAGTCCATGAGTGTTGCCCAAAGTGCCTCGGCGACATTCTTTTCTGTGCATTACATCAATGTTATGTGGTAGAAGAAGGTCATCGAAATAGGAGCCTCGTCAAGCCCGACTTATGAGTCCACATATGTTGCTCACCATATCCCACAAAACCACCTTCTTGATTGGGCACGAGCATCTATGTGAGCATGAACCTCGGCACCAGTCATAATCCGCAGGTGCGGTCCATCTACTACGACACCTTTCGTAAAGTTCTTGATGTCTTGTCCGAATGGATGGTCAAGAGGAGGAATTGACGATGTCCGTCGAACGATGAGTACTTGCCACCCTTTGTGCAACCAATGGAACCTCACACCTTCCTTGCATATCGGGCATGAGAACTTCCCGTGAACACACCAGTGCAGACAACCCATACGCCGGAAGTCATGCAGGAGTAGTGGTACCAAACGTGCATTTTGAAGCTTGTCTTTGTAGCTCGATCGTATGTCCATACCCCTTCGTCCCAAGCACGGACCAATTCATCAAACACGGGCTCCATGAACACACCCATATTACTCCCGGTGTGTCAGGAATTATCAACGACAAGAATACGTTATGTCATTGAAAGGAGACGCCGGGGAGATTGAGGGGATAACGAACACGGGCCAACATGTGTATGGGGCAGCCATCACCCATAAGGATTGAACCCATCATGTTGCCGCGACACGCACATTCGCGAGCCTCATCCGCTTTCACGATGTTTGTCATCAAAGCGGTCCATGCTTCACCATCGGATGGATGTACCATCTTGTCGATTGTACCGCTTGCCATTTTGTGCCATGTCATCCGCTTCGCGGATTCTCACCATGTATAGCCATTGGATCCTCTGTGAGGAAACGGAAGGTACCGTAGGATTTTCACGGGATCGTAAGTCGCCTCTTCCGCCATCACGAGTCTACCTCCGTGTACTTGGAGGATTTACACTTTGGACAAGATTTTGCATCCTTGTGTTCTTTCCTAAATAGGACGCACTCCTTCGAACAAGCATGTATCTGCTCATACGGCATCTTAAGTGCACGGAAGGAGTTTCGTGACTTGTACATGCTCTTTGGCGTAATGTGGCCCTTCGGAGTAGGGTGCCAATCACGGCCAACATCTTATCGAAGCCTTCTCGACTCAGTTTAACTCGGACTTCAACCTCATTAAGCGCCCAACCGATCGTGAAGGGGTTTCGCAAGTCCATCATGTCGTAGAACGCCTGCGGTTGCCTCCATCTCCTCCTTCTCACGCCCTCATCGAATCGTCCTTGGTGAAAGTCATCTAACATGTCTCGCTACCCCGCATCGCGATCATAAGCCTCAACGCTGGTCTCACCACCTCCTCTCTCATACGATGGGCTTCACCATGGTGGACCCACCGGTGTAGTCCGCAGAAATCCATTCTTCAAAAGATGTTTACCCATGTCCACCTTGTTTACCCTTCTCCTGTTTCCACATTTGCCGCAGGACACAAAACTAGACAATGCCCTTTAGCACCTTTGCCAAATGCACGGTTCAAGAAAGCATCGGTCTTGTTCATCCATTCCGTGGTGTAATCACTCGACTTCTCCTACCGTGTACATCCAATGACAGTCATCCATCCTCTAACATATGTATCGTGAGTAATGTAACCATCAATTGCATCTACGTGATCTACGCACCATGATACGAAAAGAGGGGTTATACCTAGGTGGCGGTGGAGTCAAAGCTAGCGGGCGTGTGGCGGTCGGTGCAGTGGCGAGGCGACGCTGTGCAGGGAGACCGGCACGGCGCTGGGAACTCCGACTTGGCTCCGACGGGCTCTTCTCTCGCAAAATGGAACAAAATACACATTTAAAAATCGCAGAAACCTCCTCGCACGGTGAGGTTTCCAAAACTCGCAAAAACAACGCGACGATGGCCGACAACCACATATACAACCACAACTACACCGCCAAGACCACCACCACCACCACCACCACCGTCAACCACCACCACCACTGCACAGGAAGAACCTAGGTCATACCTACGTCGCGGTCTTTGGCGGGACGGTCGCCGTCAGCGGCCGCGGCGGTGGGCGCGGCGGGCGCGGCGGCGCATGGGGCGGGCGGCGGGCGCAGCGCGGCGCGGTGGTGGAGGGTGGCCGGTGGGTGGGGAGAGGAGGGCAGCCGGCCGGGTGGGGTGGCGCGGTGGCGGGGTGGGGTTGGCCGGGAGGAGGTGCCGGGAGGGGGCGGTGGCGGCTGGTGGGGTTGGCCGAGGAGGCCGGCCGGGAGGAGGAGCTGGGAGGGTGGGCTGGGCGCCCGGTAGGAGGCCGCCGAGGGGAGGTCTGGAGGCGCGCGGCAGGGGAGGCGGCGCTGGTAGGGAGGGGTCGCGGTGGTGGAGGCGCGCGGGGTGGAGGCGGCCGGGGGCCGGGAGGAGGAGGCGTGGGGTGGCGCGGTGGCGCGGTGGGTTGCGGGAGGGGCCGGGAGAGGGTGGCGGCGTGGAGGTGGAGCCGGGAGGAGGCCGAGGCGCCGGGGAGGAGGCGCCGGAGGTGAGGCCGCCGAGGAGAGGTGGCGCCGAGAGGAGGGGCGCGCGGCGGCGCGAGCGGCGGCGCGGCGCAGCGGCGCGCGGGTGTGTGCGTGTGTGCGGTGTGTGTGTGTGCAGCAAAAATACTAAGTGTCGAAGGTTTGCCGAGTGCCGCGATCCGCACTCGGCAAACAATTTTTAATTTTTTTAATTTTTAATTTCTTTGCCGAGTGCCCGCGATCCGCACTCGGCAAGAGGATTTTTTTAAAAAAAATTTATTTTTTTGCCTCCAATTTTTTACAAACCAGACATCTCCCCATCTTTGTTTAGTGTGTCGTCGTGGCACTTCGGCAAAGACCCCTTGCCGAGTGCCGCGTCCTCGCACTCGGCAAACATATATATTTTTTTATTTTAGCCTCAAATTTTGCAGCCCATAAGAGATTACAGTACTCTATGTTAGATTTGGTACATTTTGTGGCTTTTGTTATACTTAGTTAATTTATTTTATTTACTATAATTATTTTCAAAAATGTTTGAATCAGACGCGCATCGAATAATGGAATTTAATGATTCAAAAATGATAGTAATGTTATTGAGTGTAGTGTGAGGTCGTATTCAGAACGGACCCAAAATTTCGACATCTTGTTGATGAAACATGATCCCAGTGAACTTGCGCGAAGTGTTTTAAATTCTATAAAAGCAAACAAAGTCCGAAAATTATGAAACTTGTGGAGATGTCATGATATCATATGTGGAGGTCGTGATAAAAATTTGAGAAGGTTTCATGCATGTTATCACGCGATGCTTTCAAACCGTGACATCTCCACATGTGATACTTATATCCCACCGGAGATGTCCTCGGTTTGAAAGCATCGACGTCACAACGCGCACTAAACCTTCTCAAATTTTTATCACAGCCTCCACATATGATATCATGACATCTCCACAAGTTTCATAATTTTCGACTTTGTTTGCTTTTATAGAATTTTAAAACACTTCGCCCGCAAGTTCACTGGCCATGTTTCACAACAAGATGTTCAAAATTTCGGTCCGCTCTGGATACTGGCCTCACACTACACTCGATAACATGACTATCATTTTTGAATCATTAAATTCCATTATTCGATGCACGTGCATTCAAATTTGCATTTTCCAAATAATTATAGTAAATGAAATAAATTAACTAAGTATAACAAAAGCCACAAAATGTACCAAATCCTAACATAGAGTACCTAGTAATCGTAGTAGGGTCGCAAAAAAATTTGGAGGCCAAAATAAAAAAATATGTTTGCCGAGTGCGAGACCACGGCACTCGGCAAAGGGGTCTTTGCCGAGTGCCACGCACGACAGTCACGGCAAAATTTGACGCCGGCGGGGACCGTTACCTCAGCCGCTTTGCCGAGTGCCCTCCTTTGCCGAGTGCCCGCACTTTCGCAAAGGTTGCATGTACCGAGTGTTATACTTTGCCGAGTGCATGGCACTCGCAAAGCCGGATTTGCCGAGTGTTGTTCTTTGCCGAGTGTCGCACTCGGCAAAATATCTCTTTACCGAGTGCCCGCTATTTGGCACTCGGCAAATCTTTTTGCACTCGGCAAATCAGCTGTGTCCGGTGGTGAGGCATGACTCGAATTCTACGCTACTCCAAAATTCCTACAAGTTGCTGGTTCCATATAAATGTATCGTTGATTTTGATGATTTTTTTAAAACATGCTCAAATAATCTTTTCCACATGTAAACATGCTCAAAATTATTCTCGTACTTATTTTCATTATATTTTCCTAAAATTGAAAATTTTGGGATGTTACACACATTCACTACTACTGTCCTGCAAATAATCATTTACTGCATTGTACATACTCTGTAACACAATATAAACATTTTTACTAGCGAGTTCATTCACTTTTACTATCCTGCGAATAACCATTTAATGTGTTAGACCTACTCAGCGAAAACTAACACATTTACCTTAAAGATAGCTACCCTTTGCTGTTCTAGTCACAAACTTTTATTGTCAAAACGATAACTTGTCCACATGTGTGATCAGGTGGTAAAAAGGGAATCACGATTACTTTGCTCCCTTTACACGTTTTACTGCCATACGTCTGCTATTAGTTACTCAATAAAAAGGTTCAGATCCCCGTGTGGTAATCTGACAGTAAAAATGGTGTGTGTTTACTGTTACACACGCAACGTTTTACTTCTGATATGTGTGACGTGTGGCGTGAGAGGTTCCTGGCCCATACCCGTTCTTATTGGGCCGCCTTGGAGAAGGATTGCTAGCGCGCGGCTCCATACGTCTGTTGTTAGTTACTCAATAAAAGGTTCGCACTTCCGTGTAACTCGACAAGAAAATGGTGTGTGTTTATCGTTACACACGCATCGCTTTACTCGATATGCGTGACGATGGC
This sequence comes from Ampelocalamus luodianensis, assembly GCA_036346255.1. Taxonomy (NCBI): domain Eukaryota; kingdom Viridiplantae; phylum Streptophyta; class Magnoliopsida; order Poales; family Poaceae; genus Ampelocalamus; species Ampelocalamus luodianensis. Next base: position 90,242 of record JAYEVH010000187.1, on the reverse strand, counting down.
GCGAGAGGTTCTGGCCCATACCCGTTCTTATTGGGCCACTCGAGAAGGATTGCTCACGCGCATCCCACCGGATTGGTCGCGATTGGTGGGCTGGGTCTGAGCGTATAATAACTATAACTATTCTACTTTTAGCCAGACAATATATATATATATATATATATATATATATATATATATATATATATATATATATACATTCTACTCCCGGGTGTAATTACTCTCATCTTTGATATACCATGTAAACAAATTTGACATACTCTTTTATTATTTTCGGTAAAATCCCATATTCACCCTCTGAGCCATTCTCTGGGTAAAGTCCCATGTTCACGATCATACAGAGCGAGTCAGTCGTCTTAGGCAACTAGTCTTGTAAACTCCGGCAGCAACTCGACCCCCTTTTTGTATGATAGATTCATAGATTCCACTACCCTGCCATGGCGATCTCATTCTCTGCTGCATTTCGTCATTCCACTACCCCGCAAGTCCTGACTGTCTTGTTTGTGGTTGCAGCTCTTGTACTACCAGATGGCTGTCATGGGAATGGCTGTCCTTCTTTCTCTTGCGGCCATCTTAGAAACGTAGCGTCCCCGTTCCGTCGGCGTGGCGATCCACCTGGGTGCGGTGTTCAATCCTACGAGCTGGCTTGCAGTGATAGCAAGGCTACACTTCGCATCGGCGACGCAACATACTATGTGAAGCACATCAACCAGAGTGATCGTACCTTCTGGGTTGTCGACACCAACTTGGATAATAGCAGTTGCCCTCTTCCTCTGTGGAGTCAGTATCCATACGGATACCGGCTCCAACTCCAAGGCTCAGCACGCCGCAACATCGACGTCGAATTGGCCCCTGCTACATATTGTTGGTGGGCTACCTTTGTTAGATGCTCGCAGGAAATAAAGAACAATGTTATGTACAGGCCTGTCGCGTGCAACAGCACCAGCTATGCTTTCGTTTACGTGTCGTCTGGCCTATTTTCTTATCATATGGAGAACCTCGAGCCATCTTGCGGATACCTGGCCATGACTCCTTTGGGTGGTCGGGGCACTGCATCGCTACAGAACGTAAGCTATGCAGATACCGTAAAATTCATGAGGAACGGATTCGCCGTTCGATTTCCTTTCACATATGGTCGGAGCGTCAAAAGGTGCCTCGTGAATTGGATTCAGTGAGTTCCGTTATCGCCCAAATGTACTTGACTATCTCATCTCAAAAGCGTTGGTTTTTTTATCTCTTCGATCTAATACCTTTTCTGTACCACGGCATGGTCTTGCAGGTCCTTCCGTGAAAAACCAACGTCTAGTACAGGCATCAAGGATCGGTTTGTGGACATTTTTGTGATGGTCTACAATTTGTTGGGATGCGTAATAGATGTACTAGGAAGAAGACCAGCAGGTTTCTACATCACCACAGTACTAACAGTACAGGCCTTGTGGCTTGTGAAGTGGATTGCTGGTACTTTAGAATTATAGTAGATTCTACACCACCACAGCTGCATCGTTGTACTGTGCTATTCCATATATATAATTGCTGCTTCTTCTTTCCAGTACTATGCAGGTTCGTGTTAATGCCACTGGCGGTATTGATTTTTCTTGCCCACAAGTACTGGAGAACGAGGATAACAATTGATGCGGTCGAGAAGTTCCTCCGGATGCAACAAATGCTCGGTCCGATGAGGTACGCCTACACAGACATTATCGCAATAACAAGCCATTTCAGAGACAAGCTCGGCCAAGGCGGTTATGGATCAGTATATAAAGGTGTGCTATTCCCAGGCGAAGTCCTTGTCGCCGTCAAGATGTTGGGCAGCTCCAACTGCAACGGAGAAGAATTCATCAGTGAGGTCTCCACCATCGGCAGGATTCACCACGTCAATGTGGTGCGTCTGGTAGGGTTCTACTCGGAGGAGACGAGAAGGGCGCTGGTCTACGAGTACATGCCCTGTGGTTCTCTGGACAAGTACATCTTCTCGGCTGAGAAGGGTTTCTCCTGGGACAAGCTGTACGAGATTGCTTTGGGCATTGCCAGGGGGATCAACTACCTGCATCAGGGGTGCGACATGCAGATTCTACACTTTGACATCAAGCCACACAACATCCTTTTAGATAGCAACTTTGTCCCAAAAGTTGCTGACTTTGGGCTCGCTAAACTGTACCCAAGGGACAACAGTTTTGTGCCCATGAGCGCTTTACGGGGAACGGTAGGTTATATTGCTCCCGAGATGATATCTCGCAGCTTTGGCGTCATATCGAGCAAATCCGATGTTTACAGCTTCGGGATGCTGCTGCTGGAGATGGCCGGAGGACGAAGGAACGCAGACCCGAATGCAGCGAACTCAAGCCAGGCCTACTACCCATCATGGGTGTACAATCGGCTGGCTCGGCGAGAAATGGGCAAGATCGCCGATAGTGTCGTTGATATGCATGAGTTGGAGAGGAAGCTCTGCGTTATTGGATTACGGTGCATTCAGATGAAGTCGCATGATCGGCCGACGATGAGTGAGGTCATCGAGATGCTCGAAGGTGGTGCTGATGATGGTCTGCAGGTTCCTCCCAAGCCGTTCTTCTGTGAGGACGAGCAGTTCCCTGCAGTGGAGTCTTACCATTTCTCCTCCGAGCTGACTGCGATCTCGGAGGAGGATGAGTGAAACATATGTGCGTGTATTTTAATATGAGGTGAACTAGCTAGTATGCTGTGAAATGCTGAAGCTAGCAATGGTTGTATTTACTGTGAAACAATCATGTTTTCTGTGAAATTCTATGCAAAATCGGGTGTGAAGCACCATGCAGTCGCGAGCCTGCTTGGTTTGATACGTAATTAGCCGTGCGGTATACGATGTGTCCTATTTAATAAAAGTACATGTGTTTGTATCCGTTTCGATGGTACGTGAGACCCTAGATCCTCTAGTGTGATGTGAGTAGGGTGCGTGTGGTACTTTAAAAAAGAGAGAACTTAATCCTCGCCGCGAGCCGTGGCTGCAGTGCCACCATGCCGGCGACTGCTGCCCCGGTCTCTCCAATGCTCCCCCATGAGCATTGGAGGCACATACAGCAAGTTCATGCCTCCTCGTGCTAGAACCCGTTTTTCGTTTCGTAAACAGTAAATTTCAGAGTTCTTCAATTGTTTGCATTTGCCCAACTCTCTGCTCCCCAATTCCAATTTCACTCAAAGATTCAAATTTCAGAACTTCACTAGATTGCAAAAACTCAACTCAATTCTCCCCAAAATCTCAGAAACTTCAGTTCCCATTTGAGCTCAGCCCTCTTCTCTCCCTGTTCTCAGAAACCAGGAGGCCGCTCAGGCCAGCGCCCATGCGCGCCGCCCACGACAGCCGTCCCGTCCCGGCTTCTCCGCTGCTCCCGGCTCTGCCACCCACGTCAGCCGCGCCAGGCACCTCGGTGCAGTGCCCGGACCACCTTCCCCGGCCCTCCTCTCTCCCCGTCCCATCCCGGCTTCGCTCCCTCTGCGCCGCACCCAACACCGGTTCCTCCGCGCCCGCCGGCGTCGTTAGCGCCGCGCCGCTTGCGTCACGTCCCGGCGCCCCCGCGCCGTCCCATCCCGGTTTTCTCGCGTCAACGCCCGTCATCGCTCGCCCCGGCGATCGTGCCCTCGCCCCGTCTTGCGGCCATCTTAGAAAGTTCCCCCCTGAGCATTGGAGGCAAATACAGCAAGTTCTCCGAGTGCTTTCACGGCTCTGCACGCCGCCCGGGCGCTGCGCTGCCATGCCTCGCCGCCACCCTTTCGCCAAATTCACCAATCCGGATGCCGCTCTGCACCGCCGGTCATCAAGCTTCGCATCTTTCATAACGCCTCCTCGTGCTAGACCAAAACACCCCTATGCTCCTGTCGGACCTGGATTTCGCAAATTCAAATCCTCTGTGAAAATAATATGTTATTCCTTGGATTAGTAGATAACACTTACAGATAAATCAATGAATCAATTCATATATGACGTAAAACCATACCATTCATTAATTAATACATCAGAGTTTACATAGACTGCATCGGGTCAGATTTGACAATAAGGACCGAACAGACCAAAAGATTACATTACAAAAAGTAGTGGAACTACAGTGGAAGCAAAGGAGTGAAAGCACATATCTTTACAGGCAAGCGACTGGAGAAACCTATGTGCGTCCGATATTAACCCAAGACTTGGATAATATTGGATGCATGCAAGCACCGACGGAGTCAGCTGAACTGAGGTGAGACCTAGACTAAAAGAACTAAACTACTCTTCATCATCTCCTGAGCCCCCAACTTCTCGATCCTTGTAGTTGTCGTAATCTTCTGAATTTCCTGCTTCTGAAGGTTTTGAAGGGAGAGAGCGAGAATGAACACAACTTCTGTGCTCGGGAACCAACACACTAGCTCCGATGATGGTAGCATCACAAGTACACCACCAGTTCATCTCCCCGTACATCTCGATTACTAGTACCTGTCGTGTGGAATATGTTGACGTGTGATGGCCAGTGTGGTTCTGTTAGTGCTCCTTCCGTGCCTCTGCATACCAATACAGCAAGTACAACATACGGAATAGAGATACTGAGATAGTTGTCGGAAGCTTGGAACAAGGTCCCTTCTTTTTTGTTCTTGATGTTACATACCAAAACAAGTGTACCGTTTTGTTCTTTCTGTTGAGGAACCGTCGCTGGCGAGTTCAGTCCGAGCGATTACCTCGTAGACAAATTCAGAATCGTAGGAACGATGCAAGAACACAAGAACAGAATAAAGATGAACATAGAGATATGAGGGGACCGTATGCTTCTCTTTATTGCTCTTTCAATGAACGTGTACAATGGTCGGGGGTCCTCCCTCCTATATATAGGCTACAGGTGGATGAGGTGCCCATCTGGGCCAGGACTCCTGGTTGGGTTCGGTTTCTTAACACTCCCCCTTGGGCTCTCATCCTTCATGTCCATGTCTCATCAAAACTCCATAAAACCCAGTGAAAAAAATTTAGAGAAAGAGTACATGAATCATGTTCTGTTATGCTGCACGAATTGCCTCATTAAAAACCTTAGCCGAGAAACTTCGGAAAAACTCGTCAAGGGAAAAAGAGTACAATCCACCCAATTTCATTTAATATCCAGGATTTACTCTTTTGGTACTCGATCTTCGTGATCAAGCTTTAGTAATGAGTTTGTGAAGGTTCTCCCCCTGAATTCTGTACTTCTCTAAGTCTCATCATTCCAATTCCACATATGCACCTTTCAAAGCTAGATGCTGGAAGTGACTTAGTGAATAAATATGTAAGATTTTCACATGACTTAGTATGCAATACTTTAATTTCGTCCATCTTTTGCATTTCATGAGTATAGAAGAACTTGGGGTTGATATACTTTGTGAGAGGACTCTTCACATAACCCATCTGCACTTGTGCAACACAAGCTGCATTATCTTCATAGATAATAGTGGGGATTTGTGCGGTATTCAATCCACATGACTACTGGATGTGGTGAATCATCCGCCGAAGACAAGAGCATTCACGTGCAGCCTCGTACAGTGCTATAATTTCTGAGTGGTTCGTTGAAGTCGATACAATGCTTTGCTTAGACGATTTCCATAAAATTGCAGTTCCACCACACAGAAAGACATAGCTTGTTTGCGACTTAGCTGTATGCGGGTCTGACAGGTACCCGGCATCTGGATAGCCAGTCATTGTCAGGTCTTGGTTCTTCCTGTAGAACATACCAAGATCTTTACTTCCTTGGAGGTATCGGAAGACGTCCTTTATTCCCTGCCAATGCCTTTTGGTAGGTTCTGCACTATACCTTGCTAGTAGATTCATTGCAAATGCAATGTCCGGTCTAGTACAATTAGCCAAATACATGAGTGCTCCAACTGCACTCAACTATGGGAATTCCGGTCCCAGGACTTCCTCTCCCTCTTCTTTAGGTCTGTACGAGTCCTTGTCTTGCTGCAAGGATCTCCTGATCATTGGCACTTTCAAAGGATATGCCTTTTCAAAGCCGAATCTTTCCAATACCTTCTGAGTGTAGGTTGACTGATATACTAAAATCTCTTCAGGGGTATGCTCAAGCTGCAAACCTAGGCAATATTTGGTCCTACCCAAATCTTTCATTTCGAACTCCGACTCCAGGTAAGAGTTTGCTTTCTTAATATCTTCCAGGGTCCCGATGATATTCAGATCATCTACATATACATACTGAGATTATACAGAATCCATCCTGTGATCTTCGTATAAATACACAGGGACAATCCTCATTGTTCGTGTAGCCTTTCTTCCAAAGAAAGTCGCTTAAGCGATTATACCACATCCTGCCTGATTGTTTCAGTCCATACAATGACTTTCTGAGTTGCACACTATATAGATTTCTATTTGCTCTGTCTTGGTTCAGGATAGGGATACCTTCAGGTACCTTCATATAAAATTTCGAATCCAAGTTCCCATAAAGGTATGCAGTTACCACATCCATCAATTTCATTTCAAAATTCAAATTTACTGCTATTTAGATTAAATATCTAAAGGTAGTTCCGCCCATGACCGGGGAATAGGTTTCTTCATAATCGACTCCTGGTCTTTGAGTGAAATCTTGTGTAACAAACCTTGGTTTATATCTTACAATTTCATTGTTTTCATTTCTCTTTCGAACAAATACCCATTTATGCCCTAGAGGGTGCACATGGGGAGGTGTGCGGCTTACAGGCCCAAACACCTCTCTTTTATTCAGATATATTAATTCTGCTTCTATTGCCTTTTTCCAATCTGATCTTTTCTTGCATTCAGCAAGCGATGCAGGCTCGGGATCAAGATCAATAATTGTGTCAATTTTCTTTGCAAAATATATGTCGACATTGGCTGTTGTTCTATTCATAGATTCTCCCGTGGTCACATAATTTATAGCTATTTCTTCATGGGGTGGTTCTGCTAATGTTTTTACTTGCTCACTGCTGTTTTCAATTGTGGGGGCAAGTCTCTTTAGTTTTTCAGCTCCGATATGTGCGCACACATCCATACTGATGTCTCCTTCAGTGGGAATATTCAAATTCGGTATGCCTTTTGCTGATGGTTCCATACCAGTGCCAGGTCTCAACTGGCTCCCTTCTGTTTCTGGGGAACTTCAGTGATTGACTGTGACAAGTCCTTATCCTTTTTCGCCAGGCGTCCTCGGTTATTTGGGATTCGAGGGGCTAGAGTTCTCGTCCTTTTATTCTGAGGTCTCTGGACAGGATTAGGGATACCTTCTATTTTCTTTGGTATTTCAACCCTCTCTAGTGCATTGCGTGCAGGCACATACGACTTGGTCACGCTCTTCAAATCACTAAAGTGGTTAGGCAGTTGATTCGCTAATGTTTGCAAATCAATTATCTTCTGGACTTCTCTATCTGCTTCACTAGTGCGTGGGTCATGTGCATGGATTCCCATGGCTTGCCACGTTATTTTTCGATATTTTTCATCAAGATGTTGATTTCCTCCCCTAATGACGGGAAGCTATCCTCATCAAATATGCTATCAGCGAAACGGGCTGTATGCAAATCTCCAGTCATCGGGTCCAGATACCTAATTATGGATGCTGTCTTATAACCAACGTATATCCCAGACTTTTGGAGAGGGTCCATTGCAGTTCGCTGCGGTGGTGGTGTAGGTACATAAACCTTGCAACCAAGCCTTCAGAGATGAGAGATTTTCGGTGCTGACCCTTGCGCTAGTTGCATAGGTGAATGGATGTTGTATGCTGACGGTCTAAAATTGATAAGAGTTGCTGCATGCAGGACTACGTGTCCCCGACACGTAGTTGGTAAATTACAATTCTATAAAAGCGGTCGGGCAATGAATTTAATTCTTTTAATCAATGCCTCTGCTAGTCCATTCTGGGTGTGGACATGTGGTACCGAGTGCTCAACGGTAATTCCCATTGCCATACAATAATCATCAAATTCCTTTGAAGTAAATTCTCCGGCGTTGTTCATTCTGATGGACTTCACATGATGATCTAGGAAATTATTCTTTATTTTGATTATCTGCTAGATCAGCTTTGCAAAAGCATGATTTCTCGTAGACAATAAGCATACATGCGACCATTTCTTGAAAGCATCGATGAGCACCATGAAGTACCTAAATGGCCCTGACAGGGGCTTAATAGGACCGCAAATATCTCCCTGGATTCGGTCCAGGAATGCAGGGATTTCATCCTTCATTTTCAGAAGAGAAGGTCTAGTAATTAATTTCCCGGTGGCACATGCAGGGCACACGAAATCTTCTGGATTCGGGAAATTCTTTACATTGATATTATGTCTCTGAGAATTGTTAATTATATTTCTCATCATCCTAAGACCGGGGTGGCCTAATCTATCATGCCAGAGACAAAAAAGTTCAGAGCTTCTAAAAGATGTTTTCAGAACAGTATAGGCTGTAGGTGCCCTAATATTAGTGTAGTATAGCTCAGATTCATATGAAAGAAGTCGTTCTAATACACCTTTTCTATTTTCTTCACGCTTTGTAATGAGCAGGTATTCCTTACCATACTCTTCTTCAGTCTCTACATGGAGACCGTTAGCGCGAATATCTTTAAAGCTTAAGAGAGTTCTAGTCGATTCCGGGTACAACAAGGCTTCTTCAATGACCAATGTCATGCCCATCGGGAGTATAATTGTGGCTCTTCCTGAGCCTATTATACAAGTATCACTGCTATCGATTGTTGTAAGACTACCAGCATTCTTGCTGATCGACTGGAAAAATTTCGTCTCTCTCAATACGATATTTGTTGTGCCACTATCTGCTAAGCACTTCCTCCATAGGGCGCCACACACATTCTGATATATAAGGTATCTATTAATATGGGGTAGAAAGCAAACCACACACAAAAATACTACAAAACAGAACAAACTTGCTATTATTAATACGAGAAAAAGCCTTGCTGGACTCATCACAAGAATTTATTGCTATTGCTCTTCTAGAGCTTATAACTATTATTCAATAATTCAAAGTGCTATGACAACCATAAACTGCACATGACTGTAAAACTAAGTGCAATACGTGCACTAGATCGAATCAGCTAAGTATGAAGAAACTTTTGCCTGAATCTGGTCTATTTCTATCTTCTCTTCTTCGGCAACTACGGCTGCAGCTGCTGCAATGTCCAAAGAAGGAGTGATGGGAGCTGCTGCAGGGCTGTCCACATCCATATGTGCAGCCAATGACTGTGGGTCTTCCATGCCTGCAATGGCGAGGTGCGCTGTCGAACCCGGGAGCGAAGGATCCCGAATTCTCTGTGTTCATACATCGGTCCAGGATTTCCAGTGTACACAGTCTCACAAAATGGATATCACAATCATATCACGAAATCGTAAATAACATTAAGTAATTAAATGTTTAATACAAATGAGTCTGAACAACAATATCAAATATCAAATGAATAACACAGCGAAAGCATAATATTAATAGTGAGCCACACGATACACCACAGGCAATCGTCTGGGGTCGAAGGCCTACTCGTCCTGATCCTCACCGTCGGGGAAAAAGTCTTCTCCTGAATAAGAGTTATTCAGCAAGGATGAGCACAACTTCCGTGCTCGCAAGCTACACCCAATATTGAATGAAAATGCATGCATAAGGTAACAAGTGAGTAAGGCAGGGGTTATTTCGCGTAAAGCAACATTTTCAGGTTAAATAGACTTAGTAATTTCCAAGGCAATTTTATACTATAACTAAAATCATATTTTAAAATGACGGTGTTGCATTATAGATAACCTCCAATGAATAAGTGAAGGATCCCCTCCTAACACTTGGCTTCCCGCCCAACTTTACACAAGGATTAACCGTCCTCAACATTTGATAAAGCATTTTTAAAACCAAAAACAATTCTAACTTTAAGTGGCCCTGCTAGCATGTCCATGACCGCGGACGCGGCTATTCGAATAGTTTCTACTCTGCAGAGTTTGCACAACTTTACCCACACGAGATGATATGCTCATTATGTCGGCCACTACACGCTTCTGTAGGCGTGTGACTGAGCAATTATCATAAGACCTTTACAATGTTCTGTCCTAGTGTACTCATGCCCGCTAAGGTTTCGCCCCTTTGGACTAACCGTCCTCCGGAAGCCCCCTCTTGCGCCAAGTGGGAATAAAAGTCTAACCGACACCCACATAATCAACATGACACAAATACACTAAAATATTACAAATTAATTAGCCAAATCCTGCCCATACAGGACATGTGGTGGTACGGTAAGGCATAGCAATAAGCAGCTCAAAGACCGGTCCTCAATTGACTTAGGCGTCATTCCTACTAACCATGGGCCTTAATCTTAACCAGATCAATCCCGTGCATAAACCTGCACCCACCATTCCGACCATTTTGCCCAAGTCCAAATCTATTTTTGATTTTATTTTGAATAAAACTCTCTTTATAAATTCATGTGGTAAAACAATACCACTATGTCAAGTTTAAAACAAATTTGTAAGAGATTTGGCTAAACCTTCCCAAATTCTTTAAGTGTGAACTAAGCCTGGCTAAGCATATGACTAGTTTTGATAATATTTTGTCTATAGTGTCAAAGCAGTCAAGTACAATATTCAAAATGGCCATACAATGAAACATTGGAGTAACTATATATAAAACAGGACATTAAAATATTTATACAAAAATATGCATGCATTAAATAATTTAAAAACTAAAAATAACTAAAAAATACTGGGAGCAATATGATCAATGGTGTAACTTGTCTTCGTTGACGTCTTGGAATTCTAGGTCTTCGGATTGGTCGAACTCTCCGGAGTCGTCGAAGTCTAAACGTGAAAATACGATAAATTCAAATTCAAATTCAAATAAATTCAAAATCATAGCTCAAATTAACTCCAAATTAAAATATTTTGGCTTAGTTAGCTAGATTATAATTTTATACAAATTTTACAACTTGAATCACCCAATTTGGAGTTCAGATGCAAAAGTTATGAATTTTTGAAGTTTAAATCCATTTAAAACCTAATTTCAGAGTTTATTAGATTTTCCTGATTTATTTTTCGAAAGAAAAATAAACTTCTTGCGCAATGATGATGTCAGCATACCGATTTTCGGAACTAAAAGGAATTAAACTAATTTCTGACGTGTGGACCCCACGTGTCGGTGGCTCGGCTCACGGTAGTCTGGGTCTACCGAGCCGGGTGGGATCTGGTCTGCCTGAGGTGGCACGCACACACATGCGTGGCGCTGACATGACGCCACGCAGGCTGTTTTGCCGAGGTGGCGCACAGGTGGCGCCTCGGTGGCGGTGCCACGTCGGCGGGCACGGTTCCGGCGCGTGGACCGATGGTCGCCGGCGCTGTGCTGCGCGGCGGAGTTCGGCGAGGGCACTAGAAGGGAGAGGGGGAGACGGCGATGCTGTTGCGCTTACCCACACGACGAGTAGATGACGGAGGCGACCGGCGGCGAGGAGAAGGCAGCGGCGCAGGCACGGTCGTCGACGAAGTAGGAGTTCTGGCGGTCCTCTAGCGAAGTGAAGGTGCGCACTAGCTTCGCGGGGTCACGGCGATGACTATGGTGGTGGCGGCGATGGCGCGGCGTCGACGCAATCGGCGGCGGAAGCTTGCAGCTTGGCGACGACAAAAACCGGGATTGCGACGAGCTCGCGGTGAGAGAGGGAGAGTGAGTGAGGGGGTTGGGATGAGTGAAGAGAGGGGCGCCGGGGGCTCCCTTTTATAGGCGCCGGGGAGCTCTGGAGCTTCGTGGAGAAGGTGGGGGGCGTGCGGCGGCGGTTGCGGGCGCAGCGGCGGTTTCGGCTAGAACGGGCGTGAGAAGAGGGGAACGAGGGAGGAGTGGGGGCGGCATGCGGTGCGGAAGCGGTTGCGCACGACTACCTGACGAGAGCGGGAGCAGAACACGGTGAAATCGGAGCTCCACGTCGCGAAGATGGCGGCCGGCTCGGGCGCGGCTACGCGAAGAAGAAGGGCGCGGGGACGACGATCTGCGGTCTGTTGGATTCTGATCCAACGGCCGAGATGGAGTGTGGCGGGGAGAGAGAGGAAGGGGGGTGCGCGGGTGACGGTTGGATTTGATCCAACGGTAGATGGAGAGGGGGTACGTGGGCGCGTGCGGGCCGGTGCGGGCCGTGCGCGCGGAGGGTTTTGGGCCGAGGTCTTTAGGTTTCGGCCTAAAGCCAGATTTAGATTTTCTTTTGATTTTCGATTTGATTTAATTCTGGTAATTCAATAAAGCTTTAGAAAATAGCAAAATAATTCCAAAAATTATGAAAAAAATCCACAGAAATTCCCATACTTATTTTGGATTTAATAAAATTATTTCCAACTAAAAGTTGGCTTTTAATTTTGTAAATAAATTTGTTTTGGCTTTGATATATTCATAAAAAGTTTTAAAAAATTCCAAAAAATTTCACAAAAATAAATAAATTTTAATTTTTACTAAAATTTGAAATTTGGGCTGTTACATGCACCTCATGCTATCCTTTGCCCTTCTTCTTAGCCTTGAAAGCACCAATCACGTGCCGCGGTTCACGGCAAACACATGACCAATGTCCCCAAGTGCCACATTTGTAGCAGCTTTGGTCCTGCTGACTATAGGGCTTCTCATCGCGCTTCTTTTGTTCGTCTTTCTTGGCTTGAGTATTCTACTTGGTCTTGTGATTCATGACCTTACTCTTCTTGTTTCTTTGCTTTGAGTGAGGCTTTCTTATCTTATAGCTGCTAGCGTTGATTTCATGGCCAACTTTGCTACTAGGCGGCTGTGAGATGTAGTTCTTTCTGAGAACCTCATCTTGAGCTTTTGCAACTTGCATAATATCTATCAGTTCGACGTATTCCTTGTAGCCATCCTGACGGTAGTTGCATGCGGATTGCACCGCATTTGGGTGAAAGGTAGAGAGAGTTTTCTCAATCTTCTCCGCATCTGTGATTACTTTACCACATAGTTGAAGATTGGTACAAATTCTGTGCAAATCAGAGTTGTACTCCCCCACGGTCTTGTAGTCAGCAAAACGTAGTCGAGTCCACTCCTGCTCTGCCCGAGGCAGGATGGTGTATTTCAGTTTTTCGAACTGCTTCTTTAGGGCAGTCCACAAAACTAGTGCGCTCTTTTCTACCATATACTCATTCTTGAGCGTTAGGCAGAGATGGTGTCTGGGGAAATGAAGTGCCTGATCATTCTCCTCAGAGTTGGAACGGCATCCTGCGAGGCGCCGAGTCCAATAGCAGCACGAAGCTTCTTGGCTCCAAGTACGATTTCGACATCTGATGCCCAAGTCAAATAATTCTGGCCATGCTGGGCCAGCTCCTCGAACTCCCGGTTCGTAATTCCAGTTATCTGCATATTTATGCAAGAGGTCCATACGATTACTGCTGGTACTGTGCATAAAATAGTTGCAAGAATTCTCATAATATTTCCGTATTTTTCTACACATTTTTCATGATTTACTGCTATGTTCAATGATTAAAAGCAATATAAATAATCATAGATAATCAAAAATAGTAAATAAATTGCACAGAAACAAGGTAAAACATGCTTCAAAGATCAAAATATGCAAAAATTTGAATTCTCGAGGCCCTTTTCTGCTGGAAAAAAGATTTTTCGATGAATTTTGCAGTTTCGAGGGGCTAAGGAGCGAAATTTCAGTTCTGAGAAAAATCGTGCGTAATTTCCATATTTTTCGAGGGGCCTTTTTGCAAAAACCGAATTTTCCACCGGCCGGCTCCCCCCTTTTTTTCTTTCGGCTCTGGGCCTTTGCGCCCCCGGCCCATTAGTGTCGGTTCAAAGGGTGGAGTTACGGTTTCCCTACCCCACCTATTCACCCGGCGGCGGCTCCATGAGAGCCTTGAGGAGGCGGCGGCTCCATGGATGCCACGGAGAGGTGGCCGGCGAGCGGCCATGTGCGGCGTGAGGGGGGCCTGCGGGGCTGTGCTACAAGGCACGGCAGAGCGGTGGCCTACAAGGCACGGGCGCGCGGCCTACGGGCGGCGCGCATAAGGCGTGGCGCGCGGCGTTCCCATGCGCGGCGCGCCACAGCGGGCGGAGTCGAGGGGGCGCGACCACAAGCGGCGGCGCGCGCCGACGAGCGGCGGCGTGGCGGGCCGCTCGTGGCGGCGCCATTGGCGCAGCCGAAGCGGCGGCGTTGTCGGCCACGGCCGAGCGCGACGAGTGGGCGGCGCCGGCTTACGGCCGAGCGCGTGATGCGGGTGAGGCCGTGCGTGACGGCCGCAGCTTTAAGGCGGAGCGGTGGCGCCAGCGCCACTTGCGGGCGGAGGCGGGCACAGGGCCGGTGCGGGGAGGCGGTCGCCGTGCAGCGGCGTGGCACACTGGGCACGACTTCGAGGAGAGCGCGCGCGGCGGCGCTTCAATGCCGGAGGTGGCGCAGCGTAGGGTGGCCTAGGAGGCTCTGGCTGGGTGGTCGCCAACCACGAGCGATGACATGGGAGCGCCATGCGTGGCGGTGTGGCTCCGCATCGGTGGCCATTTTTTTGTTACTGTTCATACGTGCAGATGCTATGCGATGCAATATCATGTAATGTAGTGCGGGACTGCATCGGTGGCACGGCTTCATGCTGACATGTGCATGCTTGCCGCGTGTTAGCGGCGTGGCTCTGTCGTTGCCTCCGTGGCGATGCGTGATGGCGGACTAGCCGACCGGTAACGTATCACGGAGGTGGTGACAGCCGCTTGCAGGTGGTGCCATGCACATGATGCCTTTCGTGCTATTGCATCTACAAACTACAGTGCAATCATCATCTATTCTTTCATGCAACCCACTGATCGGTTTGACCGACGACTTTAAGTCGGCTCGCGGTAGATTAGAGCAGATTTGCACCGTAGGTAACCAATCTAGAAAACAAATTTGCAGAATTTAAACCGATCTAGAAAAACGATTCAATCTACGAGTGTCGTTCATCGACGGTTACCTTTTCGATGCAAGGAGAGTCGATCGTGCTGATAACGTGTTGAGGAACCGTCGCTAGCGAGTCCTGTCCAAGCGATTACCTCGTAGATAAATTCAGAATCGTAAGAATGATGCAAGAATACAAGAACATAATAGAGATGAACACAGAGATATGAAGGGACTGCAGGCTTCTCTTTATTGCTCTTTCAATGGACGTATACAATGGTCAGGGGTCTCCCTCCTATATATAGGCTAAAGGTGGATGAGGTGCTCACGTGGGCTAGGACTCCTGGCCGGGCCCGTTTTCTTAATAGTTGCTTCTCTGATGGATGTCGAGTGGTCTTTATAAACTTCAGTGGCTGTAATCTAATCACTAAAACTTTGGTTCGAAGTAAAAGAAATGGAAATGCTTGTACCGTTGGACTAACAACCGGTGAAAATTTGAAGACTTGGATCTCTTCGTCCATGCTTCGTTGCTTGCTCTGGAGCCTGGACATCATAATAGTGTTTCCCCTTCGGTTTCGCCATGGGTTTGCCTTGCGCGTTGCACCACCATGCTAGGTTGCCGGTTGTTGTCCACTCGCCGTCGCCCGAGCGCCGCCTCTGGGCCTCCGAGGTGGACATAGCCGATCCTGCCACGCTCCGCCCCTTGCACGCGCCGCCTGCTCGCTGCCTCTTCCTTGGCTACCCCGTAGATTCACTCCTTTCCCGACGGCCAGCGCCACCACCGCATCCCATCCACAGTGGCTTCTGCTTCGCCGCCGATGCGTCCCACTGTGGCATCCTCAAAAAGGTAAACCCCTTTTCTTCTATCTCCTTTCCTTCACATCAGTGTCCATCCATCCATATCGAGTGTAGGCTTCCTACAGTATACTGGATCATCAATTGGGAAAGGAACGCCAATGAACAACTTGCTGCCACTAGAGAGTTTAATAAGAAAAAACCTGCATAATACCAGGGGTGCAGATAAATCACAACAAGGACAAGACAAGGTAAGAAACTGTCCATAAAACATTGGTTTTGCTAGTTTTAAGTTGTCTGAAATTTTCTTAAGTTTAAATCACTTTTTGTGATCATTGGATTTGTGTAGACATTAGTGTGTCATATAATTGTCATATGATTGGATATTGATCCAATGGATGTCATATGATTGGATATTAATCCAATGATCACAACAAGTGATTTAAACTTAAAAAAATTCAGACAACTTATGAATAGACAGTCCCTTGTAATATTTTATGGGACTAAAACCTTACAATTACAGTTCCGGTTTAACTAATCTTCTTATCATTAAATTGAGAAAATATTATCGAGTCTCGCGTGATATTACAAGTACAGAATTATACAATACAAGATAAAATATGCTTATGCTAGCCATCACCGAGTGAGCAACCCGTGGACTAAATGTACCCCTGGCCGATTTACTAAACCATTGCGACCTGCTTGACCGATGGGGAACGCTACGATGATTGTCGGTCTGAGTAGGCTATGCGGACGTTGATCACGGAAGTGTGCATCCCGACGGACGTGCGACTGGAAGACGGATGTTAGCACAACCCAAGGTATAATAAATAATCAAGACGTAAATTAAACATAACTTACCTCCCCGATCTACAGTGCGGATGACCCACGAGGAGCACTAAGACGCCTGCCAGTCTCACTAGGCCGTGTCGACCTAGCAGGTGAGCACAGTCGGCCCACTCAGTGCACAGCCTGATGGACGTCGTCTCTCGACGACCGCAGCTCATGTTCTTGATTATTTGTTTGAAATCCGCCAAGATGGACTTGAGAGTACTGAGAAGCCCCAGAATAGTGTGATCTGGGCTGTGGATGGCATAATTCGATGCACACGAGATACGTCGGATCCGGTCGAACTGAAGTGATAGACAACAACTGTTCAGTACCGAGCAGTAAAAATATCATGAATGAAGCGAACATAGGTTGTGAGTGTTTTATATTGTCGGCATGTCGCGAAATGCTGTGTTGATCGAATGAATGACGAAGCCTCTCCTGGTGTGTGACCTGCTTCGGACGCTTTGGCGGAGGACGGGTGGGTCTGGTGCACGACCGTGGTACGTACCACTCGATGTACTCACGATAAGCCCGAACGTTGTACGACCACTACTCCTGTAGAACCTCATTATGTGCCGTCTTCATCCAAGTCGTAGTCAATTGATGTTGGACTGCCTGCTAGTCCTCAAAATGTCGGTCTGTCCTCGATTGCCTGCATTCGAGAAGAATTTATGTGATAAGAGTGGATATATGTATGGACTATAAACATTACCTGATGGAGTTGCACTCACAAGTGGACAGCTCGCTCGAGCATCCTCTCGTCGGGAGGGGGCACAACCTAGTAGAGATCGAACTGCAGTATTACGCGTTGCGGCGCGTAAAGCCCTACCATGTGGGAAAACACAAGGTGATAGGTCATCGTCCATAATCCAACATTCTGCGTGCATTGCATGGACAGTCCGTGCGGCTCTACTGTGTTTACGAAATGTGAGCTCCATGGACACCATATGATGTTGTTATTGTGCAATGACTCGAACTCGTTGTAGAACACAAGGTAGTACCTCACTGATCTGTCTCTGGCCCAGCGTAACTTGGAAGCAGTCCACTGGATGCCCATAGTGGGCGCCCGTCTATGGGGTCGTGGAACTTGGGGTACGGGTGCGCCACATTTCGAAAGGTGGGTCGCTCAAAAGGGAAGTGCTTCCAACTCCACAGTTGTATGAGTATGTAGCAGACGGCAAGGACTGGTTTCAAATCGGTGTTCTGCAAATGCAACAAGCCCTAGGCCCGACGAGGTACGCCTATACAGACATCATTGCAATCATAAGCCATTTCAGAGACAAGTTGGACAACAATGGCTATGGATCTGTGTACAAAGGCATTCTCCTCCCAGGCGACATCCATGTCGCCGTCAAGATGCTGGAGGGAAAGTCCAACTGTAACGGGGAAGATTTCATCAGTGAGGTGTCCACCATTGGCAGGATCCACCATGTCAATGTGATGCGTCTTGTGGGGTTCTGCTCTGACGAAATGAGAAGGGCGCTTGTCTATGAGTACATGCCCCGTGGTTCTCTTGAAAGGTACATATTCTCCCCCCAGAGAAATTTCTCCTGGGATAAGCTCAATAAACTTGCTCGAGGGATGGACTACTTGCATCGAGGGTGTGATATGCAGATACTACACTTTGACATCAAACCGCACAACATCCTTCTAAACAGTAACTTCACTCCAAAAATCGGCAATTTCGGGCTTGCCAAGCTGCACCCAGGGACAAGAGCTTTGTGCCAGTCAGCGTTGCAAGGGGAACAATAGGGTACACAACTCCCGAGATGATATCTGGGAGCTTCGGCATCGTATCCAGCAAGTCCGATG
This sequence comes from Ampelocalamus luodianensis, assembly GCA_036346255.1. Lineage (NCBI taxonomy): Eukaryota > Viridiplantae > Streptophyta > Magnoliopsida > Poales > Poaceae > Ampelocalamus > Ampelocalamus luodianensis. The sequence goes on along the minus strand of JAYEVH010000187.1, from coordinate 72,009 downwards.
TTTACAGCTTCGGGCTGCTGCTGTTGGAAATGGTTGGAGGACGAAGGAACGAAGACCCACGTGCAGCAAACGGAAGTCAGGTGTATTACCCAGTGTGGGTGTATAATTAGCTAACTCAACAAGAAGTTAGTGAAATTTCTGAGGATGTTGAACTCCATGAGGTGGAGAGAGAGCTGTGCATTGTCGGCCTATGGTGCATTAAGACAGTCGCATGATCGGCCGACAATGAGCGAGGTTGTGGAGAAGCTTGAAGATGATGTTGATGGGCTGCAAATGCCTCCCAGCAGGCCATTGTTCTGTGACGAAGAGGACATCTCTGTAACAGGTTCATGCCAGTACTACTCCGAGTTGACTGATGGGTGAAGTGGTAGTTTGTGAAAACTTTTAGTCATGGCTGTATTTAGGCCCTGTTTGGTACAGCTCCTACTCCTAACTTCTCGTTAGGATCTCGTGGAGCAGTACCAAACACTCAGCTTCTCAAAACCACCCGATTCAGCTTCTCACGAGGAGCTATCTCGAAAATAAACTAGCAAGGAGAAGCAGCCTTCCAGCGGATTCTCGTGAGAATCCAACCCTCCAGAAATGAAATACCCCTTGAAATTAAGTTTATTTACCTGCAAAATGCCATTAACATACCCCCCTCCCATCTCATCGCAAGCTCTGTCCCCCGACCGTAGTAGCCCTTGTTGTTTCCCTTCACGTTCTCATCTGCTGCTCTCGCGCGACTAGGCGATTTCGGCGTCGAGCCTCCAGTGCGCCGCCTCCAGCCCCATGTGCAACCCCGCCGATCCTCCACTGCGCCGCCGTCAGACCTGGAGTGCGCCGCCGCGAGCAGACGATAGCCGTTTTCCTTCGCGTTCTCATCTGCTCCTCTCTCTTGACTGGGCGATTTCGGCGTCGGGCCTCCAGTGCACCGCCTCCGGCCCCGTGTGCACCCCGCCGGTCCTCCACTGCGCCACCGCCGGACCCAGAGTGCGCCGCCGCGAGCAGACGACAGCCGCCGACCCAAGAAACCCTAGAGGCCGCTGTTCCCACCTTCCTCTCCGCCGCCGTTTTTCGAGCACCACCAGTCGGCTCCTGTGCAGGTAAGGTCATCCGGCCGTCCCCCTTGCCCTTCCTACTCTCACTTTGGCTAGGTTATGTGCCAAACTCATCTGATTCATATCTCAATTTTGTGAAAAATGTTGGTACATGTCTATTTACAGACCCCTGATATTGTGATATCTCTGTTCTCACTTACCAAGAGTAGACTTTACATAAAGAAAGGTTCTTCATTCTTGTCTGATTGAAGAAACAAACTGGCAATGACTTGGCTTTAAGGATAAGGAGTTTATATATTAATCAAGCGCAATGTGTACTGCAAATATGGCTTGTCCTAATGCATAACAGCATACAAAATGCTTCTCAGTTGTCACTCTCACTTGATAGTGAATTGAATCTTAGCCTGTATTATGTATGAATAATAAACATACATGATGTTGTGAGTTACTTAAAAAAAATGGTCTATACTGGGGGGAGGGGGAATCTGGTTCTTGGAGAGACATGTTTATGTTATTTTCGCTACTTTGCATGCTGATGTTGATAAAAAAAAATGGGACCCTAGACTATGGAGAATTCGTTGCAGTGTCTATCCATGTGAGAAAAATAGGCAATGATGAACATATCCAAAAGGCTTTGACTGATGAATTGGAGGGAAATGATGAAGACATTATCAACAACATCATTCGTGATGTAGATACAGATAAGGTCAGCTCAATCTTACTTCACAGTCTACTAAATTTCAGAACATCTTTCTTAGAACGTATGCTAATGTCTGAACTATCAGAATGATAAGGTCAGCTCAATCTTACTTCACAGCCTACTAAATTTCGGAACATCTTTCTTAGAATGTATGCTAATGTCTGAACTATCAGAAATGAAATTGGAAGCAAAGTACTGGTCAAAACTGCTTTGATTATAAGTTTCTGGAATAGTGCCACATGCATCACGTGACGATCAGGGTTCAAATGTTGCTAGTTGCAAGGCATGGTTTTATTTAACTAAAGGATTGGCGATTGTTACCATTGCACCTCTAATGTTATAACATTAATGGCGTACCAGGATAGCTTAGTTGAATAATATGACATAATGCAAATAGTAGTTGAAAGCAGAAACGTATGACTTGTTCAAATTCCCCTTGATACGAGACTAATCGATAGGGTCAATCCTAACAACAAGGTGTGATGTGTTCTTTGGATTTCTTAGGATGGGAAAATAAGTTACCATGAGTTTGCCGCCATGATGAAGGCCGGAACGGATGGAGGAAGGCATCTAGGCAAGACTCAAGGCGAGGTTCAAAGAACTTTGAGCCTAAAGCTTCAAAAGGATGGATCCATCGGTGACGAAACGCAATAGACCGAATGAAAAAGGATGGTGCTGATATCTTGAGTGTGGGTAGGCATTGACTATTGAGTGTTCTTTCCTTTGCTTTGTTGTGCTAGTTTGGTCGTCAGTTTTTAAGAGTCTGGTTTTTTTTACACAGTAAATCAGTGAGAGGATCCTTGTTGTTTCAGTTATTAGATTGATGCTTGTATACTTTTGTACTGTGAAGCCATTCCTTACATACTGTGAAGTTTCTTTGGTTTGGAAGGTGGAGATTCTGAAGGATGATTGGATGTAGGTTCTGAACACAAAACTGAAGAGAAGAATCAAGATGCTATGGTTCTTAAGGCTGTAGTGGTTCTAGTTTTCATGCTAGCTTGATGTAGCAGTAGTGATGTATACATTGGTAGTAACTTCAATTTTGTTTGATTCATTTTAACATTAGTGATGTATATATTGGTAATTACTCTAGTTGAATCGGTACATTAGTGATGTATATATTGCTGACTTGATAGTTGTAACATTGACATTATTCTATAGCTGCCTTGCTGTCAGGTACCGTTGTTGCATTGTGAATTATTGTGCTTAATGTACTCGTGTAATTTATCTAGTCGTTGTTGATAATGTGTTCTTTGTTCCAATGCTTATGTTTACTGTTTATGCACTTTCATGGTGGATTGAAAATATTTAGCCGAGTGGATAACCGAGTTCGCATTCATGATGAATCACAATATGGACATTCGTAGAATTTATGTCCAAAACTTTAAGTACTTTTGACCAAAAAATGTTTTTTTAAAAAAAAGAAATAATGTCAAAAATAATAACATACAAGGAACCACATAAATAAGCTAGTAATATGTACAAAACAATATACATGTGTCAAAACCATGGGTAGTATAGACATTTTACATACAATCCTCTCATTCTTGAATTCGGAGTCAACCTATTAGCCAAACACTTTTCTCTAACAGCTCCAGATTCTTAGAGGAGTAGATTCTTAGAGAATCAGGAGCAGAATCTAAAAAAATAAGAATCTAGAGATGTACCAAACAGGGCCTTAGTGTGTAGTGACCATTTTACTGTTAAGTGTTTGTTTAATCATATGAAGCTCGGCACTCGGAGAGCTGAAATGCTTTGTTCCCTTGCACACAGCTTTGCAAGACCAAAATCTGAAATCTTCGGATTGAAGTTATAGTCCAGTAAGATGTTGTGAGGCTTGATGTCAAAGTGGAGGATGCGCTGGTTGCACCCTTGATGTAGGTACTCCATTCCTCGAGCAATGCCTATAGCAATATCTAGTATTTTGCCACGTACTAGGAGTTCTTTTGAAGTATTAGAATCACGTGAGAATATATATCCCTCCAAAGACTCGTTAGACATGAATTCATAAATAAGAACCCGTCTTGTTTCTTCGGAGCAAAAGCCCAGGAGGCGGACGATGTTTGCATGGTGAATTAGTCCTATGGTTGCAACTTCATTTATGAATTCTTCTCCTCCTCCTGTAGAGTTCTCTAGCATCTTGATCGCCACAGGCACTCCATTTGGCAGCTCACCTTTGTATACACTTCCAAATCCACCCTGGCCTACTTTTTCCTTAAATCGCCTTGCTATCTTTTTAACTTGAGAGAAAGTGTACCTTGTGGGTTTTGACATGCCATATGTCTTGAGAAACATTTCGACCTTCAAATGTATCTCTTCGTTATATCTTGTCTTCAGTGAAAGATAGAGCGCAGTTGCCACCATAAAAAAAAAAGAACAACTATTGTAGCTACCGATGATGTAGCTGAAAAAAGAGAGAAAATGAAATCAACACATTGAATTAGGATATAAAGCCATCAATTAGTGATTGTAGTGGGGACAAAAGAATGCAAGAGTCAGAGTAGCCAACAAAAAGAATTTGTGTGCGATGGATAACTTTGTTTCTTTTCGGTTTTTTTCCTTTTTAATTAAAGGGAGGTCTTGATTGCAGTAGTACCTGCAACGACTTTGACACGTGAACCTGCAAATACCAAAGAAGTGAATAAGATTTGAGTTATGGTTATACGTTTATTAATCAAAAGGGAAATTTACTTCTTGAGAAAGAAAAGGTAAGATTTGACATTGTTATACTCTACTACTACTGCTGCATGCTGCAGGATAAGACAAGACTGCAGTGATGATGTAACCCTTAAATACGGTAACTCAATAAACCCCAGAAGGGGATGCATGCCCATGGATTCAAGAGGCCTTATCTGACATGAGTCAATGCTACGGCCTCATGTCAAGATGTGGGCTTATCATGTCAGAAAGTAACCGAGCCTTAAAGATTGTTATCAACTAGCATCTGTTTTGTTCTGAGTCTAGCCTAAATTATTGCAACCCCATTTATCTCGAGAAGTCAAAAATTGAAGGAGTGCAGTTGTTACAGGAAAGAGAAGGAAAATGGAAACAAGTCTCTGGAAGCCTGCAACTTTGTAAGCTAGCTCCCAATAGCAGCCCTAGCAATTTGAATTTGCTGTAAGGATGCTGAACTAAATATGTTACAGTGGAGAAATTACTTTGTCTTTATGTTATCTCATTTGTGTTTCCGCATAATTATCATGTAAATGCTTGACAACAGAGTAGTAAATTGTCATATGTAAACTCGGCTGCTCACTAATTGATCAACGAAACTCTGCCGTTATTTATCTATGTAGTCTTGTAGAGAGTATTCAAAACTGCATTATTATCATAATTAGCATGAAAAAGGCTAACGATAGAAATGATACCGTGACGCATGCAGAATGTTTGATTACTTTGCGAGCTGAATGCACAGAGTCGCCCTGCTCGTTCACATCGTGTGCAATTGTCGGGAATGCTGTTGTACGTGTTGCCTGTCCAACTGATTGTCGTCTCAGCAAAATTGAGTATTCTTTCTGCCCTTTCCTTGAATGTTGAGCCATCGTAAGAGCTGGGTATCCGAATGACGCCATTTGAGACCCCCTCGCAGTACAACGGAAGAACAGACATGGACATGTAAGCATGCACCAAATAGGAGAAGTGGCTCGCGTTGCTAAGGCAAGAGATTGGGCCAACAATACGATCGGCAGCATTGCCTTGAACAGTACTGTTTGGTGTGAACTCTCTTGCACAGCGTACTATGCTTACAGGATCGTTCTCGAATGATGCACAGGGACCTTCGACATCGATTGGTGGACTCGTGGAGAAGAGCTTCTGAAGCGGGCACGGAGACAAGGAGTTTACAAGAGGGACGATCTTCAAGACAGCACGCTTGTAATCTATGGCGGTCACCTTGCATGGGCCAAGATCAGGGCGAGCTAGAATGGTGTCTTGGCCGGAGCATGCTAAGTTCATGCATGGTGCGCCGCATGTTGATGACGTGTTGCTGGATTCAAGCCGGTATGGGTACCTGATCTCAGGTCCTTGCTTACTGCACCGGGATGGTGGGCAGTATTTGAAGAAATCCTTGTCGTCCCACATTGTTGCCATGCCGGTGCCATGGTTGAGAAGAGAGAGTAGCAGGGCTGTGACAAGAATTTTGATCATCTTTCTATAATGCAACATAGATGGAGATGGAGTCATGTAGGCGAGCAGTTATCAACAAATGAAATGGGCACTTATCCCTTAGCTTTCAGTCTGTTATCCAAGTTTCGCAGTAATGGCAGCTGTGTGGCTGATTCCTTTCAACCTCCTGCCGTGTTCTAGGGTGTGTTTAGACTTTAGAGCATCTACAATAGTCCATATCATTTGTTACTAAGAGATAGACACATCAGCATTTTGATGATGTGGAGGAGAGATAATGAAGAGAGAATGTGAGCTTGTTTCTAGATGAAAAAACAAGCAAGTTGTTGATACCAAAACACACCAAAAAAAATGGCTATTGGAGATTTGCTTGTTACCTAAAAACGAGTTTTGTTGATATCAAGAATCATCATGCACATTTGTAGCAATTAAAGTTAAATACAAATTTAAGAAACAATTCATTAGAAGCTTGTTTCTCTCTCTTTTTAATAACAAGCTAAGAAACAAACTATTGTAGATGCTTTTAGAGTGTGATTGCAGACTCCGCAGTCCACTCCTGTCGATCTCACCCGCGCTACTAGTAAATACTGCAAGTCTGCAACTGTGAAAAGGAAGCCAGTTTGGAAAATGGGGTGCAGCCTTCCTGGAAATGCTGGTATGCTGCCATGGAGATGTTTGGAATTCCAACTGCCAATAGAATTATACCGTGCCGTGTTTGGTGTTCCAGTCGAGCTGAGGATTTTTTTTCCCCAACTTCAAAGAGGCCGCAGGGAAACTGCCAAAGCACGCCATTTCATTAAGAGCAGAAAGAAAGCTATTTACATGGATTTACACCTCGCAGAACATAGCCTTAAACGGTTATTTCTATCAGCTGTTTATAGTCTCTGTCATGTATGATTTTTACTGACGTGGATGAAAGAAAATAAAGAGAGAGAAAGATATTGTCTACAATCATGTAGCCAGTTGTAGCACCAGAAACAAGAAAAATATTAAAGATTGTGTATTCTATAAAGACAACTAAAAAAACAGCAGTTGTCTGTAGCATTGTATGAGTTGTCTTTAGTGCTGTCTATAAGTGATACAGAGTGTTGCTATAGACAGCAACTGTCTGTATCATTGTACATGCCCTTAACTCAGTGGCCCTGACAACTTCTCCTTTATTGTATCATTCGTGCATTGGTTTGCGGTTCTGCGAACGAGTAAACTTGCCATGACGATGTCTGGTGTGTTTCTTCGTTGTACTGCCATTGAAGCCTTAAGAGCATCTATAATAGTCCATTTTACTTGTTACTAATGGGTGGATATATCAGTATTTAGGTGATGTGGAGGAGAAATGGTGAGGAGAGAAGGTGAGCTTGTTTTTAGATGAAAAAACAAGCAAATTGTTAATATCAAGATACAAGAAACAACAAAATAGCTATTGAAGACTTGCTTATTACATAAAAACATATTTTGTTGATATCAAGAATCATCATGCACACTTGTAGTAATTAAAGTTAGATATAAGCTCAAGAAATAATCAATTGGAAGACTTGTTTCTTTTTATTAGATTGTGTACTCTCTCTCCTCTTAGTAACAAGCTAAAAAACAAACTACTATAGATGCTCTAACTGTCTTCTCTGTGATTGCATTTCTTGTAGCTGTTGGACCGAAACGACGACTAGAGGGTGGTTGAATAGGAGCACTACCTCTTTTTTTTTTACCTTGATCGAATTTAACTCAAGTCTTACTCCAATAACTATGAAAGTTATGAAGATCAAAGTACAAACTCAGCGGAAGTCTTGTATTGAATCCAAACGAAACCTCGAAGAACAACAACCAAAAACACGAAACACTCAAAGCGAAGTGAGTTGGGCGGTCAGACCTCTCAGGATGGGCAGTCTAATCCCCAGCACGATGAATAATAAAATCAGCACAAGATCAAAATCACAAATCGACTTAGGTAGCATCCTCGAGTCACGTAGACGCTTTGGCTTACAATCATCCAAGTGGCTATCAGATTCATACATGGAATCGTAAGCTTCGAAACGATCGTGGATTTCCTCGTACCATTGCTCATTCCCCTTAGGCCAAAGTGTTTGGCCTTTACTTCGAAGCGCCCGCTCACGCTTCGTTAACCTATCGCAAGCCATACTTTCTTCCTATTTTGATTCTCGTGAAGTGCCCTTCCTTCCTACAGCTAATAGGGCAAAATCATTGTTTCGGCTCTTTGCCACCTAGAGCTGTAGGTGGTTCCAAGGGTTGGGTTGTTCCCCCATTAATGCGGTACGTGAGTGTAACATCCCGTTTTTCAAACGGCGAATAGTAATTCTTTTTGGTTTTCAGTTTTCGCTCGTATTTGAAATTAGCGAGTATTTTCAAAAATCTTCTAGCTTCTTTAGCTCGGGTCTGTGTTTCAAACTTCTTTGATCTCTAAAATTCAAATTCAAGTTTGAATTTCTCTCTTTTGAATTCCGGGCCTTTTTCTCTTTGACCTTCTATCTTTCTTGGGCCAGCCCACCTCCCTTAGGCCCCCTTTTTCTTTCCTCCCGACCCCTTCCCTCTTTTTAGCCTACTCGGTCGCCACCTCCTTGGCACAGCAGGCCCCCTGGCTTCCTTCTTCCTCCAGCCACGCCCAAACCTTCTCTCTCCCTTGTGCTCTCTGTCAACCGCGCCGTGCTCGTCCTCGCCTTGTCACCTCCTGTCGGTCACACCACACCATGACGTCGCGGACATCCCCACCATCCTCGTGCTGCCCAGGCCCCCGCCACCGCTCGCCGCTCGACCATGCGGCGTGCGCCGCCGCATGCGCCGCCCCTGCGCCCGCCGCTTTGTCCTCTCCCCTGCTCCACCTGTGCTTGCGCCCGCGTCAGCCGCTGCCTTGTCACCTCGCCCACCTGCCTCGGCCGCCCGGGTCACCGTCGTGATGCCATCACCAGTGCCTGCAGTGATGCCCACGCTGTCAGCTCCTCGGAACAGCACACTGCCCAGAGCCCCAGCGGCTCCTCGCCCTCCTCCTCCCGGCTATAAGAGGCCTTGAGCCACCTCCCCTTGCTTCCCCTCCTACCTGGTGCCCTTGCTCCCTTCTTCTCCACCGAGTAGAGCCGAAGCCAAGCTCCCGCTCCCTGCCTTGGCCACGCCGCCTCCCCACCATTCGGCCGCTTCGGCACCCCCACCACCACGACCACCCCCAGGCTTCCCCGGCCTCTTCTTTGGCTTCCCCACGCTCCGGCGCCGCCCATGCGCATGTTGATTTCACCGCTGCGCCACCGCAACTCCGGCGCCGCTCGCATGCCCGTGGCGTCGCCTCCGCATTCCTTCCACCGCACCGCCACTCCACAGCGCCACCGGCCCACCACTAGTACCCTCGCTGTCGCCATCCCCTTGGCCGCCCATTCCCGGCCCTTCCCGGCGCCGCCGCACCCTCCGTCGCCGGCGACAAGCCCGTGCCTGAGCCCAAGCCGTGCTGCCCGAGCGCCTCCCCCCTGCTCCCCTTCTTTGTGAAGGAATGAAATCAAATGGAGATTTGATTGCTTAGTTTTGTGTGACCCCACATGTCAATAGCACACTTGGCTTTTGTCCCTCTCTCTCTCCATATGACAAATGGGCCCAGCCACAATGAAACCTCCTGGACAGATGCATGGGCATGGTCCATGCACTTTTGGTTGCACCAAATCTCTTTGTTCCTTTGATTTAATTCAAAACCTGAACTTCGGAAAATCTCGTTCTCCCTCATCGTAACTCCAAAAATTGTAAAATAAATTTCTAAAAAATTGTAAATTCAAGATCTTGCTAATGGCATAGGTCTTGTTCAAATTGGAGTTTATTTATTGTTCATTTGTGTTTATTGCTCTTTTTGCTTGTCTGTGCTTTTTTCCGGTACGTTCGTCCGACTAGGATTTGAAGACGCCAGAGATCCCCAAGTTGATCCAGCCCAAGATTATCAAGATCCTCTAGCCTATATCCGAGGCGAGTCAATACTTTGATCATATTGAGCCTACATTCTATGCAAATTATATTCTTTTAAAATAGCAAATTGCATGCTTTAATTCTTTAAGCAAATATATGTTAAAGCTTAAGGTAGTTAAATACCCATTTGATGATTAATTAATTAATATGCCATCCTTAACAACTTGAATCCCTTAACCATTGTCACCCTAGTAACTATATGGTAATACTAGCTATAGGTTGTACTTAAGCGACATGCTAGACTTGCTTAAGTACCGGGACATTAAAATATCCTAATCATCATCATTTCAAACATAAAATGATTTGGGCAGTCATTGCGGGTAAATGACTGAGATGGTTGAATTGTTGTATTTTACTTCTCAAAAACCTTAAACTTGCTGTTACTATCTGGGTGGATGGAATGGTGGATGGTATAACATTGGGTGCTAATGTAGCCCATGGAATATTATTTGATGGTTGGTATGTGGAAAACCGCCCAGATAACCCCTAAGGATTTAATCTTGTCACGACCTCCTGTGTATAACAAGTACAACCACAAGTCTGCAACAAACTGCGACTTGACTTAGTAAATTTATCAAACCTGGAATGCACCTCACTCGCGGTATGGGCACGTGCAAGCCTGCGGTAAATACAGCTTGAAAGGGACACCGAGGTAAGGGTGAAGTCACCTGCCGCTGTGGGTAGTCCAATCCAACTACACCAGCAGCGGGGGTGAACATCCCGCACGAACGTATGGGCGCAACCCCATATAGGTGAGATGTCTGGAAGGGCGAGATGAATTGAAAAGTTTTGTGACAACCTCTCGACTACACGACTACGAAATCGTGTAGGGCAACGAGTTAATTGTCTCTTGTGGGTAAAGTGTACAATCTCTGCAGAGTTATAAACTGTTTAAACAGCCGTGCCTACGGTCAAAGGCGGACATGAGAACTTAACTTGAGTTAGTTCTATTTTTTAAAAAAAAAAAACCTTGTGGGTGGTATGAAAATTGTGGCGGGCTCACCTAGCCCTGAATTTGGTTTTGGCCTGAGTTTTCAGACTCAGTGGTGTATATGTGGGGTTAGCCACAATCAAAATAAGCATGGGTAGAGTTTCCGATGGAGGGAACCTCTGCTGATACAAAATTATTGCACAACTACTCTCTTTAAATAAAATACAATTTGTAAAACTGCTAAGTGATAGAACTTTGTAATTATGATATTTGGAAATGTTGCTTTCGCAAATAAAAGAACCGAGCCATCCTTACGAGCCTTGCATGTATAATATTGCATTGTATACTGGCTCGCGAGCACGGAAGTTGTGCTCATTCTCGCTTTTCTCAAAACCCTTCAGATGAAGCCGACGAAGGAGACTATGCCTACTACGAGGATCCAGAAGTCAATGGGCGTGGAGTCGAAGAAGAATAGACTATTTCTGTAGTTAGGTCTCGTCCCAGTCTGGCAGACTCGTTGGTACTTGCGTACAACCGATATTATCCAGGTCCTTAGTTAATATCAGTCGTACACAGTTGCCCGATCGCTTCGTGGAGAGATGAGCTCACCCCTTCGCTCACGTAGTCGACGTTGCTTTTATGTAATGTAATCAGTTTGGCCTGATCGGTCCCTTTTGTAAAACTCGACTCAACGTGGTCTATGTCACTCTGGTAGTTGTAATGAATTTGGTACTTTAATTCACGCCATGTATGAATGATTCAGCAATGTACATGTGAGTGTTATCTACTGATCCAGGGAATAACACAGTGTTTTCACATAGGATTCGAGATAAAAAAAATCCGGGTCCGACAGTGAGCTCGGTTCAAACGTCGTGAGATAGTTCGGTCCATATACTCATATAGTAATATAAGATACTCGAATATGAACCATACGAAAAAATTACAAAAGAGTCCATAATTTTTAGCGTATTTTGTAAACACCTTCATATTGGCACATAAAAAAAAGAGTATGTCTAAAAAATTGTACATACCATCCCTGATCCATTCACATTGTAATCTTTTTAGCACCTAGGAACAAAAAGGTAATTCTTCTGCTTTGCGTTGCTTTTGTTTTTACTAGATTTTTTTTTTTAAAATTGCACTCATTGATCCATTCATATCGTAATCTTTTTAGCACCTGGGAATAAGCATGGCATGATTGTTGCCTGCACTACCGCTGACTCATCGACTGGTGCTACACAATATCTACGGTTCAAATAAATCACAACAACGACAGAGTAAGGGTTCAAATAAATCACAACATCGAATGGTGCTACACAATATTTAGAAAGTCATTTCGTGAAGACAAGAGCAGCAGCTAGTGTTACTAAAAAAGATGGTAAAATTACCTTAGAAATGCGTTCACCACAAATCTCAACGTTAACGCGTGACTTGAATTCCACGTTACATTTACTACGACACTGACTGAATGCTACACTTCACTATTCCTCTTGTCCCATCAAAGACTACAAGTCCATGTCAAAAAAAGAATAGAAAAAGAAAAGAATTATAAAAGAAAGAAAGACTTCCAAGTCAACGACATCGTAATCACGTAGATCCAGTCTTGTTAACTCGGTAACTTGTCATGCCATTCATTCAGTCTTGCCCTCTTCCTCCGTGGAATCGTCTTCCTTATGCACACGGATTACCAGCTGTGGATGAAACTTGTGCCGTGTTCTATCGCTCGGAAAATTGTGTGGTTTTTGGAAATGATTGCTATCACTGTTTAGACTATTCTACAATCCTGTAGCATGTACACGTCGAGTTTTGGATTCTGGTAAGGCTTGCTTTCTTGTCGTGGTAGCTGAGTAATTCCTTCCAGACGTCTATGGCACTTCTGCCGTGTTCCAGTGATCGCAGCGTAAGTGTATGGCTGTAGTCCAGTCTTCGTCGGCAATCTATGGGTATGTTTTCAGTTATTACTTATTAGTCTACCAGTGTGCTTTCGGTCGGCAATATATAGATACTAGATTTCGAACTTACGGTCCGAACGCTAGAGTCGTACGCTCGTGTCGTAAAATATTTTTTGTTTGTTGCAAATTTTAAAAAATCATATACAACATTATCTCCTCTTCGTGGGGAGAGAGAGATTAGGGAAGAACAGGAAGTATATGAGGAGAATAGGAAGTATAGTTCGAACATAAGAAAAAAAATCTTGCAACATCACCGTAAACAGTATGTAATATTTTTTTCTACATTCGCAACAGTATTTTTTCTACATTCGTAATATTTTTTTCAACGGATCGCAAACATCTCAAAGAACAGTATGCAACATTTTTTCAACGGATCGCAATATTTTTTTTCAACGGATCGTAACATAAAAAGTAAGAAGCTGAGTAGTAAGCTTAAGAAGCTGTTCGCTGGATTCCCAAGCACATGCAAAATCACACAACGATAAGAAACCATCAATGATCCATTAGTTTATACACGACTTAGAATTTACACAACAATTAAAAATCATGCCCATCTCGTGGGTACCGTCCCAACCCAATCTTTTTGTTAAAACAGCAGTGAAGAAGAGGAAGAAAACTAATTCAAGAAGCAGCAAGGGAGTATTTAACGATTAGAACCTCCCTCGTTGTTGTCCCCGAGCTCCCAGGCGGCACCACCACCGTGCCAGCACCGACTCCCGCCGCCACGCCGCGGGCCAGCGCAAGAAAGAGGACGAGGAGAGCGGAAGCGACGACTACAATGGAGACAGTGGATCTTGAGCTCCCAACTCAGAGGCACCACCACTGCGCCAGCACCAGCTCTCACCGCCACGCTGCGGGCCAGCGCGAGGAGGAGGACGAGGAGTGTCATAGGGGCGCCCCACCAGCCCCACGACCCGGCAAAGCATGGATCCCCGGAGGCCTCCCCAGAGACCAACCAGAAGGGACCCCGAAGGCCCCCCGAAGGGGTCCCGAGGACCCTCCGAGGGAGCCCTCAAGACCCTCCGGAGTAGTCCCGAAGAGGCCAACGAAGGGCCTCGAGGGGTCATCTCTGTAGGGGGGATACAAGAGCAACAGAATTGATGGACCGGGTGCACTCCTCGGATATACTACGTCTAGGAAGGCTCACCGTGCACTAAAGGCTACATATAGGCACATAAAAGCCCCTGCAGCCACTACAGTTACAGTACTTTCCTAGGGGTACAAATATAAATTTAGATGCCCAACAGGGAGCTATAAATAGCCCCCTCCACCATGTAACAGGGGAGGACTTTTCTTTGGGTAATACATATATACTTAAACAACCGAGCCCCCTTTTGGAGGACCCTCCGGTCTCTCAAACACCGGGGTCCCCCTCTTTCTATTGTCTGGTCTTCTCACTAAGACAGTTGGCGCCGTCCGTGGGGTTCGGCAGGAAAGCCACACCCAGGGAAGGAAATCAATGGCCCCCCGAAGGGCCACACCCAAAGTTTCAGCGGCCGAGACAGCAATGGCGGCTGCGGCCCCAAGCACCCCGAGGGCAAAGCGGAGCCGGACCGCACCGGTCACCGCCGCTGCCCGGGCCACAGAGGAGGAAGCCAATAACTCCACGCATTGGGACATCGTCGGAGGCGATGCCCCGCCTACTGAAGCGTCCCTGCCAAACACCCAGCCCGTGAAGTCTACGAGGCACTTCAGCGGGAATTGGCGGACCTTCGACGGGAGATGCTCAGCCTCCGGTAATGGCGGGAGGCACCCTCATGACCACCAGCCACCCACAGCCCACCGAGTAACACGCCGACGCCGGGGCCCGGGCAATCCCAGAGGACCCAACTCCAGGCCCGCAACTCCGGGGAGACCCCAACTCCTCATTGAGCGCTGGGATTGAGGCAGCACGCTAGCCAAAAACCTTCAAAATGCCGGAGATCACACCCTTCGAGGGTTGCACGGACCCCTCGGAGTTCCTGCGCGTGTCTGACCAGCAGATCAAAGCGGCGGGGATGACACGACCAAGGCGAAAAGTATCACACTGGCCCTTAAGGGCGTCGCTCTAATATGGTTCTTTATCATTCCCCCCGATCTAGATACGCCTGGGAACAGTTGCGAGACCACAAACGAAACAACTTCCAAGGCAATTACAGCGAGCTGAAGGACGCGGGACACCTCTTCGCAGTCAAGCAGGCCCCGGGAGAGTCCCTCCGCAGCTTCTTCAGGAAATTCGTAGAGGTGAAGTGCCAAGTCAAAGAGGTCAACGAGACCACCATTATAAACGCCACAACGTAAGAACTACAAAAAGGCCCCCTGTCGGAGAGATTGGCCCGTAAGCCAGCACGCATGGTCGTGGAACTCTTCGACAAAATAGAAGAGTACGCCCGAGCGGAGGAAGACAGTAGCCAGAGGAAGAAAGCCGCACCAAACACCGCATCATTGGACAAGCTGCCCAAGGAGGAAGCGGCAACCGTACCGGCCACCAACAAAGCGTGCATCAGCTTCCGGCAAAAAGGCCGAAATGTCTATCATGTGGAAGAGGTACACACCCCGAAAGCTGCCAGGCGAGGCGGTAGTGGAAGTCGCGGTCGAGGAAGAGGCGGCGGCCGCCACGAAGGGCAACACCAAGATACCCGAAGCAGAGCGGCAGGAACTCCGCTGTACTGTGACCTCCACGGCGAGGGATCACACACAACAGCGGACTGCCGCACCATTGCAACCATGCAGGACTACATGCACCGCGGTCAATAAACACCCGAGCACGAAGACAGGAAGGAGGTGGGCAATTAGTTGCCAGCCCCACCGCCGCGGCCACACATAGAAGCAGGCCATGACGGGCACCACCACAGGGTTATCAACTTGATCACAGGGGGGGTCCTTGCTGGGCATAACATCGAAGAGGCAACATCGCGCGTACGCCCGACAGATCCACCACGTCGCCACCCAGCCAGCTTCCCAACCACCCCGATACACCGAAATACCCATAACCTTCGGACCTGAAGATGCGCGGGGAATATATTTCCCCCACCAGGACCCCCTCGTCATCTCCGCCAACATAGCCGACTATGAGGTCAGGCGTGTCCTCATAGACTGCGGGAGCTCGGCGGATCTCCTATTCACGGAAGCCTTCGACAAGATGATGATCCCCAGAGATCATCTGTCCCCACCAGGCATACCATTAGTAGGCTTCGGAGGTAGGCCCGTGACGGCCCTAGGCCAAATCACCCTGGCTGTCACATTTGGTGACCACCTTGCATCCCGCACGGAGACCATAACCTTCGACGTGATCGAGATGCCCTACCAATATAATGTTATCCTCGGTAGGGCCACGCTCAACACTTTTGGTGCGATAGCCCATCACAATTACATGTGCGTGAAGATCCCCGCGCCCGGAGGCGTCACCACGATACGCGCAAACCAAGATCTCGCCCGCCGGGCCGAAATGGAGTTGGGCTTGCGTACCCGGCATGTTCACGCTGTCAAAGCCAACGCGGTGGCGCAGGGCAGGGCCCCGATTGGCAAATGGGCCCCTAAGGCCAAACTGGAGGGGCAGCTACAAAGGATTCCCCTCAGGGAATCCTCCCTGGAGAAAACGGTGGCCCTGGGAGCCAAACTCCAGGTGGAAGAGTGCAGCAGCATCCTCCGGGTTCTCCGCAACAACACCGACATCTTCGCATGGAGCCCAGAGGACATCCCGGGAATTGCCCGGGAAAGAATCGAGCACCGATTTTGGCCATCAGGGTAGACACAACCCCAAAGAAGTAAAAGCTCCGGCGCATGACGCCCGAGCGCCTTGAAGCAGCAAAGAAGGAGATCGCCAAGCTCCTAAAAGCAGGAGTAATTCGCAAAGTCAAGCACTCCGAGTGGTTAGTCAATCCCGTCCTGGTCCAGAAAAGCACCAGCCAATGGCGCATGTGCGTTGACTTCACTGACCTCAACAAGGCATGCCAAAAGGACGACTTCCCCTTGTCGCGCATCGACCAGCTGGTGGATGCCACGTCGGGGTACGAGCTGATGAGTTTCCTAGACGCCTACTCCGGGTACCATCAGATATTCATGGCCAAGGAGGACGAAGAAAAACCCGCCTTCATTACACCCATTGGCACCTATTGCTACCATCGCATGCCCTTCGGGCTGAAAAACGCAAGAGCAACATTCACCCGGCTCATCGCAAAAGTCCTGGCAGGGCAACTCGGCTGGAACGTCGAAGCTTATGTCGATGACATAGTAGTCAAAAGCAGGCTCCCACCCCGGTGACCTGCGAGAAACCTTTGCCAGCCTCCGAGCAGAGGGAGTCAAGCTCAACCCCAAGAAGTGTGCCTTCGGGATCAAGGCAGGAAAGCTCCTGGGGTTCCTCGTATCAAACAGAGGCATTGAAGCCAACCCCGAAAAATCAAGGCCATACAAGAGATGGAGCCACCCTGTAGCGCTCGGGAGGTGCAGAAGTTGACTGGCCGCCTCGCAGCCCTCAGCTGATTCCTATCTCGCTCGGCGGAGCGAGCTTTGCCCTTCTTCAAGACCCTCTGGGGTGCGGAGCCTTTCCGATGGATGGAGGACTGTCAGGCAGCATTCCAAGAACTCAAATAGTACCTTGCTCAACTACCAAGCTTCACCAACCCCAGGCCCGGGGCGCAGCTCCTCTTATACCTCGCCGCCTCCTCTTCCGCGGTTAGTGCGGTCCTCGTCCAAGAGGACGACGGGCAGCATCCTGTGTACTATGTATCAGAGGCTCTCCAGGGGGCCAAGGTGAGATATACGGAGCTAGAGAAGCTAGCGTACGCCTTTCTCATGGCTTCGCGTAAACTTCATCACTACTTCCTGGCGCACGCCATCATGATCCCGACCTCCTACCCGCTGGCCCTCATGCTGCGGAATAAGGAGGCCTCCGAACATGTTGGCAAGTGGGCCGCGAAGCTCACACCCTTCAACATCACCTTCGCCCCGCGCACTACCATCAAGTTCCAATCTTTGGCCGACTTCATCGCTGAATGGATCCCGCAAACAGAAGGACTTCCACGGGTGTCATCAAGACGCCGTGAACACTGTACACTGACGGGTCCTGGTGTGCTACAGGAGCGGGTGCGGCAGCCATTCTCGTCGCCCCGGACGGTCGGAGCATTTCACATGCGGCACGCCTCAACTTTCCCACCACAAATAATGCCTCGGAGTACGAAGCACTTCTCCTGGGCCTCCGCAAGGCCAAGGCGCTGGGAGCCAAGCGCGTGATTGTAAAAAGCGATTCCCGCCTCATGGCAGGACACTTCGACAAAACATTTGAGACTAAAGATCCCGAAATGGCCCGGTACCTGGCGGCGGTGCGTGCCATCGCTAAAAATTTCCTTGGGATCACCGTCCAGGCGATCCCAAGAAGTGCCAACAAAGCCGCCGACTAACTTGCGAAGATGGCCAGCTCTGACGACCAACCCCCGGCGAAGGTATTTTACGAGATACTGACCAAGCCCTCCGCCGCACTTACAGCGCAAGGGGCTCCGCCCGGAGCACAAGGGGCTGAGTCTGAAAATGGCAAACCAGCCCAAGCAGCACAAGGGGCTGCACACCACATAATGCTCATCAACGTCACAGACTGGTGGGACATCATCATCGCCTACCTCACAAGCGGGGAGCCTGAAGACCCGATCGAGGCAAGACGGCTCAGGCATCGGGCTAGGAATTACTGCCTCATTAGGGGCAAACTATACAAGGGGGGCGTTTGCGCCCCTTCCTATGGTGCATCTCCCAGCAAGAAGGCCAACACCTGCTCAGAGAAATACATGAGGGACCCTGCGGAGCCCATCAGGCCCCGCGAAGCATCATCGCAAAGACGCAAAGGCCTTCCGACAGGGCCTCTACTGGCCAACAGCATTACGTGACGCAGAAGACCTCGTCCAACATTGCCAAGGGTGTCAATGGGACAGCAACAACCCAAAAGCACCACCTGTCCCACTACAGCCCCTACCCCCGATCTGGCCCTTCGCAAGATGGGGGCTCGACATCATCGGCCCCTTTCCAGCAGCAAAAGGCAACCATCGCTTTGCCTTCGTCGCCATCGAGTACTTCTCCAGGTGGGTGGAAGCTGAGCCGGTCCCTAAAATAACATCGGCAGCGGCTCAGTGGTTCGTATGGAAGAACATCATTTGCAGGTACGGGATGCCCCGCGACATAGTCACCGACAATGGCACCCAGTTTGATTTGGCGGCCTTCAAGACATTCTGTGAAGGCCTGGGAACCACCATATGCTTCACATCTGTGGGACACCCCGAATCCAACGGGGCGGTCGAAAGAGCAAACGACAACCTATTGACAGGCATTAACAAGCGTCTGGTAGGCTTGCCAAAGGGGTTGTGGCCCGAAGAGCTCCAGAAAGCCTTGTGGGCACTCCGGACGTCGCCGACCAGAGCTATGGGCTTCTCTCCATTCAAGCTCCTATTCGGGGACGAGGCGATGACCCCAGGGGAGCTCATGGCGAAATCCTTCCGAGCAAGCCAAGCCAACAACCCAGAAGGCCGGGAAACCTCTGTGGACCTAATCGAGGAGCATTGCATGCAGGCCATATCAAGTATGGCAAAGTACGCAGTAGGAGTCGCGAAGGCCTACAATAAGAAAGTTCGGGCTTGCCTTCTCGCGCCAGGGGACATGGTCCTCAAAAGGGTGGCCAACCCCGCAACAGTTGGCAAGTTGCAGTCCAAGTAGGAGGGCCCCTACATCATAACCTGAAGCACAAGGGCAGATTCCTACTACATCACCACCCCAGAAGGCCAGCAACTCAACCACACGTGGAATGCAAAAAATCTTCGCAAGTACTATCCCTAGCAACTACATTGTAAAAGCCCCGGCTGCGATCGGATAATAGCCCCATTCCTCCAAGCAGGGGGGCTTGTAAGAAAGCAAATATAAACTTTTTGGACATTCTGTATCCAGCCAATATAAAAAGATCCGCCACCCCTACACACCGAGCCCCCCAAAGGCAGAGTGTATAAATTAAGACACCGCGCATGGCCTTCGGCCTTGGTGCACACCGAGGCCCCCCGAAGGCACGAGTGTATAAAATAAGGCACCGCGCATGCCCTTCGGCCCCGGAGCCCTATCAAAAGAAAGTAGGGGGACGGCGGGTGGCTCCGCCTCCCCCTCGCAACAAAAAAAGTAGGGCTCCCCTGAGCCCTATCAAAAGAAAGTAGGGGACAACAAAAAAGTAGGGCTCCCCAGAGCCCTATCAAAAGAAAGTAGGGGAATGACGCACAGCTCTGCCTCCCTCTCCGACCAAAAAAAAAAAGAGTAGGGCTCCCCGGAACCCTATCAAAAGAAAGTAGGGGGATGGCGCGTGGCTCCGCCTCCCCCTCGCAACAAAAAAAAAGTAGGGCTCCCCGGAGCCCTATCAAAAGAAAGTAGGGGAACGGCGCGCGGCTCCGCCTCCCCCTCGCAACAAAGAGAGTAGGGCTCCCCGGAGCTCTATCAAAAAAGTAGGGAGACGACGCGTGGCTCCGCCTCCCCCTCGCAACAAAAAAAGTAGGGCTCCCCAGAGCCCTATCAAAAGAAAGTAGGGGGACGACGCGCGGCTCCGCCTCCCCCTCACAACAAAAAAAGTAGGGCTCCCCGGAGCCTGGTCAAAAGAAAGTAGGGGGACGGCGCACTGCTCCTCCCCCCTCGCAACAAAAAACGAAATCCCTTTATTACAACAATCAGGCTTTATTAATCAAACAAAGGGTGAACAGCACACAAGTTACAAGGGCTCAGCCCACAAACACAACAAATAATACAAGTCGCACACAATACAAGCACATAACAGGGCCATGGCATGGCTATGGGACGAAGTCCCACACCTCCGTACGTGTCGCCCATTCCAATAGCTCCTCATCGGACGCCCGGCTGCCATCAACCTCAAATATTCCCTCTACGTCACCTCGTACTCATCCAGGGACTCGGACGAGCTCTCACTCGAAACATCCACCGGCGGAGGCGCATACTCGCCAGACGAAGCAAGGGGGTCAGCATCGGCACCCACGCCTCCAAAACGCTCGTATCTCCTCGCACGCCTCCGCCGCCCTCTGCTTACGGACGTGCTGGAACTCCTTCATAGAACCAGTCGGGTTCGCAAGTTTCCATTATTGCCACTTCGCGTCGTGGTAGACAACCCCCCGATAGCATAACTGTAGGGGCCAGATGGACAACACGCAGCGCTCGTCTTTCAAGCCCCTGCGGTCGACGCTCGTTTTAACACCTCGCATCGCGGAGGGAGCAGGTCCCCGCAGAAGGCCATGAAGGGAGGGCCGTGTCGACGAGCGCGTCGCGTCACGCGACGACATCATCGGAGGAGAGGAGGCGCCGGAGAGGTCGAAGCTGAGGCGGTGAAGTCCGGAGCCAAGGAACGTCGATGGGTCAACAGGGCGACGCAAACCGATCTATGATCGGAAAAAAAGAGAAAATTACGGCCTGAAGATGACCGGGGGAAACTCTAATTGGTAGCCGATCGGATGATCGGTGACACGACTTAAACTACAGGTTGCGCAGCCCCCGAGAGAGATCATGGAGACGAGATCATCTCCCAGGGGCGGCGCGGCGAAAGCTGTGGAGGCGGCGGCGTAGGAGCGGCACCGCTCTGATACCATGTAGGAAGGATGGATATTGTACAATGGATGATTGTATTGAGACTCAAGAACGGTTTATATAGAGTATAAGGCTTGAAGGGCAAGAAGTCTCTCCTAGAGATAATGCAGGTATTGTAGAGATAAGGCGGGTATCACGGGATTACAAATCCTACCAAATATAGAGATATGCCAATATACTCTTAACACAAACAGGCTAGATTACTCATTCGGTGTGATCCATATTGTGACTGTACATATTAATCATATATTACATTGAAATAGTTATGCAATTTCATGACAAGCCGTGATACACATAACTAGATATGTTGAGGCCAAAAGAAGGATAGAATAAAAGAGTCATTGTCCTGCCCTCAAATTTTTACCATGGCTTCAAATTTTACCATGGCTTCAAATTTTTCTTACTCTCTGATTTTACCATGGCTTTAAATTCCAAGCCATGGTAAAATTCAAGTCACAGACGGTTCTTAATACCAACCGTCTGTAATGTTGGTAATTGGGGACGGACCCAATAAAAAATAAGCATAAGGTAGAGTTTAAACGGAGGGAACCTCTGTTTATAAATTATTGCACAATTACTCTATTTAACAAAATGCAATTTATTAAAAATGCTAAGTAATAGGACTTTGTATTTATGATAATTGAAAATATTGCTTTAGCAAATAAAAGAACCCGAGCCATCCTTGTTAAGCCTTGCATGTATATTATTGCATTGTGTATTGGCTCGCGAGCACGGAAGTTGTGCTTATCCTCGCTCTCCCCCAAAACCCTCGGGGCAGAACTCCCGGAGATTACGACTATTACGAGGATCCGTGGTTGGAGGCCCGGGAGATAATGAAGCGTAGTGTAGTCTTTAGATGTTTTAGTCTCGCCTCGACCCGCTTGACTCCGTCGATACTTGCGTGCATCAATATTACCTAAGCCATGGTTAATATCGGTCGCACACGGGTTTCCCCAGTCGCTTGCCTGTTGAGAGATGAGCTCTCACCGCTCTTGCTTCCGTTGTCGCTTCCGCTTTTGTAATGTAATCAATTTGGCCTGTTCGCCCGTATTGTAAAACTTGACCGACGCGGTCTATGTAAACTCTGTTGTGTTAATTAATGAATGGTATGGTTTCGCCATGTATGAGTTGATTGATGATGTATCTGTGAGTGCTAGCTACTGATCCAGGGAATAGCACAGTGTTTCACGGAGGATTACGGATTAGAAAATCCGGTCAAGCAGAGCTGGTATCAGAGCATAGGACTGTAGGAGCCTTAGCTAGACTGGTCGAGCCTAAAGACTTGAGTCTTATTTTCAAAAACTAAGAAAAGCTTTGGCAAAAATATAGCATATCTATTGCTCTTACTCACACCTCTCTTAGTTCTTTACTTACCGCCTTTTGTGAGCCTACTCCGTCGCTGGCTCTTTCTTTTGATTTAAAAATTTTAGATTACCGTATCGTCGTCCGATGGCCCGTGGGATTTCTTTTCTCACGGAGACAACGGCGACAAGTTTGTCGGTATCCGTCAAACTCAAGCAAGACCTTGGTTCGCCACCGCCCATCTTCGGGTGGAAGACCTAAGTTCCGGATCGAGAGTCTCGTTCCTTGGAGGTTGAGTTCATCGCTCCCACCTTCCGTATCGAGCATTCCAGGAGCCGCTGTTCGGTTTCTGTTCAGAACATAGCGCGCTTCGCCTCGACTCACCTTGTGCCGCGTGCACAAGGATCTCTTTTTGAGGTCACCTTTGCTGTCCCTTTCCGTCTCTCCAGGAGGGAGAACGCTACCCAAAGATCTTCGACATCAAGAACACTTGTTATTCTGATGCCGCCGCGGTGCGCCCCACTCCTCTGTACGGCCGTCATCATCAACAACCGGCGCCAACTCCATGTCTTGGACCCGCACCGATCGCCGCGCGTAGAGCATGCGACATCCGATCCACCGCGCCATCAGCGTTGAAGATTCCAATTGAGGGCGCAACCTTTCGTTCGCTCTTATTCCCGTTGCTCGACCTCGATGCAACCGTTCGATCCTCGCTCCCGGGCAATCGCACCGCTTGGGTGGTCAACACCGTTAGAGGAGTAGTTAGCTTAGGTTAGCTAGCGATGCTTGCTAGGCGACCTTTTGGTCTGCAAGCATCTTTTCTTTCTTCTACCCGGTCGATGACGTTGTGTTTGTACCTTGTGTCATGGCTTAGCCTAGCCTATATGCTATGCTTCAGGAGTCATGTAACACCTAACCCCTCCCCCTTAATATAATGCAGCCGTTCTAGGCTTTGTATTGTGTTTGTTTCTTTTTCTTCGTTGGTTTGAAGTTCTTACATTTGTGCTCTAGAGGCGAGAAAACCCTCATATAAACCCCTACCCTCCTCGTTCTAAGCTGCAGGTGTGTCTTGAGATGTCGCCAAGAAGAGCCACCGCCTGATCGTGGTGCCTTTGCGGTGGCGAGGAAGAGGCGTGCAGACCGGCGTGGTCGTGGCCGTGGACAAGATCTACCTCCTCCACCACCAGCAAGCCCAACAATGACTCAAGTCATGTTCCAGCAAACTCAGATTCTTCAAGCCTTGTTAACCAATCATTGATGGACCACCTGGTCGCCACTCCAAGCTTGCGAGACATCCTCGAGACAAGACCCTCACCTTCGCGCGGTAGATGAACCCTTGAAGTCAAGACGGCTCGAGAGATACGGAAAAGAAGCTCGTCTTGCCCGCGCTCAAGCGAAGACAAGGTGGATTTTGCCACCCATCGGCTAAAAGGAGCCGCCGCCAGTGGGAAAACTACCTGTTGCGAGGTGGTGGCACCGACAAGAAGAAGAAGCGAAATATGACGGTCGTAGCATCTACGATTGGAGCCCCACAAGAGCCTCTGCGCCATAGAAGAAGTTCTTTGAAATGCGACGGAAGAAATCGAATCGCATGGCGGTCAATTCCTTGGCGGAATTCAAAGTCGCTTTGGAACCAACCGTGCATCAGGTACCATGAGATTGAAGAAGAACGAGTTGAGCTCTTAGCGGTCGGATGACGATTAATGAATATCTAACCAAGTTTAACCAACTTGCCCTCGCCCCAATGGCGTAGTGATGAAGAAGAAAAGATCGATCGCTTTGTGGAAGGAATGCGTGAAGATATGAGAGGGCGACTCATCCCGCACGATTACTCCGACTTTCAACAATTGGTCAATAAAGCCTCATGCGTGAAAATGAGAACAAAGCGTGGAGGTTAGCGCCAAAGGAAGATGGTATTCCAAGGGTCGTGCGGCGACTTTCCGCAGAAGTCGACTTTTGAGTAGCGAGTCTTCTGGCGATTAGCGCCCCATCACCAAGGATTCGGTTCCAACTCCAACCTCCACTCTAGTCACAACCCGCATTCGGTGGGAATGTTTCCGCTTCTCACTCTCTTGGACGACCTACAGCGGTCAACCCGATAGCTCATCTTCGTTGTTTCAATTGTGGGAAAGCGGACACTTTGCTAGAAGGTGCCCTCAACCGATCACCAGAAGTGCGACTTAAGAACCACACCACGAGGCGGGCGTGGTGCAAGCAAAAGTTATCAAGTCTCGCGAGCATCGAGCGCTTCCACTCAAGCCAAAGCGAAGTCAAGGACTTGTCAATCATGTCATCGCCGCGAAGCTGGCGCGCCGGGAATAATAAAGTGCGTTCTCTATCCAATTCAAGTGGCTCGAATCTCGGGGTCAAGATTCCATTTAAGGTGGGTAGTATTTGTAACACCCCTTTTTCCCCGGTTCTTCCTGCGGCCCCCTTCGTTTCTCCCCAGTCCGCCCCGGCGGACGGACCCCCATTGCCAAGCCTCCCGCTCGCGTGCGCTTGCCGTCGCCGTCTTAGCGCACCCCTGCCACCTCCACTGCTCCGCTCGCCCTCGCCTCCCTCCCGCCGTCATCATCACCACGCGCGCGCCACGCCATCCTCGCCGCCGGACCCCCTTCTCCCGAGCTCTTCCCGGCTTTAAGCCCGCCCGGTGCCCTCCCTTCCTCCTCCCAGTTCTCCTCCCCCCTCGAGCAAGTAAGAAGCAAGAAGAAGGGAAGAAGAAGGAGAGAGCCGACGCCCTTACCTCTCCGTTGCCGCCGCCGCCGTCATCACCTCCGATTGCCGTCGTCGCCCGAGCTCCTCTTCTCCCTCTCCGGTCGCCGCCGCCCTCATCTTCCCCCCTCCCGCGCGCGCCGCCGCTTTCTCCCCCCTCCTCCCTTCGGCCGCCGCCGCTTTCCCCCTCTCCCTTTCCCTCGCTCGGCCCGAGCGCCTCGCCCCTCCCCCTCTTTTCTTCCGCCCGGGCAGGCCGCGCCCCCTCTCTTTGGCGCGCCCTTGCCTGCTTTAACTTTGAGCGTGGGTCGGGCGAATCGGTTCATGGCTGTTTCTTTGTTTTATTAATTTCTGTTATTTTTGTTTCCTTTTTCTATTTTAATTCAAAAGTGAGATTTCAAAAATTAGTATCTCCCCTATTTTAGCTCCAAAAATTATAAAGTAAATTTCTAAAAATTTGTAAAATCAAGATCTTGCTAATGGCATAGGTCTTGTTCAATTTGGAGTTCATTTGTGTATTCTTGTGTATTTAATTGCTCTTGTTGATTGTCGTTTATTTTGCCGGTACTTCACCCGCGTAGAGTTCGAGGACGCCGGAGATCTCCAGGGTGATCAAGAACAAGACTACCAGAACCCTCTTCCCTTCAATCGAGGCGAGTCAATACTTTGATCATATTGAGCCTACATTTTATGCAAATTATATTCTTTTAAAATAGCAAATTGCATGCTTTAATTCTTTAAGCAAATGTATGTTAAAACTTAAGGTAGTTAAATACCCATTTGATGATTAATTAATTATTATGACATCCTTGTCAATTTGAATCAATAATCCTTGTCACCCTAGTAACTATATGGTAATACTAGCTATAGGTTGTACTTAAGCGACATGCTAGTCTTGCTTAAATGCAGGGATATTAAAATGTCCCAATCATCATCCCTTTAAACATAAAATGATTTGGGCGGTCATTGGTGGTCCATGAGTGAGATAAATGTGGTGATTTGGTTTACTCCTCAAAACCCTAATATTCTTTATTCTTGTGCAGGCGATTTGTGTGTTGAAGAGTATGTGATGGGTGCGAATGCAGCCCAAAGAATGTTAATGTGTGAAATGATCCGCCTAGACAACCCTAAGGACTTAATCTTGTCATGACCTCCGTGTAAAACAAGTACAACCACAAGTGCAAAGCGCAACTTGGCTTAGTAGATTTATTGAACCTTGAAAGTTAGTCTCACGGAAGGGACAATAAAGGGTGCAAGTGTGAGCTTGATCACGTTTGAATGGGACACCATGGTGAAGTGCCTTCTGACAAGATGTAGGAGGTGACATCCCGCACCAACATATGGGCGTAACCCCATATAGGTGAGATGACGGAAGGGTGAGATATTTTGAAAGGTTCTTGTGGACGGTCGCTCAACTACATGACTAAGGAATCATGTGGGGTAACGAGTATGACTATCTCTTGTGGGTAAAGTGTACAACCTCTGCGAGTCTAAAGCTGTTTAAGCAGTAGCGCCTACGGTCAAAGGCGGACATGAGAATCTTTACTCGAGTTAGTTCTATTTCAAAAATCTTGTGGTTAGGATGAAAAATGTGGTGGGCTCACCTAGCCACGAGATTGGATTTTGTCCGAGTGCTTGAACTTCGATGATGTTAATAATTGGGACGGACCCAATCAAAAATAAGCATAAGGTAGAGTTTAAACGGAGGAACCTCTATTGTTATAAATTATTGCACAATTACTCTATTTAAAAAAATGCAATTTATTAAAAATGCTAAGTAATAGGACTTTGTATTTATGATAATTGAAAATATTGCTTTAGCAAATAAAAGAACTGAGCCATCCTTGTTAAGCCTTGCATGTATATTATTGCATTGTGTATTGGCTCGCGAGCACGGAAGTTATGCTCATCCTCGCTCTCTCCCCAAAACCCTCGGGGCGAGAACTCCTGGAGATTCACGACTATTACGAGGATCCGAGTTGGAGGCGGGGAGATAATGAAGCGTAGTGTAGTCTTTAGATGTTTTAGTCTCGCCTCGATCCGATTGACTCGTCGATACTTGCATGCATCAATATTACCCAAGCCATGGTTAATACTCGGTCGCTGCAGGTTTCCCAGTCGCTTGCTGTGGAGAGATGAGCTCTCACCCCTCTTGCTTAGTTGTCGCTTAGCTTTTGTAATGTAATCAATTTGGCTTTGTTCGGCCCGTATTGTAAACTTGACCGACGCGGTCTATGTAAACTCTGTTGTGTTAATTAATGTATGGTATGGTTTCGCCATGTATGAGTTGATTGATGATGTATCCGTGAGTGCTAGCTCCGATCCGAGGGAATAACACGATGTTTCACGAGAGGATTACGGATTAGAAAATCCGGTCAAACGGTATGTGGCGTGTTGCCCTTGGTGATGTTTTGTATTGCATTTTCCAACCTCTTGCGATGCGACATCTTCACCAAGGGCTTCCGGCGACCATCTTCTCCTAGTTACTGCTCGGCTGAATGTCCACTCTGCTCCCATTATTTGCCGAGGGGAGGGTGTTATGCGTATACATTGCATACAACGTATACAAACGTATGCTGATTTTTTTGCAATACAAAAAACTATCACGACGGTTACGAACAAGAACCATCGTGATTGTAATTATCCTGAGCGGTTCGTTAGAACCGTCTGTGATAGCTATTTTCACGAGCGGTTTGAAAACCGTCTGTGATGAACGCCTGTTATCACAGACGCATAAATACAGACGGTTCACAAAACCGTCTGTGATGACGTTTTTTGTAGTAGTGATTGTCTTTCTTGGAACACCTTTCTAAGTTCCAGTTTACTAACCAAGTCACCCAAAAGATGAGAAGATTACGTTATTGAAAAAAGTGGGAAATATAGTCATCCTTCAACACTCCCCTTTATGTCTAAGCTCTTTCAGGCCACATGGACTCAAAGTAGGCTGTAATTATTATTTTTTTTAGAAAAAATGGTATCAGCTAGGTCTCAAACTTAAACCATTGCTCTGATAACATATTAAGTTTGATGCAATGACTAGTTTATCCTAATTAAAACTTAAGCCGTCGAGATAATATTGGCAATGTACTCATACTTCAACATATCTAAAAGCATATTTTACTATTATGTTTCTAGGATCGTCACGTTGTATTATGCTCAATGACCATTTCCGTTGAAGCTTATCCTTCAATTATATTTTGTTCAACATGAATTTTGGCTTCGAACTTTCATTAGAATCTCCAATGATTTTTCTTGAAACACTGTATTGAATTTCAGTTTACTAACCAAGTCACCCGGAAGAAGAAAAGATTACGCCATTGTGAAAAGTGGGAAATATGGTCATACTTCAACACTCTCCCCCTATTTCTAAGCTCTTTTAGGCCACATGGACTCAAAATAGGTTGTAATTATTTTTTCCCCAAAAAATTGCATCAGTTAGATCTCGAATTTACAACCATTAATTCTGATAACACATTAAGTTTCATACACTAATCAGTTCATCCAAATTAAATCTTAAGTTGTCGTGAAAATATTGGCAATATACTCATAAACATATCTAAATATCATAAATCATGTTTTTTTTATTCATTGGATCAATATCCAATTATATGATTGTGGATACCATAGTGATATGCTCATGATCTTAGAATGATGAGACAATTGGCAATGGTGTTGAAGGTTTACGGAAATACGCATTTTCAGCAAGTTGTTTATTCTTTATCGAGGCTTGAGTGTCGGGCCGTGAAGGTGGCGGTCGAGGCAAGCCACCTCTGGCGGTCCGACCGGTTTTGCTTCGGGCGTAAGGGCTGGTGGTCAGACCGGCAAATGGTTGGCAGTCAGACCGGTCATGGGCGGTCCGACCGATCTTAGTGGCGGTCTGACCGGTTTTGACTTAAGTCGCTGGCCTTCTTGGCAGCGATGTGTTGGTTGTTAGGTCAATCTCATGGGTTTCAGTGCATATGTGTTGCATGATGCATGTTTTGACTAACGTGGGTCAAGTTGTGAAGAACTTGTTCCCGGTTTCGATTTCTTTGTCTATTATTGTGCAGGTTGCTTGGTGGTCAACGACGGTCAACGGTGAGGATGATCGGGGCTAAGCTTGGAGAGCTGAGGTCCATAACGATAGGGGATGCCGGGTGAAGTCAATGGAGTCAAGCATGGCGCAAAAGGGACAAAGGTGACTGAACGGGTAGTTCCGCACGACGGATTGGATCAAATGACGCGGGGGTCGGTGCAAGTGCCATGGTGGTTTCGGTGGGAGCCGGATGGGAGATACTTGCCGACATAATGAGAGCCGTTGGATCAACCTACACGTGTCGAAGCATGGAAGTGCTTCACGAAGTTGGGACTCGGTCTTTGCAAAAAGATCGAGAAGGGGTATTTTGGTAATTTTACCGAATACCGCCTTGGTTACCTCGGCGCAAGATGGTGTGTGGAGAAGCGGATTAGGTCAAGAGGAGATGAAGACGGCGCTTTAAAATGCGTGCGTTGTGACCCGTTTGTGTGTGGGCCTTAACGGGAGCCCATTAGGGTTCAATCTTCTAGAAGGTCTAAGCCTCCACTATAAATAGAGGAGGGAGGTGGCTGCACCCCCTTCAACTCTTTCATTGTTTTTGAAAACTTAGTTTGCTTAGGGAAAGGATTAGAGGAGGTTAGGGTTCTGGAGAGTTGGATTTGATTTCGTGCTCATGTATTGAGTCTTTGTCCTCCATTGATGGAGTGGCTGTAAATCAATATCATATCAAATCAATCCAAGCTCTATTTGATGATTTTGAGTTTTTCTTTGATCCGCGAGTTTTTGTTTGGTTTATTCTCTTGATCTAGCTTGCTGTGACATGTGGGAACACATCTAGGATCATCTTGATCATTAATCACCCACGAGCAAGTCTCTAGATCATATTTTGATTTTGACTCGGTTTTTTAGCACACTTCGTTCAAACTGAAAAAGATAGGAACTTTGGCATGGATCTCTGTGATCTTTGATTGGAATATGTTCATAATATCTTAGAGAAGGTGTGTCTCAAATTTCGTGGGTTTTGGCCTAACGGATCAAAAGTTACGTTGATTTTCGATTTTGTTTTTAGGTATTTACTATTTACTAAATGCGATTTTCTTTGTTCACTTGCGACGCGCCGCATTGTTCTTTGATGCGACATTTGCTATTCATAGGCACTATTCATCAGCGCATTGTTTTTTGTTTTTTATTGTTTCTCTTGGGGGTTTTGGAGTGGATTCAATACAAGCTTTCCGCTATGCTTGTGTACTGATCTTCATAGCTCTCATAGCTATTGGAGTGAAATTGTTATTGAATCCGATCTAAGTGAAAAAGTGAGCGTGCTCCTATTCACCCCCCTCTAGTCACATTTTCGGTCCAACAAGTGGTATCAGAGCCCAGTTAGTTCAATCATGATCTTAACCGGTCACTGAACTTGGCGATGGATAAGTACTCATCCGCTCCGTATATCTTCGATGGGCACGACTATGCCTATTGGAAGAACCGCATGCGTGTCTTTCTTTAGAGCGAAGGACGAGGTGTATGGGAGGTTGTTCGAGCTTCGCTCATCTTGCCTGAGGTTGCTACGCCGGATTCTGAAGCCCTCTTGGCTAACGACCATAAGGCAAAGAACCTCCTGTATGGTGGGCTTGGTAGACATGAGTACGATAGGATTTGCAATCTTGAGACCGCGCACGAAATTTGGAAAACTCTCGAAACCTATCATGAGGGTTCATCCCAAATCAAGCAAGTGCGTCAGACGGTCTATAAAAAAGAATATAACAAATTCGAGATGTGTCATGGAGAGAGCATCAATGACATTTTCAGTCGCTTTAACAAAGTGATTAATCAGATGCCACCCACCTCTTGGCTGCAATCAACACCAAGGAGTGGGAGATAAAGGCTACCGTCATTGAGGAGAACGTCAACATCTCTGATCTAACTTTGGAGCTGCTCTATACCAAGCTCAAGACTCATGAGATCAAGAGTGTTGATCACATGGCTTTGGTAACAGATCCGCTCAAGAGAGCTTCTGATGGGTCTTCTGATTCTTCTTTTGGATTTACGCTTGCTTCTTTATCTGTAATCCAAGAAGAGGATCTTGAAAGTATTCCTGAGCCCGAGATGACACTTTTGATTAAGAAGTTCACACGGACCTACAACAATATGAGAAACAAAAAGAGAGGTGGCCATGTGACTTGTTATAAGTGTGGAGAGCTTAATCACATCCGGGCAAATTGCCTCAAGCTGAAAGGGAAGAGCAACCACAAGGATGAAAAGCTAGCTTGAAAGAAGCCTCAGGGATGCAAGTCCAAGTTTGATGAAGCTAAGCTCAGGAAGGCTGCTCACCGGGTTCTTGCAGCTCTTGGAGATCGATCCATAAGCGATGTGGACTCCGGGAGCGAGGAGGACAAGGAGGAGGAGCTCCCTCAAGAAAAGAAAGGGAAGGCCAAAGACTTCACTGGCATGTGCTTCATGGCTGACTCCGACGACGTCAATGACAACAATGAGGTATATCCTTCCTATGATGTTCACTGAGAATGTTGCCACTTCGAGATTTGCCACTTAGTTTCATAAAATTAAAAATTTGCTACTCCAGTTTCTTTTTCTTTTGAAATATGTCATTACCACTCATTTTCCTCCTTTTATTTTCTATGATTTCCCATAAAATCCAATGGTAAACTACCGGTTTTGCCCCTCTCTATTCGGAATGAATACATCCCCTCCTCTTTGGCGATCACGGCGGCGAGAGAGCAAGCCAGCGAGCGGATGCGGCTCGGGCTCGGGGCGACACCTACGTGGCGCACGGGCCTCCGAACTTCTTGGCGGTGACCACGGGTGCTCGAGGAGGCGGCGGCAGTGGCGGCGGCGGAGGCGGAGGCGACAATCGGGTCCTGCGGAGAGACACCGGACGCCTAGAAGCTTGGGAAGCGCGCCTTGGAGTGCGCCTCAGCTCTAGGACTAAACGCCCGAGTCACGCATCGCCTATGGAGGTGGCGGCGAATTTAAGGCGGCGGCGGAGGACCGAGCTTGGAGAAGAAGGTCGATTGCGGGCGAGAGAGGGTGAAAGGAAACAAATGGATGGGCGGAGAAGGTTAAATAAGGGTCGGCGATCCTTCCCGAGTGGACACGTGTGCTCTAGGTGGCGCGAAAGGGCGTCGTGGCGCCATGCCGCGCCGATGCGTGCGGCCAGACGCGAACAAAGGCGGTTCTGACAAGTGGGGCCCGCCCGTTAGCGGTAGCGGAGAAAACGGTGCGAGCCC
Source organism: Ampelocalamus luodianensis (assembly GCA_036346255.1). Lineage (NCBI taxonomy): Eukaryota > Viridiplantae > Streptophyta > Magnoliopsida > Poales > Poaceae > Ampelocalamus > Ampelocalamus luodianensis. The sequence continues at coordinate 39,462 of JAYEVH010000187.1, read as the reverse complement.
GAGTCAGACTCGGGTCTAGGCGAAATAGCGTGGTCGAGCCAAGCCAACAAGGGCGGTGCGGTCGGACTAGCTACTCCGGACGGTCCGAACAGCTCAGCAAATCTGGGCCGTAGAATTTGGATCGGACAGTTCATCTGAAGAGGCGCGTTCGGATGGTTCGAACGGCTCAATCAATCTAGTCCGTTGAGATTCAATCGGACGGTTCAAACGCTTTCACTTTTAGTTGAACTAGATCCGAACGGCTCGTGCCGTTTTCTCCGCTGCTGCTAACAGGCGGGCCCCACTTGTTGGGGCCACCTTCGTCTTCGTCGCCGTTGAAGCCACGCACACTGGCGCTGTGCATGGTGGCCACGACGCCCTTTCGCGCCACCTGGAGCACACGTGTCCACTCGGGAAGGATTGCCGGCCCTTATTTAACCTTCTCCACCCATCCATTTGTTTCCTTTCGCCCTCTCTCGCCCGCAATCGACCTTCTTCTCCAAGCTCGGTCCTCCGCCGCCGTCTTAAATTCCGCCGCCTCCGACCTCCATAGGCGACAGGACTTGGGGCGTTTTGGTCCTAGAGCCGAGGCGCACCCGAGGCGCATTTTCCCGAAGCTTCTAGGCGTCCGGGGTGTCCTCTCCGAGAGGACCCGATTGTCGTCTTCGCCTCCGGTCGCCGCCAGCTCGTCGCCGGCCTCCTCGAGCACCCGTGTCGCCGTCAGCAAGTTCGGGAGGCCCGTGCGCTCACGTAGGTGTCGTCCCCGAGCCCGGAGCTGCATCCGTTTGCTAGTTTGCTCTCCTCACCGCCGTGACCGTGCGCAAAGAGGGAGGGGATGTATTCATTCCGAATAGAGAGGGGCAAAACCGGTAGTTTATTATTGGATTTTATGGAAAAAAATCATAGAATAGAAAAGAAAAGGGAGAAAATGAGTGGTAATGGCATATTTCAAAAGAGAAAGAAATTGGAGTGGCAAATTTCAAATTTTATAAAATTGAGTTGCAAATCTCGAAGTGACAACATTCTCAGTGGCATATATATCCAAATTTGCCTGCTGGAAATGGCTGAACGAAGACTCACGTGCAGCAAACGCAAGTCAGGTGTATTACCCAGCGTGGGTGTATAATCAGCTAACTCGACAAGAAGTTGGTGAAATTTCTGAGGATGTTGAACTCCATGAGGTGGAGAGGGAGCGGTGCATTGTCGGGCTATGGTGCATTCAGACCAAGTCGCATGATCCGCCGACAATGAGCGAGGTTGTGGAGAAGCTTGAAGATGATGCTGATGGGCTGGAAATGCCTCCCAGCAGGCCATTGTTCTGTGACGAAGAGGATATCTCTGTAACAGGTTCATGCCAGTACTACTCCGAGTTGACTGATGGGTGAAGTGGTAGTTTGTGAAAGCTTTTAGTCATGGCTGTATTTAGTGTGTAATGACCATTTTACTGTTAAGTGTTGGGACTTTCTATTCATAAAGTGACTGAAATTTTTTGAAGTATAAATCATCTTTTTCATTCATTGGATTAATATCCAATCATAACACATCAATTTTTACATAAATCTAATGATCACAATAAGTGATTTAAACTTAAGAAAATTTTAGACGACTTAAAAGTAACAAGACTATAAGTGTTTGTTTAATCATATGAAGCTCGGCACTCGCAGAGCTGAAATGCTTATATTCAGATATAGACTTTAAGGAACGATATGTAAACAACAAAGGCCTTGTAGTCTATCTGCTTGATATATAAAGGAATAACTAATGAAAGAAAAGAATTGAGAAGTTAATGCTATTCTTCAGTTCTTGGCTTGTTTGTTATTATTTTTGAAAGCAGTGTCTCCATCTGCAGCATCTCATGTAGAAGTTGGATACTGAACTCAAGTTGCCAAAGCATGTTTGATTTGTCACTCACCGCGCCACTCCTCTCCCTCCAGTGGAACTGTAATCTTTGCGTCATGGCGGGTGCTTTTCCACTGCCGAGATGCAGGTGAGGCTTTGGCAGAGGCGTGTAAGGAAGGTAGGTGTTACGTATACTGAAGTAGGAGGCGCACTGCTAATTTATAGGGCTCGACTCGATTGAACCGAACGGAAACTTTGGACCGGTTCGCCCATGGCATTTCCTCGCGCTCTCCACCACCACGAGACCTCCCGATGACATCGCCGGTGCCGCCGCATCCTGCCCCCGCGCGCTTCCACTGCTCGCACGCCGCAGCCTACGCCCAATCGATTCTACCAAGCCCGAGACCGAGCTTCGCCGCCGGCTAGAAAGTTTCGCATCTTCCCTCACGCGAGCACCACCCGTTCTCGCCCAAATGTCATCTGCTCCGGCGAGGGCCTCCTGCGGTAGCTCGCTCTGCTTTCGAGACCCGCCTCCTCCTTGGCATTGGCAAAGGTAATCAATCCCCTTTGCTTTGCTTTCATTTTGTTTTTAGAAAATTTTAGAATAGCTGCAATGCAAATGCACCGATCCATTCACATTCTAAATTCTAATACCTGGGAATAAACATACTTTATTTATTGCCCGTCGTTCAGGATACTCTTTAACTCTTGTGAGTCGTGAGATTTCCACCGGATGCTGACTCTTGAAAATGACGAGAACATCTTACTGTAGGGGGCAGTGCCGCAGGGAGGAGTGCTACACAGTATGAAGGATTGAGATAAATTGCACGCAGCAAGGATAGAATAAGGTGATCAACAAGTTCCTTTATTTGGAGTATTAAAAATCACAACTCTAGTCCGATGTGATATGTTTGGAATCAAGACTTTATTAAGTGTATTACATGCTGAAGACTGACGACTCATACTTCAGGTGGCTAATAGAGTGGATTGACCGAAATACATTGCATGCTAGTTCAATGCATTACTATGCAACACATGAACTAAGTACACCTCTCCAATATTTACTAAATCATGGCAGCATGTTCTCCATTTATAACTGCGTAGGATGACTATCAGATGAGACGAATGGCTTAGGGGGCATCTGTAGATTCTGCAACCTCCCTGTTAACATGTTTACCACCTTTGTCATTGAGGGCCGATTTTTTGGGTTCCACTGAATACACCATAGCGCCACAATGGCCAGCTGTCTCACCTTTTCTCTCTCTCCCTGTGAAATTTCCCTTGTAAGTACCAAGTCCTGGCCAGTGATTACTTTCTCATAGATCCACTGTGGGAGGTAGACATCATTTTGGTTCTCAATACTTGGGTCTGAGTTCCTCCTTCCACTCACCATTTCTAACACCAGCATGCCAAAACTGTACACATCTGACTTGTAGGATATACCCCCAAAGTTCCGAGAATATAGCTCCGGTGCAATATAGCCCATAGTGCCTCTTGCTGTGGTCAAGGTGACGATGCTTTGATCCCTTGCGCACAGCTTTGCAAGGCCAAAGTCTGAGATCTTCGGATTGAAGTTGTAGTCCAGCAAGATGTTGTGAGGCTTGATGTCAAAGTGGAGAATGCGCTGGTTGCATCCTTGATGTAGTTATTCCATTCCTCGGGCAATGCCTAAAGCAATATCTAGCATTTTGTCAGGTACTAGGAGTTGTCGAGAAATATTAGAATCATGTGAGAATATATATTTTTCCAATGACTCGTTAGGCATGAATTCATAAATAAGAGCGCGTCTTGTTCCTTCAGCGCAGAAGCCCAGGAGGTGGACAATGTTTGCATGGTGGATTCTCCCAATGGTTGCGACTTCGTTGATGAATTCTTCTCCCTTTCCTGTAGAGTTCTCTAGCGTCTTGACTGCCACAGGCACTCCATTTGGTAGCTCGCCTTTGTATACACTTCCAAATCCACCCTGGCCTACTTTTTCCTTGAACCGTCTCGCTATCTTCTTTACTTCAGAGAAAGTGTACCTTGTGGGTTTCGATGTGCCATATGTCCTGAGAAACATTTCGACCTTCAAATGCACTTCTTCATCATACCTTGACTTCAGGGAGAGATAGAGTGCAGTAGCCACCATTAACGAAAGAACAACAATTGCAGCTACAGATGATGTTGCTGAAAACCAAAACAGAAAGGAAATTGTCAAGTTGTGTCCAGACAAAAAGCCACCACTTAATGCCACATGTTTGTCTTGAATGACACTCAGTGTCTCTTATGGGAATCAGGAAGCATAAGAGTTAGTAAGCAATAAGACTTTATGTATAATGGAAATATTTGAATAGTAATATTACCTGCAATGAGTTTGACATGTGAACCTGCAAGTATGAAAAGGGAGAATTAGCAAATAAAAAGGAGATCTCTTCTGAAAAAATTATTACAACTTACAAACTATTATTTGTACATGAGTTCTAAGTGGCTCTAGAATACGATATAGTTCATAATAGCTTCATGTATGTTGAATCTCAAATATTGATTGGTTTCACGCAAGCAGCTATGTGGTAATCCTGTAACACCCCGGCTATTCGGAAGCCAAGATGCCACCTAATTACTCTAACAATCTACACATTGCGGAAGAATATGAAATAGTTATATCAACCAAATGACAGCATTAACATAAACAGGACATGGTGAAGGTATCCTTCCGTCACCTTCTAAGTTATTTAATACTGATAATCAATAAAGAAGGTTCGCATTCGGTAATAAATCAACATCATCGTGGAGAAGGTATCCTTCCTTCTCCAATTATAGTTTAATTATTAGTTCATCATTAACGAATGAAATATGGAACTAAAATTTAGTCTTGAACATGAATTTGATGTTGTGAACAAGTAGTGCGTGTCTACTCCCTCCCAAGTGAGCCAACATCGGGGTTACCTAAAATAAACAAACAACGCAAGAGTGAGTCCACGACTCGGCAAGTCTGATGAAAGAAAGCAGAACATATATACAAGCAGGATATCACCATTTAAGAATGCGAACATTGAATCGATTTAGTACTTCAAAAATACTTGAAATGAATGAATGCAATCAAGGATGGATGTACACATGCTTATACCGGTATAGCGAGTGACACACCGTCGGTGTTCTTAAGCCCGCACCTTAACAAAAGTGCGGGGATCAAGTCCTATATGAAGAACGTTTCATATAGGTGTCCAAAGCTGCCCATCTTGGAATTGATGGGTCTTACGTGCCCATCTTTGGAATTGATGGGTCTTTCAATCCACTCAGTGGGCGGGACATGACAATGTCCAAACACGCCCACATTGGAATGGTGGGACTTACAATCCACTCCGTGGACATAGCATGAATAAAAGAATGCATGATATTAACATGAACAATGCTAATATCATCTCTCAGATATACTCCACATATTGAAAGAACATAACCAATTCAGCATTTGGGTATCACAAGTTGTCACATCATATTCATGTAAACATTCACAATCACGACACTTAAAATCAACAAAGTACTTGCCTTCGCGTTGCGGCGCGTTAGTAGGCAACGATGGCGCTCCCAAACCGTAGCCTCGCGGCCTAAACAATTAAGTAACCGAAATAAGAACAACATAGAGCCCAACATGAATTAATATTCTACAATACCCTCTTGCACACCAAAACATATAACCCAAATCTGAAATTCCAGCGACAACATGGAATCCCATCCGGACAGCAGCACGGTAAAGACCAAAACTAATGTTCTGGGACTCCAAAGAGATGAGCCCAGATCCTACGAGCTTAACAAATATATCTACAACTTTGTAGTTGGCGAGATAACCCAATTCGGCCAAACTAAGTTGCTAAGCGACAAACGAAACAGCGAGAACGAAACTGTGCGAACATAAAAAAACAGCAGTACTAAAGCGTCCGTAACTTTTAAACTACAACTCCGAATTGAGTGTTCTTTAACAATCTGAAAAGGTTATGGAATTACCTACAATAACCTAGTTGGCACGACATTCATATTTTGCCTTTAACAAAAAGTGGCACACGGTCAAAACTAAAGATAGAAACTGACATACAATCTGGACAGACTGATCTACAATCTGGACAGTCACAAAGAAAAGTGCATAACTTTTGATCTATAAATCCAAATGAGGTGTTCTTTATCAATCCTGAAAGCTAGTGATATCACCTTCAAAATTTGTTATGGGCAAGACCTCTGAATCACCCTCTAACTAGACCATATATCAACCTAAACAGAGACTGCTAATTCTCGTCAGGATTCTGGACAGCAGATAGTAAATCTATCACAACTTTTGACTCGAAAGTCGGAATGAGGTGATCTTGGCGGCCAACGAAAGCTAAGAACAAGACCTACAAAACTCCAGGAGATGATCATCTCAGATTCGGCCTCTAAAACCACGAAACAGACCCGCAACATTCTGGACAGAATTGAATCTACTAAAAAACAGACTTGATCCAAACAACTAATCATATTTGCATCTAACAAACATCAAACCGTGAAGCTAGCTCTTTGTTACCCTTGTAGATCCGCGGGAAGATGAAGAACAGCCCGCCATCACAAACTCTCTCAATCTCCTCCTTTCTCCCCTCTTTTCCCTCTTCTTCTTCCTTATGCGTTGCAACCGGGTTCATCCTCCTTGTTGTTTGGGTGGCAGCAGCAGGGAGGAGAAGATGGCTGCCTGAGGAGGAGGGGGTGGAGGTGGAGCGCAAGGGAGGGGATGGGGTGGAGCGCATGGGGAAGGGGAGGGATGCTTGTGGCGGCCACTAGGGGAGAAGGAAAGGGATGGGGCTGCCCTAGGGTTAGGGAGGTGTGGGGCACATGGGCTTGGGCCTGGTGCGCCTCCCCCCTCTTGGGCCACTCATGACCGGCCACCAGGTGGATTAGCTGGCCCGAAACCCTAGGTTCTGAATTTTTCTCCCGAAAATCTTGAATTTTCCATTAATTCTCTCTCCCGAATAACTATCTCTCTAAAAGATAATCGGGGTATTACAAATCCAAACTACTACATATCGGGGTGGAGCTAGGCCTCGGGCCGTTGGGGCAATGGCCTGAGGCCTAGAATAAAAAGCCGATGAAAACAGTAGCAATCCATGCATGCATGTTGTGTTCGGCCCAAGAATAGCCTGGCCAGCCCGGGGCTTGGGCCATGGCTGGCTCCGCCCCTGACTACATAGCCATCTAGCATCATAGGACCCTGGTTCTAATTATCTCTATTAACTGCGGTGCATCTAACATAACTTTGTAAGAGTGTAGAGTTTAAAAGACACTAGATATAACCTTATATAAAAAATGGTCCGTGTTGATCTTTGCATTGAACCGTTTTGGTTCAATTTGTCTTCTAAATTATTAGAACTTTAGTAAGATGATTTCAATTCAATCAAATGCGGATTCCTCCTAAAAGAGCATGCATATCTCATTGTGTTTCAATTCTCAAAAGAATATTATATCTCACAACATGGAGGTATTAATATTGGGGGAATGCGCAAACATACAATTAGTCTTTCATCCATACAGTCATAATTCTCACATTGCTCCGGCCAGTTGTGGTGACCCATGGATGGATTTGCAATATGATATAATAGTTTAACATGTGAAAATCTTGTAGGAAGTTTGAAGACATTGAATATCAAATATAGATTGTTTCAAGCTAATAGATAGAAAAATGAACATCCTAGATATCCTTACTAGGTAAAAACAAGATGCCACAGTGAGATTCGATTTCTACTTGAGAAAGAGACAATACCATGATGCTGGCAGAATGCTTGACCCCTTTGTGAGCTGAATCCACAGTGTTGACCTTCATTTTCACACTGTTGGCATACACTAGTAATGTTACTAGAGTACCAAGTGAACGCCGTCTCACCAATGCTGACGACTCTATTTGCCTTTTCCATGAAGGTTGAGGCGTTGAAGTATCTGCTATATTTCTCATAAGTGTAGGGAATCGGGATGCCTTTAGAAACAACGGTGCAGTCGGACGGAAGAACAGACATGTATGTATAAGGATGTACTAAATACCAGAACTGGCTGGCGTTATTACTGAGACAAGAGATTGGACCAACTATACCGTATTGATTTGTTGGTATGGAATCTCTTGAACAACTTACTAGGCTTGCAGGTTCGAACGTTTGAGGTTTGTACACATCAGCTGACAAATTTGTTGAGATGAGCTTCTGAAGCAGGCAGTGAGATGAGGGATCTACAAGCGGGATGACGTTTATGGCTTGATGCCTGTAATATATCGCGGTCACTTTGCAGGAGCCAAGAACTGGGTGATACAGGATGGTGTCCTGTCCAGAGCACGATAACTGCATGCCAGATGCGCCGCATGATGGAGGGCGGGTTGCAAGCCGGAACGGGAACCGGATCTCTGGTTCCTGTGTGCTGCACCGATGTGGTGAGCAAACTTTGAAGAAGTCTTCATCATCCCATGCTGTGGCCACATAGGATTCATAGTTGAGAAGAGAGAGCAGCAGCACTGTGAGAAGAAATTTAGGCAAGCCCATGTAATGTAATGGAGATGAAGGCAGACAAACTGACAATGAGAAGGCCGCGAGTGTAAAAGGAGAGCACATGTAATGAAATTAAATGAGAAGTTATGTTGTGCTTGTAATGACCGCTGCGTGGATGAGGAGGAATTCCAAGTTTCCAACTACCAAGACTTTTGCCGTGCCGTGTTCCAGTGATTTGAGTGTGACTGTACTCCAGTCTCCATGGTCGGCGATGGTGGAATCGAGCCACCGGTCAGTCTACTGTGGCCGATTTCTTTAGTTGAAATAAGGGGAAATAAGGGTATATACAGTGGGTGATATCCTATTATCTTTGTCACGTAAGATTTTTAGTGATATGGATGAGAGAGAATGAAGCTGTCTGGTATGCAACAGACAGTCTATAAAGCCCTTATAGATGACTGTTTTGCTGTTGTATCTATACCGTCTGTAACCCATGAGTTTTATGGTCTCATTTTATGGAAAACATATATAGACAACTTAGAAACAACCCATTGTATATGTTGTGTTTAGTTTTGTCTATAAATAGCATGAAAGATACTACAGATAACCACTATTATACCTCTGTATATGCTCTAAGAACCCCTTAGCCAAAAAAAAAAAATACTGGTCAGACGTGGACGCGCGGTTCCGGGGGAGGCCAGGCTGGCGAGGCTCGGATGGTTCTCCGCCCCACCGACACGAGCCGGTACTGCGAACTGCCGTTGCCAGTCAACCACCACCCCAGTCGAGTCCACCACCTCCATCTACCCCCAGCGGCCGCATCTGCGGGTGGTTGGCGCACGAGACGGGCAGCTTCATTGGACGCTTTCTTTAATGCGAACCGAGGCGACGAGATCTTTGCTCATGCGTAATGCATGCGAGTCTTATTGCAAATTTGGTAGAACTAGAAAATTTGCTGTAATTGCTGTAAACAATAACACTGGTCGTGTTTATCTCCCATTTCTATTTTTGTTTCTTTTTTCCTGACGATCTTGACGGACGATAGAGAAGGTGAGCCTGCTACAGTGACGATTGGCGGCAAGTAGAGGATGACGATAATAGCTTTGATCTAGATCACAACTAGATCCAACGAATGCAGTAGCGAGTGGAGGATGGCGGCGAGAGATGACATTTGGGGATACGTTTGGGTCTTGGGCTAGGGATGCCCTTATTCTATGGCCCAAAGCCGGCCGGTGGGATCCTTTAATCCGATGTGATATGATGCTAATTAATAGTAGTACATCGCGACAGCTTATAAGTTATAACTAAGGTGGCTAATAGTGCTTAATTACGAAAATCCTCTACATGCTGATGCTTACTAGGCATTGCCATGCAACAAGTGGACCGACTGACCAAGCTTATCTCCCATACTTGCATGTAATAAACCATAGTGATATGCTCTCCATATTTTACGGCATAGGATCGCTTGCAGATGAGACAAAGGGTTTAGAGGCATCTGTAGATTCTGCAACCTCCCCGTTTACATGTTTACCACTTTTGTCATTGATGGCCAGTTTTTCGGGTTCCACTGAATACACCATAGTGCCACAATGGCCAGCTGCCTCACCGTTTCTTTCTCTTCCCCTGTCATCTCCCTAGTAAGTATCAAGTCCTACCCAGTGGTTACTTTCTCGTAGATCCACTCCGGAAAGTAGACCTTGTTTTGGTTCTCAATAGTTGGGTCTGCATTCCTCCTTCCACTCACCATTTCTAACACCAGCATGCCAAAACTGTAGACATCTGATTTGGAGGATATCCCCCCAAAGTTCCGAGAATATAGCTCTGGTGCAATATAGCCCATAGTGCCTCTTGCTGAGGTCAAGGTAACAATGCTTTGTTCCCTTGCACACAGCTTTGCAAGACCAAAATCTGATATCTTCGGATTGAAGTTATAATCAAGCAAGATGTTGTGAGGCTTGATGTCAAAGTGGAGGATGCGCTGGTTGCACCCTTGATGTAGGTACTCCATTCCTCGAGCAATGCCTATAGCAATATCTAGCATTTTGCTAGGTACCAGTAGTTCTTTTGAAGTACTAGAATCATGTGAGAATATATATCCCTCCAAAGACTCGTTAGGCATGAATTCATAAATAAGAGCCTGATAAAAGCCTTCTTAGCCTGGCTGTTAACAATATGCGCTTATAACATCAACAGAGTTGATGGAAACATCACCTAGTTATCAAAATATTTTGGTATCTTGGTAACGCATGGGGCCCAAGTTGATTAGGTACCGCATAAATTTAGGCAAATAGGTAAGAACACATGGAAAACAAATAGCTCACCAGTGACCAACACAGCATGAGAATTGCGTGACAATATATATCCCTCCAAAGACTCGTTAGGCATGAATTCATAAATAAGAACCTGATATAAGCCTTCTTAGCCTGACTGTTAACAATATGCGCTGATAACATCAACACAGTTGATGGAAACATCACCTAGTTATCAAAATATTTTGGTATCTTGGTACCGCATCAGGCCCAAGTTGATTAGGTACTGCATAAATTTAGGCAAATAGGTAAGAACACATGGAAAACAAATAGCTCACCAGTGACCAACACAACATGTTCAGTAGAATAATACTAAAAGGAAATAACTGTTTTGGTTGATCACTAATTCAAAGCACTAGTATAAACCGCCATACCCACGATAGAAAATTAGAGATTCACATGTTCTGTAAACAACAAAATATAAACAGTTAGCCCTTACAGTTCTAGTATAAACCGCAACGAAGAGACAAATATACTACCATCTGATCCTTTCAATAATTCTAAATTAGTAGATGTATCTAGGGAAATTCCACTTCCTTCCTAGTTTTATGAAAAAAAAGAAGAATACAACAAAAATAAGAAGAAAAATGATCTTTAGCTAAACCTAACAAAATTGTAATTAGTCTTACATGAAGCGTAACAAAAATGGCAGATTTGACAGGAAATGCCAGCTATTTATACTAACGAAAATTTAGCTTGTTCCTTCCACAAAAAATGCATTGTAGGCAGCCTGATTAGATAATACCTAGCAATCTACATATTCTACGTGAACCTGACACACAAGGCACCTTGTAATGAACCACATTAAACTGAATCATTGGAAATTTGCAATTGTTGAAGCTAGAATCTTCTCTTTACAGTCCAACAAAACTATGGTACCAGGCATTTCTATGGGAATGGTTGCATGTTTGGCTACACAACCCATTGATGGTGACGGTTGCACAAAACATGAATTGATTGGACCCAAACTTGGTAAAGCCTAAGGAATGTATGCAATAAATAAATAGCGAAAAGTTTGACAAAGGAAAGATTATACCACCTTGAGGAATCAATTGAAGGAGCACTGCACTCGATACATTTCTATGGGAATAGTTGCATGTTTTGCTACAGAACTCAGCTTGTATTGAACCATAATAAACTGAAATATTGGGAAATTCCATTTATTGGAGCAGAAAGCTTGTCTTTACAATCCAACAGAACTTTGTATCCCATTGATGAGTTATAACTTGATGATCATGGCTACGATGGTGACAGTTGCACACAAAAAATTGCTAAAGCCTATAGAATGTATGCAATAACAATAGCGAAAAGTTTGACAAAGGAAAGATTATATCGCCTTGAGGAATCAATTGAAGGAGAACTGCACGACCCGACTAAATCACGAACATAATTTCTTTCCCCACCATCATTCTGAAATGGCTAAATAATGCTGAACTACAAACATCAAAGCCACATACTGAAATTTTAGAACAAACAACACAACAAGACAAATTAGGCCATGGCTTAGGAAAAATCCGAAGAGTTGTAGCTCTCAGCTGTGTTAACTGTCACAAACTTTATTTCAATGAATGGCATAGGGAAAATGTTTAGAATAACTTCAATGGATGCCTTGAAAAATCCAACAACTAACGCAGGATTTTAAGGGATAACCCTAGCCCATTCAAGAGCATGTAATGCCGACAGTCTACTGAAAGCACTTACGGGAGGTATAGAGTGGTAACGAAAAGAAACATATATGACATCATCAATGTAGTGACAATGACAAGGCAACAACCTGATGAGAACTGTACAAACAACGAAATACAGGGTAGGTAAATAATAATCTCACCGTCATGGTCCTTGTTCGCAACATCAACATAGGAATCCAGAAATACAAGGCATGTAAGTAATAACCTTACCGTCATGGTCCTTGTTCTCAGCATCAACACAGAAATCCGGAAGCACAAAACGAACACTTGGGAGCCCAACTATATCGAAAACACAAACCACGGTTACAAAACAGCAACCAATATCCAACACCAAATGTTCTCTTTAAATCAGGTACTGACATTTACACAAATGCACATATGGCAAAATGCATATAGTTGCAAAACGATAAAGCAGTATTCAACAGTAAATTATATCTTTACATCAGCTACCGAAGATTCAACAAATGTGTACATGCTATTGCTTCTAGCAGCACATATCCGCATAATAATGCTTCTAGAATCTAAATTTGAACACATCACATCCCTGATCTAAACCAGCAAAAGCAAAGGTCATAGTAATATACCACAACCCAATTTTCTCAGATGAGATATACAAACACTAAGGTACATGAACCCATTACAAACGATCATGGATTCCGATAGTTCAACACAAGTAGGGCTCTACCGACATGGGACAGACCTAAGCGGTTAAGGCTGTTAGAACCTATCTTTTCGTCAACATGCATGAAATCATTGCCATTCGCTAAACAGTTTTGGCTCACCAAATTAGCAAAAGCATGCATTATCAAGCTAATCAACCAGAAATCTAGAAACTGAAACATGACTGTACATGAATTGAAAGTCGAAACCTAAGCTTGTGTCAAACTTTCAGATTATGTGGAGTGTTACTCATGTGGAGGAAATCACTACAAAAAGGAATGTCCACAAAAGTCAATAAACTACTACCATTGTAAACAACCAGGCCATTTCAAAGGTCAGTGCCCCTTGAGGAGTGTGCCATCAGAAGAAGCCAGAACAAAGTTACAAGACATCAAGAAAAGAACAACAATGCAGATGACACCTCAACCAATTGCACCTAGAAAAAGAATGATGACAGCACCACTAGTACAATTTCAGCGGAGACCAACTACCAATTCCAACTCAAGACCACAAAACAATATAAATCAATCAGCCACCATCCAGTGTTACACTTGTGGAGAAAATCACCACCAAAGAGAATGTCCACAAAGACCATTAACCTGTTTCCATTGTGGACAATTAGGTCATTTCAAGTCTCAATGCCCAATGAAACATATGCCAGCAGAAGCAGCCAAAGCTCAGGTGAAAAATCAACTACAGATCAACAAGACACCACCAACAATGCAAGTTAACAAAGGAAGTATGCTACAATCCAAAGAACGGCTAAGGAGAGCAGAACAAATTTTAGGAGATGGAAGACCAACAACAGGACCAAGTCAGGGCAAAATCAATTATGTCACTACCAATGAAACTGCAGAAGCCACAAATATCATTGCCGGTATGTGTTTACCTTATGCAAGATCAGCATTAGTTTTGATTGATCCAAGGAGCTACATTTTCAGTTTCTGTGATAGAATTTTACAACAGAAAGAACAACATGGAAAAAGGAATCGAAAATGCAGCGTAATTTTCCAATCTGTCCCCTGGCTTTGAGTGAATCTCGGGGTTGAGATTCTTTTTAAGGGGGGTAGATTGAAATAACCCAAAAATTCGGATTTCAAAAAGATTTTGAAGTTTTTCGTTTGAATTCAAAAACTTGCCCAATTCGGCAAGTTTCCTCTCCTTTCCGCCTTCCATTTTGAGAAATCCCGTTTTCTTCTTCTGAAAACGTCTTCTTCTCCCGGGCGCCTCTCCCTCCTTCCTCCCGACGCCCACTCCAGCGCCACCCTGAGCCGCTTCGGCGCCGCAATCATTGATCGTCGCGCCACCTCGCCACGCCCAGCGCCTTCTACCGCCTTCGCCGCCGCCACCTTGCCCCTGCCCGGCGCAACCTCCTCCCCGCCAACCACGTCACCGCCGCGCCCCGCTTCCACCGCCTCCCTGTTCCCGCCGCCTTCCTAGCGTAACCGCCTCTCCCCAGCCCATAGAAAGCCACCAAGGGCAAGCCTCCAACCTCACTTTTCCTTCCACCACCTCCCCTTGCCCTCTCGTCACCAGAGCCGGCCCGATTTGAGTTTTCGCCGCCGCCTCCCTCTTCTTCCCCGACGAGGTATTCGCCTCCCCCATTCTTTCCCTCCCCTCCCAAACCCGGCCATAGCTCACTCTCGCCGCCGCCAACTTTCCCCCTAACCTCCCCACCCTCCTCCCTCACCGGAGCTCGCCGGCACCGAGCTCCACCGCCGCCCTTCTCACGGCCACCGTCGCCAGCACGCCACAGTCATCCCCGAGCACCCACACCACCACCCCTGAACTCACCTTGGTCCACTGATGCTCCCTCGCCCCTCCCCTTGGCCGGAGCGCCATCGTAGCGCCGCCGCGCCGCTCCCCTGCCTCAGCCGACCGCCACCTCCGCCGCCACCCCATTTCCGCATCTCCACCACCCGTTCAAAACCCCCAAAATGGAACCCCCTCATCTCGGTGGTGGTCCCCGCACCACTCACCCCCGCCGCCGACGACCACCGTCGCCGCAGGCTTGCCGCCGCGCCGGCTCGGGCCTGACCAGCGCAGACTCAAGGCGCTTAAGCTACAGGCCTTACGGGCACGGCATTTTGGGCCGAGGCCCATTTAAGCATTGGGCTCAGCCCAACACAGTTCTAACCGTGAGCAGTTAAACCATTCTATCGCTCACTCAATTCGGTCCAAACCATTCATTCACGCACGATGATTTAATTTACTGTTCATTCCGAAAAATAAAAACACTGTTCCAAATCCGAAAAATGAACAGTAAATTCTTTTACTGTTCATTTTTATATGAAAACAGTAAATCCTATTATTGTCCACTAACTCATTTTCAGATATAAATAGTAAAATAGTACTATTCATCATCCGACGCCTTTTCGCCCAAGACCCTAATTTGACATTACGTGTCAAATTTGACCGCCTCGAACCCAGAAAACCCATTCACTGTTTATTCTTTTAAATCAACCCAAACACTGGCCATTGCACAGTGAACTCATTACTATTCATTGCTCGAAAAATGGTTTGTGCTATTCATATTCGTCCAAAAATAGTGACCCTAATTACTATTCATGGCCAAATCTCATTTATGAATAGTGGTTCGGATATGTTCACTTATTTCAGCCTTTCACTATTCCGTTGCCACGATGCATTTACTACTTGCTTATCGAAAACCAAAACAACATTACATTAATCCGAAAAGTCCACTTTATTCATTCGGTGAAAACCGTAAACCCTATCTACTGTTCATTTCAAACCAGAAACACTGATTCCAGTCATTATTCACGGATCCATTGTCGTACATGAATAGTAAAATAATACTATTCATTGTCCGACACCATTTTTGCCCAAAATCCTAATTTGACATTATATGTCAAATTTAACCGTTTCGAGCCCGTGAGTCCAAATCTCAACTCCGTTCAGCCATATGAAACTCCAAATAAATACATACCATCACACACCACCTTCTTTTATGATTCATTATCCATTTACAATATTTTTGTTGTACTTGGATCCAAATCTCGGCTCCCTTCAATCCAATCAAACACCATATAAAACTCCTACCATCTCACACTACCTACCTTTCTTTGTGTTTCTTTTCTGGTTTTATTTACTTGCCTGTTGTTCCCAGCTCATTCCTTGTCGAGCCGGATTTTATTTGAATTGTTTTATTGTTTTGCTTCTCGTTAGGTCACAACCTCAACAACCAGACTCCAGAAGACACCGGACAAGATCAGAATCAGGAAGAATTTGTGCAAGAAGGCAAGTCACATCCTTTGATCATTTTGAACCTACATTTTCATACATGTACTTATTACTTCCATTACTGTATTTGTGCCAATTATTTTAAATATTGAAATAATACTTTTGAATGACATGACAATTAGATAAATCCTAAATACCCCACAAACAAACCCACCCAACACTTGTAGGTCATATTCATCTTGACAAGCTTAGTTTACATAGAGTACTATAAATAACTTTATCACAAAAAATGTGTTTATCAATCAAAAGCAAACATTTGCTACTCGCCAATGGTTTTGGTGCAGAGTTGAGGGTTGTGTCCAGGAAGTTGGGCAACCCAATAGACTTGATAAAAGTGAGTCATCAGTGAGATCTAGAGGTGGATAGCCACGAGTTGGTGTTGGGCCATCGCCTCACTGGATGACAGGTAAGGACAAGAACCTTGTGCCAAAGTAACAGACATAGAAACCGCTCAACCACAAGCGTGGTCATTACTCCCTGGCTAAGTACACTGCTATCCCGATTGAATATCTACATGGAAAGGCGTGTGCTCTTGTATGATAGAGCAGCGCGGAACTGGGGTGTGACAGGAGTGGGCCGGAAGTGGACACTCGGTAGTCTACACACATGCGGTATGGGCCCATCATCCTCGGAGTGAGGATTCCACTAACGGTTAGTGGTTTCCCGAGCTGTATGGAGTAAGAACCTACCGAGTAGAGACTAGAAAGGTTGAGCAGTGAAAATACTTTGTTATCTCAACTCAGTCGCACGCTAACGTGTTGCGTGTTTATAGCTTGACAGTACGAGCTTGAGATATCTTGTGGGTAAAGTTGGGCAACTCTGCAGAGTGAATAATTAAAGGTATTCGAATACACCGTACTTCCGGTTAACGAAGCTGTGTTCATGGGTGATTCCAATATACAAGGCATAAGTAGAGTTTTTGAGATGTTAAGTTGGTAATCGAGTTTGTTGATAAACCCCTGATGCTATTACTTATTATTGTTTCACTGTTTTATAAATTGTTTTAAATGCAAAGTGCATCCACATATGCAAGGTATGGTAAAACCCTAACCATCCATAGAACTCCTTGCATGTAATTATTTAGCATTTCCATGCGGCTTGTTGAGTACGGCGGTAGTACTCATTCTTGCAATTTGCAAAACATCTACAGAAGAGGATCCTTGTGAGCAAGATTTTGGTGGACCCAGAAGGCAACGACTCATTGTAGGGTCTCGACTACGCTCAAGCGTACCTGTGGTTTGAAATTCTTTTGTCTTGTATTATATTTAACTTTGGGCTTGGATGCCCATGTCAGGTCAAAACAGGTTGTTAAACCTTAGCTTTGTTTAATAAAAGTCTGGTTTTTGTTGCAATCGGAAGCTTGCTTGAGATACTATTTGCTTCGCAACTGTACATCCTGGGCGGTTGCGAAGGGTTTAACAGTCTCGAGAATCGGGGCTGTCACAGGGAGGACGCGGGCAGAGCCCCCTGGCGACGTCACCGGGAGGGAGGAAGAGATGGAGAGGACGCGAGAGGGAAATGGGAAGAAGGGGGCGACGCAGGGCTGGAGGCGAGGTTGGGTTTTTTTTGCTGCGCTGGCCGAGGCCTACCGGCCGATCGCGATCCAACCGCCCACGAGCGTGCAGAGTCTAACCGCAATTCCGAAAACTTCAGGGGCCTTTTCGAGAAATCGACGATGTGAGCGCTCCCAGACGCCGCAGTTTCCTTCGCCTGTAAGAAAGAGAATATGCGATAATAAAGTTTGTACTATCTCTTATGTGGATGATGTGCAGCGGGGTAATCGTGTTAGCAGTTCTTAGTACTTGTGTTTTGCTCTTCTTTTTGACATGCAACTAGCAAGTGCACAAGAGAACTTAAGCTAAGGACAGACCGGTCTGGTGTTTCTGTATGAACTCTTTTATTTGATTTTCTATAAAAGCTGGGTTTAGCATTTTTCAAAAAAACAAAGACCGGTCTAGTGTTGTGGTGGGAATGTGGTGTGAGTGAGGATGTTTGTTTTCACCCTACCGAATTCTTTTCAATCTATAGGATGGGCACGATGTGTCCTATTTAATCAGAGTACACATGTGCGTGTGCGTTCAGTCGTAAAACGTATGTTCATACTCTGTGAGGCCTTAGATCCTCTATAAAAATTCTAGTGCATAGCACGCACTCATGAGTGTGCGTGTGTGTGTGAGATCAGTAGGGTGCGTGTGGTGTGTCTACTTAAAAAAGAAGAAGAGAACTTAAGGCTCGCCGTGAGCCGTGGCTGCAGTGCTACCATGCCGGCGTCTGCTGCCGCGGTCTCTCCTCCTCAGTTCAGTCCTCACGTGCGCCGCCGCTCGTTTGCTGTGTCTCCTAGAATTTGACAGCGAACCGGACCAGGATCTCCGTGTGCCGTTTGACCAAAGTTGCACGGTCCATATTGAGGCCCATGCATTCGCTAGTGGGCTGATACGTTCCCTCAATGCCCACCAAAGTTGTATCGTGGTCGTGGATACCGGAAAATAATTATATAGGATCTAGTCCATAATTCTATTGATGTAGACTAACTTTATCATGTGACACGTATCTTTTTACGAATCTCAAAGCGCACAACCTCATAAATCACTGATGTGAATTTTCACGAATTGAATACTGAAAGTTATTACGTCGCGCTTTGAGATTCGCGAAAGGACACGTGTCATGCAGTGGAGTTGGTCCACATCAATGGAGTTGTAGACCAAGTCCTATAGAATTATTTTCCGTGAATACCAACGGTTGAGACCTACAGTACAGGCGTCATCCGATCCCCTTTCTTCCCCACCACACTTCCGGTGGTGCTCCGGCCGCGGCAGCGCCGGCGTCGGCGATCTGGCCTTGCGCGACCTGCTGCTTCCCCCTGACCATTGGCGTCGCCGCTCGGGCACTGCGCTACCATGCCTCGCCAACGCCCTTGCGCCAAATCCACCAATCCGGATGCCACTCTGGAACGCCGGTTATGAAGCTTCGCATCTTTCCAAACGCCACTATCGCCTCCCTCGTGTTGGACCAGAGCATAATAGGGGCTCCCTGCAGCAGCTTGCTTTCTTGACGTTGATGAAGGTAATTCTTCTTCTTTGCGTTTCTTTTGTTTTTACTAGGTTTTATTTTTTTAATTGCACTCATTGATCCATTCACATTGTAATATTTTTAGCACCTGGGAATAAGCGTGGCATGATTGTTTCCTTCACTACCGCTAACTCATTGAATGGTGCTACACAATATGAAGGGTCCAAATAAATCACAACAACGACAGAGTAAGCAATTAGACAAATCCTTGTCTTTGAACGTATTAAATTTCATATATACAAAGCCGATGTGATATGATGCTAATTAATAGTAGTACATCGTGACACTTATAAGTTATAACTAAGTCGTTGCCAATACAGTTTAATTACCAAAAATACTCTACATGCTAGTGCTCACTAGGCATTGCCATGCAACAAGTGGACTAACTGACCAAGCTTATCTCCCAAACATGCATGTAGTAAACCATAGTGATATGTTCTCCATATTTTACGGCATAGATTTGCTTGCAGACGAGACAAAGGGTTTAGGAGGCATCTGTAGATTCTGCAACCTCCCTGTTAACATGTTTACCACCTTTGTCATTGATGGCCGGTTTTTCGGGTTCCACTGAATACACCATAGGGCCACAATGGCCAGCTGTCTCACCATTTCTTTCTCTTCTGTTGTTTCCCCAGTGAGTACCAAATCCTGCCCAGTTATTACTTTTTCATAGATCCACTCGGGGAAGTAGACCTCGTTTTGGTTCTCAATACTTGGGTCTGAGTTCCTCCTTCCACTCACCATTTCTAACACCAGCATGCCAAAACTGTACACATCTGACTTGTAGGATACCCCCCCAAAGTTCCGAGAATATAGCTCCGGTGCAATATAGCCCATAGTGCCTCTTGCTGCGGTCAAGGTGACGATGCTTTGATCCCTTGCGCACAGCTTTGCAAGGCCAAAGTCTGAGATCTTCGGATTGAAGTTGTAGTCCAGCAAGATGTTGTGAGGCTTGATGTCAAAGTGGAGAATGCGCTGGTTGCATCCTTGATGTAGGTATTCCATTCCTCGGGCAATGCCTAAAGCAATATCTAGCATTTTGTCAGGTACCAGGAGTTCTTTTGAAGTATTAGAATCGCGTGGGAATATATATCCCTCCAAAGACTCGTTAGGCATGAATTCATAAATAAGAGCCCGTCTTGTTCCTTCAGAGCAAAAGCCCAGGAGGCGGACAATGTTTGCATGGTGAATTAGTCCTATGGTTGCAACTTCATTGATGAATTCTTCTCCTTCTCCTGTAGAGTTCTCTAGCATTTTGACTGCCACAGGTACTCCATTTGGTAGCTCTCCTTTGTATACACTTCCAAATCCACCCTGGCCTACTTTTTCCTTAAATCGCCTTGCTATTTTCTTAACTTCAGAGAAAGTGTACCTTGTGGGTTTCGACGTGCCATATGTCTTGAGAAACATTTCGACCTTCAAATGTATCTCTTCGTTATATCTTGTCTTCAGTGAAAGATAGAGTACAGTGACCACCATCAACAAAAGAACTAATGCGGCTACCGATGATGTAGCTGACAAGCAGAAAATAGGAAATCAGCACATTGTATCAGTATAGAAAACCAGCGCTCAGTGATTGTAACGGGGTAAGAGAATGTAAGAGTCATAGTAGCGCAAAATAAGAATTTGTGTGTAATAGATAACTCTTTTTTTTCTTCTCTTTTGACTACAAGGAAAGTTTGGTTTGCAGCAGTACCTGCAATGACTTTGACGTGTGAACCTGCAAATACCAAAGAAGAGAATAAGAGTATAAGACTTAATTGATGGTTTAGTACGAAAAACGGAAATGAACTTCTTGAGAAAGAAAAGGTAAGATCCAACATTTTTATATGAGTGGCTGCAAGACGTGGCCCCAGACCCCCAGCGGATACGGTAAAGTTTTAGTTTTTGAGGCTGTGCTGTTATTATTTGAATATATATGCAAAAGAGAAATGTTCCTTGCATATTATTCAGCAGATATCATCAGAAGCAAGGTTCTTTCCGAGAAAAAAAAAACATCAGAGGCAAATTGGTGGTGCTAACTCTGGTGATTAAGCGAGTCGTAGACCCTACTTGTATGCCTTCATCTCGTCCCAGCCAGTCTAAGTCGTAAGTCGTAACCCATCCGAGCTACCTGGTCTGCTACAAACAACCAATGCCACATTGGTGACTCCCCGGTAAAGCTTCTTCCTTCAGTTACTTTATGTTGGTGTCGTAAGGGTGGCCCACCGGCCTCAACGACCTAGCGAAGGCACCAAGCCAGAAGTGCACCTCAACACAGTCGAATGGTACTATGTACCTCTTCGCATATAACAAAGGTACATAATGATCCTAAAGACAGTCTCGACGGAAGAGTACAACACCCTGAAGCGAAGAGGGTCCTGAGGGCCCCCTTAGGCTACCTCGTAGGGAGCGAAGGGGGTCCAGAGAGCCTTAGCTCTGGGACCACCACGCATGGAGCGAATGGAGTCAAGGCTACTTACGGACTAAGAATTTAGGCGCGGTGGATCAACCCCATGAGGTTCTACCGTGCACTAGAGGCTACGCCTAGGGAGGTGGAAAGATCTTGAAGCCCCTATAGACAGAGGACCTTTTTAGGAGTAGAAGTGTAATCTCCTGTATCCTAGATGTAAAACTATAAATACGCCCTTTCCCCATGTAATAAAGGGATGACTTTTTTGAGTAATAAAGACACACCATCAACACACTTCATGTCAGGACCCCTGGTAGCAAACCCGAGATCCTCTGTGCAATCTGAACTAGTCCCAAGATCAGTAGCTAGCTCGCACAGTTTTCAACATAGATGAAATTGTATCCATACAACGAACTTAAGACGAAGCAGACAAATTAATATTTATAAAAGCAAAAGACCTTATGGTCAAGGTTGTTTACAGGGTCTGCCGCACAGGGCTACAACAAAAAGGGAAACTGCAGCGGAAACAAAACAACTCGTGGAGGCCATCCGACAAGCCCACAGGCTATCGAGTGGAGGATGTTCCCTAGCACGTCTGGTCTTCGCTAAACTCCTCATCAAAGAAGTCTGGGTTCTTTGGTTCACCTTCCTCTGCTGATTAAACAGAGGCAAAAGCCGTGAGTACATTGAATGTACTCAGCAAGCCGTGGGGAAAGTGTATGCACATAATATTCATGTAGGCTTGACAAGAGCAGCTATATGGTTAATTTGCAGAAAAGCAGTATTGACTGAAAATATGATAAGTAGATTGCAAAGCTTAGTTGAAAGACTTAATACATAAGTAAATCAGTTCTTTGAAACAACTCGCGAACTCCCAGTTCACTTCCCGGCTGCACACGACTACCTACGAACAATCTTGGCCGCTCACGACCACTCAGGTCGCTCACGATCAATCCTGGCCACACACGACCACCTTGCGAACGCCCACGATCACTCCAGGACCGCCCGTGAACACCTTGCTCACGTCCTGGACCTCTCGTGAGCGCCCACGACCACACGCTTTTGGGAAAAAGCTACCCTTCGTGGGATAATCACCAGGCATTGTCTATAACCGAGGACACGATTATTCGAATAGTTTTACACTCTGCAGAGGTTGTACAGCTTTACCCACATAACACGACTTCTCTAGCTGGTTTAGCATCCGTCGACACCACCACTCACTACCTTAGGTGAGCAGTCTAGAGAACGTGTCAAGGCCTTTACAAAACTCTGTTCTCACTCGATTCGACTCACTAAGGATTTGCCTTACCGGCCCCCTCTTGCGCCCTTCCCAACCAACACAGAACCGACCCAAAGCATTGCTAATTATTTAGCCTAGTCCACCCCATAAATGAACTTGTGGTTGCACGGTGAGGCCCAGATCAAATGCACACAAAGTTAAGTCCTTAGTGACTACTCAGGCGAGACATCCTCATCCCAGTGAGCTCCCGGTTTCCTCTTTACTGCATGATCACTCGCCTGAGTATGAAAACATTTTGGGTTCAACCCTGCCAAATGACAACCCTTGCCAAGGCACAACATCTTTTAAAAGCAGTGGCTGAACTACAGTTCCATAGTTCCTTTAGTCAAATTAACATTCCTTCAGATAGTGATTGATACTTCTTCGGATAACTAAAACAAGACTAAGCATAAATGATACCTAGGTTGGTATTACAACAAAGCCCAACTAAGGTTACCCAATCCTATGGTGTCCAAGGAAACATGTCAACATGCCGAACACAACATTTAAGGAGTCATACTGTCAAGAAGGTATTTAACTAGCTCCCAAAACCGATTTTATACAAATAGCCATGCATATTGATATGAAACAATATACTTTTGTAAAAACGAGTTCAAAATGATAAAATGTCCACGACTTGCCTTCATTGAAGAATTGAGCTGCTTCGGTAGAGGTCGTTGGGTCCAAGAAGTCTTCTGAAACGTCGGAATCTACACGTGTGAGCAAAGCCAAATAAGAAAACAAGGCTACAAGAACTCCAACGAAAACACCAAACTAGAGCCGAAAGAAAGACACTAAAGTAAGGTGAAGTTGGGAGGTAAACTACTCAGGCTGGAGCTCGAACGAAGGGGGCCGAGAGAGAGAGAGAGAGAGAGAGAGAGAGAGAGAGAGAGAGAGAGAGAGCTGAACGGAAAACAAGAGGGAGGCCGAAAGGGTCCAAGGGCTCCCTAGGGCGCTATTTATAGAGGAGGTAGGAGAGCTGGGTGATAAGGATGGAGCGACAAGAGCAGGTGAGTAAGGGGATGGGAGAAGGTAAAGGAGGAGACTAGAGAAGGAAAAGGGTACAATAGGGGTGATATCATTTAATGCGATGCAGCAGCATTTAATACGACACAATAGCATTTAATGCATGAAGACTTCTGCAGCAAACGTGCAGGAAGGATAAAGTGAACATGGCTAGTCAACGGGGAGGTTAGGACCAAGAGGGAGGTCCAACCAAAAGGGTGGTTCTGAGGAGGAGGTCCAAACCTGAAATTGAATTACGGACAACAAGGATGTTTGAAACACAAACCCGAGCTTATGAAAAGCTCGAAGGTTTGGAACTAGAGATAAAAGACAAACGGAGGAAACCGAAAACTTGAATAGCAAAAGCTAACACTCATATGAAAACGGGACGTTACAAGGGAGGTCATGACCAACTGGGTGGTCAAGACCAAGAGGGTGGTCTTTGTAAAAAGGGAGGTCATGACCAACTGGGTGATCAAGACCAAGAGGGTGGTCTTGAACGGTCAGGATGAGTAGGAGCGGCGGTGAGGAAAAATGCGGTGGAGAAAAAGGTCATTCGATTCTGATCGGACGTCTCACAAGGAGTGAAGGCGCGGGCGCGCAGGGAGGAGGAGCGGATAGAGAGGAGAAAGGAAGGGGAAAAGATGTTTGATTAATTCATGTTAAATAGCTTCAATTTTTGAAAATCTCCAAGTTAAGCTTGAGCAAACCAACAAAATCAAATGGTTATTTTTAAATAGATTTTTTTTCAAAAAGGCCTGAAAATTGGGATGTTACACTTCAATATCGTTTTTCACCTTTGAGGACCCTCAGGGTTTCCCCCTCTCATCTACAGGGAACCCGGGGTCCCCCTTTTCTCTACTATCTAGTTTGTAGCTACAACAGTTGGCGTCGTCTGTGGGGAGCGGCAAGTAAGTCATGTGAAAACAAATCACACCAAGCAAATTAGATCAACATGGCACCTCGCAAGAAGAGCACGCCTCGGGTTTCGGCAACCGAAGTGGCGACCGCAGATGGCAGCGCCAAGAGCCCTACGGGCCAAGCGAAGTAGGACCTCCACCGCTGAGGAGGAAGCCAACAACTCCACTCACAGGGAGATCGTAAGGAGTGATACCTGATGGACATAAGCCTCTCTGCCCGAGGACCTTCCGGTGGGGACTCCACCGCCCACTGCTTCGGGCGTAACTAGGGAGGCATACGAGGCAATACCGAAGGAACTGGCAGACCTCCGCCAGAAGATGCTAAGCCTTCGCCTGCCCTCGGCGGCAATCCTAACAATTTTGACCCTCGCACGGTCCGGCCGCGGGAGGAGCCCGCCCCCGTTGGCATAGCGAGCACGTGCTCAGGGAGATCCGAACTCCCTGTTGAGCACCGTACTTGAGGCCGTGTGGCCCACGGGTTTCAAGATACCCGAAGTCAACCTACGGGAGAGCACAGACCCCCACAGAGTTCCTTCAAGTCTACGAAACCACCGAAGGGGATGACACCACTAAAGCAAAAAAGACATCACCCTCGCCTTCAGGGGCGTGGCGCTGACATGGTTCTTTACCACACCCCCGGTCAATATACGCCTAGGAGCAGCTATGGGACCAAATCCGCAATACTTTCCAAGGAAATTACGCCGAGCCAAAGGACACGGGGAACTTGTTTACGATAAAACATGCCTCAGATTAATCCCCCTGTAGCTTCTTCAATTGATTTGCCGAGGTTAAATGCCATGTGAAGGGCGTCAATGAGACCATCGTCATCAACACGGCAACTTGCGGGCTCCAGAAGGGCCCCCTATCGGAGAGGCTGGCCCCGAAGCCTGTTCACACAGTGAAGGACCTCTTCGACAAGATGGAGGGGTAATTACGGGTTGAGGAAGACAAAACCCAAATGGCGGGATGGATCTAGCACGGTGGCGCTGTGACAAGCGAGGTGAGACCCTGCGCCAAGCGGCGGCTGTCACACGTGGCGCGAGGCGCGCCACACCACTGCTGGCGAATATCATGGTCGCCAAAAAGGGCGAAGAGTCTACCACGTGGAAGGTGCACAACCCCCCAAGGGGGAAAGGCGAGGCGGTCGCGGCCGTGGACACGGGAGCGGTTGCAATCCCGACGCACGTGGCGATGCCAGGGCGCCCACGCTGTGGTGCGACCTTCATGGCGAGGGTCCCACTCGGCAAACGATTGCCGCACCATAGCAGCCATGAGGGACTACCTGAACCGCAAGCAACCCCGCGGCGGCCGCGAGAAGGAATGAAGGCCCCTAAGGCCTAACAATGAATTGTCTGCCCCGCCACTAAGGACGCGCGTCGAAGCCCTAGGCGGTGACCACCCACGAAGGATCATCAATATGACACCAAGGGGTCCACGCTCGATCTAGGGTCTAAGAGGCAGTGACGCACTTACGCTAGGCAAATCCACCACATGGCGGCCTGCCCCACCAGCACACCACCAAGATACGCAGAGATCCCCATCACCTTCGGTCCCGAAGGCACAGGGGGTCTATACTTCCCTCACCAGGACCCCCTCGTCATCTCCACGAGCATCGCGGAGTTCGAGGTCAGGCGCATCCTTGTGGATGGAGCAGCTCCGCGGACCTATTCGCAGAGGCATTCGACAAAATGATGATCCTTCGGGATCGTTTGTCCCCACTGGGCATACCTCTTATAGGCTTCGGGGGCAGGCTGTGATGGCCCTGGGTCAATTTGACTTGGCTGTAACCTTTGGTGAGGGCTCCTCGTCACGGACGGAGGTCATCACCTTCAACGTCGTCAACCTGCCTTACCAGTACAACGCTATCCTCGGTCGCGCCACACTGAACACCTTCGGCGCCATCGCATGTCACAATTACTTGTGCATGAAGATCCCCATGCCGGGGGGGTATTACGATTCGCAATCAATATATATCTGCACATGCTCTGTATTGGATGATTGGATTCTACTTGTAAAATAGCCCTGGCAATATATACAGCTAACCAATACAGAATACTC
Source organism: Ampelocalamus luodianensis (assembly GCA_036346255.1). Classification (NCBI taxonomy): domain Eukaryota; kingdom Viridiplantae; phylum Streptophyta; class Magnoliopsida; order Poales; family Poaceae; genus Ampelocalamus; species Ampelocalamus luodianensis. The sequence continues at coordinate 12,536 of JAYEVH010000187.1, read as the reverse complement.
GTAGGACAGCGATATGGTACAAACATTACAATGTGATAGTTTTCGACAAACACTGATGCACATTGATATGAGTATGTATACATATAAAAAAAATCTTATAGGATTATAGGTGAATGCACATATTTTAAAACATAATTTTTGACAGTGAGTGGTAAGAAAAATAACTTCTTGATTGGCTTTACACGCTTACACCGCTCCAAGAATCAACAACATAGGCAACATAAAGATCAATAGTACGCAGTGAATGAAAACATGTTAATTCTTCATGACATGTTCTCTCTCTCTCTCTAAAAACTATCATCATAAATATTAGTGGGATATTGGGATTAGAGTTTCATGTCTTCCGAAGCAGAAAATTCTTATCTTAACTAGAAAAGGGCAGTGCTTGGCGTTTTTTCCCAACATTATCTAGGTAGAAGAAAATACTTAATCCAACAGTCTCGAAAATCATCATGACAACGGTGCACGTGCACAGCTTTGCAACTAACAGTCTCGAAAATACATTATCAAACTTGCTTAAGCCTAAATAATTGTGAGATTCAAATCCAACCTACTAACCTAGACCTAAAACAAAGACCTTATGCCCAAACAAAGCTTGGTCTTTAGATCTAAAGCTATCAGCCAAATGGGCTATTATTGTTTATTTCTTTTACCTTTTTTGGTGAGAATTTTACAAAAGAATCATTTGTTATCATTATATTTTGGCACTGCCATCTCTTGACAAAATTTTTGTATGAACATCCATGGATGTGAACCTAGAGCCCATACGTGTGTGCTAGAGCTAACCATTGGGCTGGTTTGCAGTACAATTTTGTTAAATAATTTGACTATATGTGAAAATCTTGTGGGAAGTTTGAAAACACTTACATTAGAACATAGGAGATTGGCAAACTAATAGATGGAGAAATAAAAATTCCAGAATGTCGTTCCAAAATAAAATGAGACACCATAATGGTATGGGATTTTTCGACTAGGGAAAAGACAATATACCATGACGCTGGCAGAATGCTTGACCTGAGCTGAATCCACAGTGTCGACCGTCATGTTCACACTGTTGGCAAACATTGGTGATGTTATTCAGGTGCCAAGTGAATGTTGTTTCACCATACTTGATGACGCTATTTGCCTTTTCATCGTTGGAGTCGTCGTTTGGGCCATGTTTATCATAAGTGACGGGTATCGGGATGCCTTTGGAAACGGCCATGCAGTCCCGCGGAAGAACAGACATGTATGCATAAGCCGAAGCCAAATACCAGAATTGGCTAGCGTTGTTACAAGGGGCTGGGCCAACTATACCGTATTGATTTGTTGGTATGGAGTCTCTTGAACAGGTTACTAAGGTTGCTGTAACTTGTGATGATTGAGGTTGTTCGTACACATCAGTTGATAGATTTGTTGAGATGAGCTTCTGAAGTGGGCAGTGCGACGAGGGTGGGATGACGTTGATGACGCGGTGCCTGTAATATAGCCCGGTCACTTTGCAGGAGCCAAGAACAGGGTGATCAAGGATTGTGTCATGCCCAGAGCACGATAACTGCATGCCAGGTGCGCCGCAAGATGGAGGGTGGGTCGAAAGCCGGAACGGGAACCTGATCTCTGGTCCATGTTTGCTGCACCGGTGTGATGAACAAGTTTTGAAGAAGTCTTCATCATCCCATGCTGTGGCCACATAGGATTCATAGTTGAGAAGAGAGAGCAGCAGCACTGGGAGAAGAAATTTAGGCAAGCCCATGTAATGTAATGGAGATGAAGGTGGAGGACGAGAAGGCTGCGAGTATAAAAAATGATCACCGGAATGCCAGCTGCCAATGAAACTTCTGTAGTGTTCTACTGGTCGGAAAGGTCTGTCGTCTTTGGAAATGAGTGCTATCCTATTCCCGCTACTATTCTGACAAATTGTACACGAAACGTTTTTTTTAAACTAAGATTAACTCTCGTGAAGTTGTCATGGTAAAGCACCATACGCAGAGTACTGAATTCTGATAAGGCTTCTCGTGGTAGGCTGTTAGCTGAGTTATTCAAACTGTTGATGGAACTTTGCACTCTTCAGTGTATTCACCTCCGTTACAGACCATAATCGAGTTGAGTAATTAAGAAAGTCATTTCGTGAAGACAAGAGTAGCAGCTAGTGTTACTAAAAAGATGGTAAAATTGCCTTAGAAATGAATTCATCACAAATTTCAACATTAACGCGTGACTTGAGTTCCCCGTTACATTGATTACGACACTGGACTAAATGCTACACTTGACTATTCCTCTTCTGTCCCATCAAAAGACTTACAAGTCCGTCTAAAAAAAAAATCAATCAATCTATTTATTATTTTATTAAAGTAGAGTCAAAAGAATTTACCACGCTCACTTTTAAAGTCTAAAAATTCCCATATTAATCGGTGGAAAAAGATAAACATCTATACAGTCGATCGTGGTGAGTCCAGATTATAACAGTCTAGATTAAAAAAATAATGCATGTAAAGTATAATAAAACTAAATTCGAAATACAAAAAAAAATATCAGAAATTTGATTTCATACGAATTCTAAAATAAAAGAGTCCAAATCAAATACAATAAAACTAAAATTCGAAACAAAAATAATATAAAATTAGCAATTTGATTTCCATACGAATTTCTAAGTAAAATCCATAAATACTTATAATTCTGAATAAAAAAATATTTGCAATTAGATTTATATACGAAATCCAACAAAAAAACTGAAATTCGGAATAAAAAAAATAGCATTTTGATTTCGACACGAATTCCACTAATTATAATTTGAATATGAAATACATAAAAAAATCAGAATAAAAATTAAACAACAATTGCCAATTAGATTCGAAATAAAAAAAATTTAGCAATTTGATTTCGATACGAATTCCAATACTTATTGCCTTAAAAAAGTCTCCCCCTATTACATAGGGCACATGCCTATTTATAGTGCCATAAAGAGGGTACAGGAGATAAGAGGGGAAGTCCTAAGGATCATCGATAGAGGGGAACGGTGCAGAGACGTATTAATGTGTCTTTATTGCCTTAAAAATCTCCCTATTACATGAGGCACGATCCTCTTTATAGCGCTATAAAGAGGATACAAGATATTACAATTCTACTCCTAGAAAGCTCCAAATGTGTAAGGGTTGTAGGGTCTTTATGCCTCCCTAGGTGTAAGCTTCCGATGCATTGTGGACCCTCCTGAGCCAGGTCCACCGCACCTGCACTCTTCTAGTTCACAAGTAGGCTCGCACGCCTTTCACTCCATGCAGGGAGACCCTAGAGCAAGGACCCCAGGGCCCTCCTGTTTCCCTGCGAGGTGGTCGGGGGCGAGGGCCCTCAGGGGCCCTTTGCTCCAGAGTGCGATGTCCCCCGCCTTGGTGCCTTCGGCTGCCTTCGCGCACCCCCCTCACCCTGTGTGAGGTACCCCTCGTCTTGTGTGAGGTGCACCCTTGGCTTGGCACTTTTGGTGTTCTTAGCGCACCCCTCGCACTGTATGAGAGGGGCATTGGTGGCCTTCCTCTTGTCCGAGGCTCACCTATTTGATTTAACCTGTGGTCACCTATTTGATTTAACCTCCAGACCCTCACGTTGGCACTTTTGTCAACTAGATATGTTGGGACCAAAAAAAGGATAGAATAAAAGAGTCATTGTCCTGCCCTCAAAGCATATTTTACTATTATGTTTCTAGACCCTCACGTCGTATTATGCTCAATGACGATTTTCATCCAAGCTTATCCTACAATTACATTTTGTTTAATATGAATTTTGGCTTCGAACTTTCATTAGCATCTCCATTGTTTTTCTTGGAACACCTTATTGAGTTCCAGTTTACTAACCAAGTCACCCAGAAGTTGAAAAGATTACGCTACTGAGAAATGTGGGAAATATGGTCCTACTTCAACACTCTCCCCTATTCTCTTTTAGGCCACATGGACTCAAATAGGCTGTAATTATTATTTTTTTCTCCAAAAAATTGTGTCAATTAGATCTCGAATTTACAACCATTGACTCCAATAACATATTAAGTTTCATGTACTAATCAGTTCACCCAAATTAAATCTTAAGATGTCACGAAAATATTGGCAATATACTCATAAACATATCTAAATATCATAAATAGCACCCTAAAGTGCTTAAGTTGTATTCTTAATGCTAAAAATTTTACAACAAATCTAGCAACACAAATATGCGGATGACCACCCAGCTAGCTATAAAAAAAGAAAGACTTCCAAGTCAACGGAATCGTCTTCCTTATGCACACGGATACGAGCTGCGGATGAAACTTGTGCCGTGTTCTATTGCTTGGAAAATTGTGTGGTTTTTGGAAATGACTGCTATTACTGTTTAGACTATTCTACGATCCTATAGCATTGCTATTCCAACAAACTTAATTGTACACGTCGAGTTTTGGATTCTGGTAAGGCTTGTTTTCTTGTCGTGATAGCTGAGTGACTGATGAGGAGTAATTCCTTCCAGCTGTCTATGGCACTTCTGCCGTGTTCAGTGTATGGTTGTAGTCCAGTCTTCGTCGGCAATCTATGGAAATTCTTTCAGTTATTAGTCTACCAGTGTGCTTTCGGTTCGGCAATCTATGGATATGCTATCCGTTCTAATCTGCAGGCATGACTCGAATTCTACGCTACTGTGATTAACGCAGAATTGGACTGGAAATGACTTGAAATAATACATCTGGACTCTTCCTCCCCTATCCCATCAAGACTTACAGTCACATCAACAACTTATCGTGCCCTTCATCCGTCTGGGTTTTGCAAGCCGGAACGGGAACCGGATCTCTGCCGTGCCGGGATGCCGGTCCATTTGGGCAGAAGAATAGAGAAAGACAGAGACGATGGTGGAGACGGAAGAAGAAAACCGGCAGGGGTAGTTTGGTCGTTTCTGAAAATAAAACTGACAAGATGCAGAACACTAATGGCGAGTTGAACTGATGGGTGGCGTGAAAAGGCAACGAAATTTTATCCGGTGGGATCCCACGAAAGAGCAAAATTTCAGTGGCATAGCAGGAAAGTGATGAGTTTGCATGGCAAATAAGAAAACTAAGTGTTATTGAGCCGAGCAACTAGTGTTATTAGATGATGGTTAGATGACCTCAGATGGTTTAATTTTCAACGTGACTGTGACTAAGGCGCGATTGGATTGGAACGGAAGACCGTCCTTCGGTGGCATTATCGGACCGGATTTGAAATTCAATTTTACTGTGAAAATCATCGTATTATTTCCTAAATCGATAGATAGTACTCACAAATACATTGCTGATTCAATTCATCTGAACATAATCATACCATTCATTAAATACAAACATCAAAGCATATTTTACTATTATGTTTCTAGACCCTCACGTCGTATTATGCTCAATGCGATTTTCATCCAAGCTTATCCTACAATTACATTTTGTTTAATATGAATTTTGGCTTGAACTTTCATTAGCATCTCCATTGTTTTTCTTGGAACACCTTATTGAGTTCCAGTTTACTAACCAAGTCACCCAAAAGATGAAAAGATAACGTTATTGAGAAAAGTGGGAAATGTAGTCATCCTTCAACACACTCCTTTATGTCTAAGCTCTTTCAGGCCACATGGAGTCAAAGTAGGCTGCAACCATTTTTCTCTTCAAAAAATTGTATCAGCTAGGTCTTAAACTTAAACCATTGCTCTGATAACATATTAAGTTTCATGTACTAACCAGTTTACCCTAATTAAATCTTAAGCTGTCGAGAAAATATTGCCAATATACTCATACTTCAACATATCTAAAAGCATATTTTACTATTATGTTTCTAGGATCGTCACGTTGTATTATGCTCGATGACCATTTCCATTGAAGCTTATCCTTCAATTATATTTTGTTCAATATGAATTTTGGCTTCGAACTTTCATTAGAATCTCCTATGATTTTTTCTTGAAACACTGTATTGAGTTTGAGTTTACTAACCAAGTCACGGAAGATGAAAAGATTACGCTATTGAGAAAAGTGAGAAATATGATCATACTTCAAAACTCCCTATTTCTAAGCTCTTTTAGGCCACATGGACTCAAAATAGGTTGCAATTATTTTTCCCCAAAAAATTGCATCAGTTAGATCTCAAATTTACAACCATTAACTCTGATAGCATATTAAGTTTCATACACTAACCAGTTCACCCAAATTAAATCTTAAGCTATCGCGAAAATATTGACAATATACTCATAAACATATCCAAATATCACAAACAATATCCCAAAGCGCGTACATTGTATTCTTGATGCTAAAAATTTTACCACAAATCTAGCCACGCAAATTCATACGCGTATCACTCGGCTAGTTATAAAGAAAGAAAGACTTCTCGATCAACGGCATCGTAATCACGTAGATCGGTCTTGTTAACTCGGTAACTTGTCATGACATTCATTCGATCTTGCCCTCTTCCTCCGTGGAATCGTCTTCCTTATCCATACGGATACAGTGCGGATGAAACCTGCGCGTGTTCTATTGTTTGTCGTGATAGTGAGTGAGCGAGAGGAGATAATTCCTTCCAAATTGTCTATGGCACTTGTGTTCTATTGTTTGTCTGTTGAGGCGCATCGTTGGCGAGTTTGTTCCGGTGATTGCGGCGTAAGTGTATGGTTGTAGTCCGGTCTTGACGGCAATCTATGGAAATGCTTCGGTTATTAGTCTACCCGATGTGCTTTCGGTCGGCAATCTATGGATCTGTTGTCCGTTAAGTCTGCGAGCACTCATCGACTCGGGCACTTTCTGAGTGCCTCGGGCACTAGGCAAAGGCTCCTTTGCACTCGGCAAGGCTTTGCAGAGTCGACACTTTCGGCAAAGGGCACTTTCGGAAAAAATTTATCGGCAAGCGGCCTTTGCGAGTGTATTTGTCGGACACTCGACAGCGGCTTTGCCGAGTGCGAGTCGGCCTTTCGGCATAGAAAAGGACCGAGTTCTGGCGCGGCCACGTTGGCGGCGCTTTGCCGAGTGCCAACCGGCGCACTTTCGGCAAATATTTTTACTTTTTTGAAAATGTCTTTGCGAAGTCGGAATGATGGCACTCGACAGCGTTTAACAATTTTTTTGAAAATTCTTTGCGGCGCCTTGGTTTGGCACTCGGCAAAGTTTAAATTTTTAAAAAAAATTCTTTGCGAATGCCATGGTCATGGCACTCGGTAAAGCTAAAAAGCGGGTTTGGTGCCCACATTCCCGGCTTTGCAGTGCTATGACCATGGCACTCGGCAAAGACCCTTAGTGTGTTGCACTCGGCAAAGTGACCCAAGCTGTATTTTTATTTATTTTTACATTCCATCACGACAAACAAATCCATCCAAACATATATCGGATCCATCACATATATATCACATCCATCACATATATATCTCATCCATCACATATTTATCACATCCATCACATATATAACAATAAGTGCTCAAGTCCATCCAAACAAATCTACAAGTTCATCACAGATCGACAAGTGCATCATAAGTATATCACAAGTCCATCACCAAGTGAACAACAAATGAAAATACAACTACCATTCATCTCAAGGTGGCCACTATTGCGTGGTGAAGGAAAAGCTCCATCATTCGGAGCGCATGAGGTGGATTATTGAACCCGCCGATTGAGGCTGCACAAAGAGAAGAGATTGCATGTGAGACAAGATTACATTAGATACCTAATCTAGGAAGGTAGAGGTCATACAAGCAAAGCACAGCGAAAGCAAATAACTTTCATACTCACGAGGAGTAGTGCAGTGCGGGGCCAGCGTGGCGGAGGTTGAGCCAAATGACCCGGTAGCGGTACAGTGAAGCCGTATGTTGCCCAAGACCTTGTAGGAACTCCGTAATGTCCGCCCGACCTCTGCGTGCTGGGCTGCGCTCGGCCTCCAGTGGCCGACATCCTCTGCTTTGCTCGGCCTCGACTCGACATTGCCTCATTTCTTGTTCAGTAAGACACGCAATATTTCACTCTAATGTTTGATGTGCAAAGCTAATAAAGGTGTGTAAAGATCAATGCGGCGAGTAAAATAGGAATAACCTCGAGTCGCGTCGACCGGTCTTTGTCTGTGATGAAATGCCGTGGGCGTATGGCGGGCTCGCGCTGTGTGCTCGTGCTCGGATCGGGAGAGATGGGTAGAGGCGTGTCGATGAGGCGTCGCCAAGCGAACCGCCCATGCTTCTTGCCTTGTCCCACCCTCATGGCGATCTCTCCATCAAAGTCACAGGTGCTCGGATCATGGTCGACCCATGGACCGACCTTGCGCCGGCGTGTACTCAGCGATGCGGGTGTGGGCGCTTCGGGTTCGATGTGCGCCTCGGGCGGGTCCTCGAGTTGAAGGAGGCGTCGGACGTCGCCTTGCCCTTGTGGGCCATACACCATGCACGGAAGTCAGAGCAAGGTTGAGGCACTGTGTGACGCCATTGCGAAAAGACGACAAGATAATTAGAAATCGAGCGAAATTGGCGCCACAATAGATAAATGAATTCGTGTACCCATGCTTGTTTGTATGCGGAGAAGGCTGCGGCTGCCTTGATGGTGTGTTGGACCTTGCATCATCAAGCAGCGGTCCGGGCATCCTTGTGCATCACGGAGATACTCCTCAGTGAACCACTTGTCCACGATCATCGCCCGGCTCGGGATACGATTGGCACCACGAGGAATCATCTACGTCATCAAGTATTTGACATATAAGAAGATCAAATTAAGCGTACTTAATCTCAAAACGAATCAATATTAATGTTCTTCATCTACCTCAAGTGCGGTCGGTCGGTCGTCATGTTTCTTGCGTCTTTCTTGGTGACCTTCTCTCAAGCTTCGACCGTGGTAGGTTACGATGGCTGGATGCGCACCTCGTGATGCATGTCGGTGATGAGTTTTTCTGAGCTTTGGTAGCCACACGGTCGCCTTGGCCTCAAATCCCTCATCGCATCTGAAATAAATCGCATACAAGCGTGATGTATCCATTCATTATTTCAAGAAAAGTCAATGAATGCGATGTATTGAGCAATGTTGTGCGAGGAGACTTACCCAAAACTCGCCTTCACGCACCGCCTTGTTGGGGTACTCGCGTCGGGGCCGACGGCGTAGTGGTCAAGCGGTAGGCGGCTCCGTCTTCAGCGTGCGTGACAATGCCGGGGTAGTGTTGCTGCACGAAGACCCAGGATGCCATTGGCGGGCGTCACGCCACCAAACACAACCACGGTTCTGCACAAGTGATTAAGAAAAAATTATTAGTTTCTCTTTTTCAACATATCATATGAAGTAGTGGTGACAACATCTAAAGTTACTTACTTTTGCCCTTGGGGCGAATCATGGCGTCGGTGAGGATCGCGGAACTGAGGAGGCTCGCGGGACCTCGCAAGTAGACACTCGAAGAGGAAGAGGAGGAAGCGAACCCGTGCCTACGCCTCGTCGTCGTCCTCGTCGCCCCACTCCTCCTCGCCGTCTGCCGAACCGGCTCCTCGTCAGGCTTCGTCCACGGGCGCCACGTCCTCCTCTCCGGCCACCTCCTCCGCGGCGTGGGAGGAGGCGGCCCTCCTGCGGCCGGCGGTCCTCCTCCTCCTCTGTCAGACCTACTACCTCATCCTCCGCAATGCGTGGTCTGCAGTAAAGCGAGGACACGTCCCTCTGACGATCGCGGCGCCATCTCTGTTCACTCACCTGCAATTAAAAGAATAAGCAAGGCGTAATTAGAAATAGATGCAAAATGAACAAAACATAATTACAAAAAACACGATTATTACATGTATTAGAAATAATCTTCATGATTGGGATTAGGTGGATCATAGGTCTCGTCATCACTATCAACATTGTCCAAATCATCAACACTATCCCAAGGAGGAATGTTGTCTTCATTGTCATTGCCTAAGCGTAATCGCTCAAGCATTTGTAAGTCCTTCACATTTCGCACCTCGTCTCCAGCGTCCTCGTCATCAACCCTTTCATTGTCTACTTCCATTCCTATCGCCGGTTAAGTCTATCTCAAACCTCCTTGTAGCCCCTCTTCTTGAAAGAACTCTCCATCATATGTGTTTGGGTTGAAGTTGTAATCTTCATCGTTTGGGACAGTAGTTTACCGTGTGGCAATACCTTGTGCACAATAGCCCAACCCTTAAGATGCTCTTTGTCTTGGCACGCATGTATGGCGTATAATAAACACAGACGACTGTTGAGCCACAATGTAGACATCTTTTCTGGATAGCGAAATCTGTCAAATCTCGACTAACCCAAGATTAGGGGTTCGTCTCGTTACTCGAGGATGAAACCGACATTTGAATATGGCGAGTTAAGAGGTTTGGAACCATAAAATGGAAGTTCGTAGATTTCTTCAATTCTTCCATAATAGTCGAGGCCATCGGTGTCGGGCGTAAAAACTCCATTGTTTGTGGTTTTTCGATTGGTAGACTGCGCTCGTAACTTTGCGTGTGAAAGCGATATCCATTCACGTCATAACGGTAAATGACTTGACCCTAACGACACGGCCGTTTGCAACTGTCTCAACTTCGTCACTTATAGGCGCATCGGTTTGGGCACGCAAGCTCAAGCGGGATAGATCATTATATTATTGACGTCGATCAACTTGGAATGTCGAACTAAATCACGAGCTAAATTGGGCGATACCTTACTGTTTGAACCAAGAAATGAAATCGGGCTCACTGGTCGCGCACTGAAAAGAAGGGTATCGGTTTCTGCGGGGTAGGATCCCTTGATTCATGCGGGATTGTGAAGAAATTCCTGTACCAACGAGAAACAAGGGGTTGGGCGAAGAAACAGGAGTGGCGGCGTATTGAAACAAGTTCGTTGAGAACTTACAATGAGCATTTGCACCTCGACAAGGTTGGTCAACACATATAGCATGATCTTTGCGCCACTCTTCATTTTCAATTGCTTAGTGGTCGATGCACTTGCGCTTCGAGTTGCCCTTGGAAAAGTGAGGTTCGATTCATTTTCGCCGACATTATAACGAGGGTGGATTATGAGCGCTAGGAAGGTTCTCGGTGTAGTATTTCTCGTGAAGTTTGACACCTCCTCCGAGAATGTATGCCTCTGCAATGGAAGCCTCAATTTTGGCTTTATTTCTACATTTTTGCGAAGAGTCTTGAGACATCTCTCGATTGGATAGCACCAGCGGACTGCACGAGCCCCCATCACGTGCCTCATGCGGGAGGTGCACAATCAAATCTTTGCATCACCAAGAAAAAGCCGGGTGGAAAGATCTTCTCCAACTTCTGAGCAACCACAGGTGCCACTTTTCTAAGTCATCAATGACGGTCGAGATAGCTCCTTGGCACAAAGTGGCGGAAGAAATAGCTCAACTCTGCCGGCACTTGCGGACATGCTCGAGGACATAGCCTCGAACCATCGCGGAAGCGCTCAATCCATATGTGGTAGTCATGACTCTTCATCCGTTGATTCGCGAGTGCCTAAGTTCACTCCACTCTTGATTATTTGCATACCCATCGAGGAACATTAGCGTCTGGATCCATTCAAGTACTTCCCTCCTTTGGTCCTTTTTCAAGGCGAAATCGGCCTTAGGCCTTCTCCATGTCTTGCCCGCGACTAGGAAAGGCTGCATCTCTTGATTTGGTCTATCGCATAACGTTGCGGGTCCACTCTAGCCTTAGGGTTGTCCTTAGACTTTTCGGTGTCCATGAGTGTTGCCCAAAGTGCCTCGGCGACATTCTTTTCGGTGTGCATTACATCAATGTTATGTGGCGAGAAGAAGGTCATCGAAATAGGGAGCCTCGTCAAGCCGACTTATGAGTCCATATGTTGCTCACCATATCCCACAAAACCACCTTCTTGATTGGGCACGAGCATCTATGTGAGCATGAACCTCGGCACGATCATAATCCAGCGGTGCGAAGTGCATCACTATGACACCTTCGTAAAGTTCTTGATGTCTTATGCGAATGGATGGTCAAGAGGAGGAATTGGCGATGTCAGTCGAGCGATGAGTACTTGCCACCCTTGTGCAACCAATGGAACCTCACACCTTCCTTGCATCTTTGGGCATGGGAACTTCAGTGAATACACGGTAGAATAACCCATACCTCTGTGGGAAGTCATGCGGGAGTAGTGGTACCAAGCGTGCATTTTGAAGCTTGTCTTTGTAGCTCGGTCGTATGTCCATACCCGCCGTCCCAAGCACGGACCAATTCATCAAACACGGGCTCCATGAACACACCCATATTACTCCCGGGTGTCAGAATTATCAACGACAAGAATCGTTATGTCATTGAAAGGAGGCAGGGAGATTGAGGGGATAACGAACGGGCCAACATGTGTAGAGGCGACCATCGGTCCATAAGGATTGAATCCATCATTGCCGGCAGACACGCGTACATTCGCGAGTCTCATCCGCTTTCTCCGATGTTTGTCATCAAAGCGGGTCCATGCTTCACCATCGGATGGATGTACCATCTTATCGAGTTGTACCGTTTGCCATTTTTGTGCCATGTCATCTGTTTGCGGATTCCTCGGTCATGTATAGCCGTTGGATCCTCGGAAGGAGCGGAAGGTGCCGTAGGATTTTCACGAGGATCGTGGCGCCTCTTCA
>JAYEVH010000452.1:0-129015 GCA_036346255.1 Ampelocalamus luodianensis | reverse complement strand
GGGACTTAGAAAAGTACATAGCTATGTGTGTACAAGAGGAGGAAAGATTTAAATCCTCACATGGTGGTTCTATTAACTATGTGAAGGACAACAAGAAAAAGAACTTCACAAAGAATTCTCCTCAAAGAACAAGGGAAAAGCCTCTCATCCATCGGCCTCAACAAAATAAGTTTGCATGAGACAAAGATCGTTGTCTTCATCAGAAGAAGACGGACACTACAAGAAGAACTGCCTCGATTACTTTAAAGATGATAATGGCAAAGAAAGGTGAGAACATTATTACCTTCATAAATGAGTCCCCTGATGTAATGTATATTCAAAATCTACTTGGTGGATTGATTCAGTGCAACTGCTCATGTTGCTAATAATATGTGGGTTTCCGCTTGACGAAGAATACGCAAAGAAAAGAAAGATGCATTAAAGTTGCAAATGGAGTCCAAGCTAAAGTTGAAGTCATATGCATCTTTCATTGGAGCTAGTTGATGGCTTCACTCTTTTACTTAGAGATGTTCTTTATGTTCCTCTTACAGAGGAATTTGATTAGTGTTTCATGTTTGGACAATGATGGTTATGATTGTCATTTGGAAATGACAAGTGTGAAATAATGTTTAATAAAGAATGTGTTGGTCTTGTCATCTTACAAAATGAGCTTTATTTGTTATCATTATATGATGATGTAATGTCGTATGCGATAATGGGAACATCGCGTAGAAAGTGAATGAATCATCGCTCACTAATGTAAACAGAAACGAAGAGAACTCTAGATGCGTCGAAATTATGGCACCGCTGCTAGGCCATATTTCGAGGGGAGAATAGAAAGACTAGTTAAGAATGATATTCTTCCTCCACTGTAGTTCTCAGATTTAGAACAATGCGTAGATCGCATTAAAGGAAAATATGTAAAGAAAATTAAGAAAGACGCCAAAAGAAGCACAGAATTCTACAAATTATTCACACAGACATTTGTGGTCCTTTTCCGTGAAAAGTGTGGATGGATATGACTCGCTCATAACATTCACTGATGATTACTCCGTTATGGATATATTTATCCAATCAAAGAAAGAAATGAAGCCTTGGATAAATTCAAGATATTTAAGGTCAAGTTGAAAACCAACACGATTTAAAGATTAAGATAGTCCGATCCGACCAGTGTGGAGTACTACTGCCGACATACCCCATATGGACAAGTTCCCGGACCTTTGCAAGGTTCTTACAGAAAATGGTATAGTAGCCCAAAGATTCTACACCAGGCGAACCTCAAAGAAATGGAGTAGCCGAAAGACGCAACTGCACTCGATGGATATGGTGTGAAGCATGATGAGCTATTCCACACCGCCATTGAGTCTATGGATGGGCGTTGAAAACCGCCATTCATATTCTCAATAGAGTGCCTAGTAAGTCGGTACTCCAAAACACCGCATTTAGTTGTGGATGTGAAGAATTCCTCACTAAACCACTCTATGTGTGGGGAGTCCCGCTGAGGCTAAAGTATTTAACCCAAACCTTGGGAAGCTTGATCCCAAAACAAGAAGTTGCCATTTCATTGGCACTGAAAAGTCAAAAGGTTTTCGCTTCTACCGCTCGCATACAGATATACAAAGTTTGTAGAAACGAGACACGCTGTCTTCTTAGAGCATGAAATGATGAGGGGAAGCATGGTAGCTCGAGAGATTGACTTGAAGAGAAGCGCGATGCGCCCACTCCGATGATTCAAGAGTCATTCTTCATACTACCCGCTGTCATTGCCGTGACCGACGGCAAGACATCGTGGTGCCAAGACTGCTATTGTTCCTCTTGTGGCAACAATGAATGAGAATGAGGAACCTCGTTTCTTCAGATCCTATAGAACCCATTGCCACAGATGAGGAGCAACAAAGAGCCTCAAATGTAAAATGTACCAAATGAGGAGGCCCCGAGGAGGTCTCAAAGAGTAAGAAGATCACCTATTTCGATGATTATCGATTTATCATACAGAGGAATTTCAAATGGAGGATGATCCCACCTCATTTGAAGAAGCCATGAGAAGCTTAAAATTCCTCAAAATGGCTTGAGGCCATGGAAGAGGAGATGAGGTCCATGAAGACTAATAAAGTCCTGGGACTTGGAAATTATTCCTAAAGGAGCCAAAACAGAGGGTCAGAATGGGTCTACAAGACAAAGCTTGACTCCCTAGGGAATGTAGAAAGATACAAAGCGCGACTTGTAGCAAAAGGCTTTACGCAAAGAGAAGGGATTGATTACAATGAGACTTTTCTCCGTCTCATGTAAAGATTCTTCAATCATAATGGCATTAGTAGCACATTATGATTTAGAGTTACATCATCGATGGATGTAAAGACGACATTTCTTAATGGGGATTTGGAGGAAAATATTTACATGGCACAACCGAAAGGTTTTGTCGTGGAAGGAAATGAAAGCATGGGATGCCGCCTAAAGAAATCGATTTATGGGTTAAAACAAGCTTCAAGACAAGTGGTACTTGAAATTTGACAAGATAATAAGAAAATTTGGGTTTAAAGAAAATGTAGAGGACAAACGTGTTTATGCAAAGTTTAAAGATGAAAAGTTTATCTTCCTAATCTCGTATGTGGATGATATCCTACTAGCTAGTAGTGATGTTAGTCTCACATCGAGACAAAGAAGTTTTTGTCCTCAAACTTTGATATGAAAGATCTTGGTGAAGCTTCGTCGTCTAGGATCAAATTCACCGGATAGAAACAAAGGGACATTGGGACTATCGCAAAATACATACATAGAGAAAATCTTAAAGAAATTTGGTATGCATAAATGTAGTCCTTCACCGCACCTATAGTCAAGGGCGAGCAGATACGGGATTTTCAATGCCCCAGAACCGAGATGAGATCGATCAAATGAAAGCGGTTCCATATGCTTCAAATGCCGAAGCTTACAAGATGCTCAAGTATGCACACGCCCGACTTAGCATTTGTTACCGGTTACTGGCGATTCCAGAGCAATCTCGAATAGAACATTGAAATTGATAAAGAAAGTCTTGCGTTATTTGCAAGGAACAAAAGGCTTCATGATGACATACGTAAGATCGATTCACTCCATATAGTGGGGTATACTGATTCTCGATTTTATGAGATGATAGAAAGTCTACATCCGGATATGTGTTCACTCACATTTGGAGGAGCTATATCGTGGAAAGCTCAAAGCAAACCGTCACTACATCGCCCACAATGTATGCCGAGTTTGTAGCATGTTATGAGGTCAGTGGGCGGTGAATCAAGCAAAGAAGTTCATACCCGCTTAAAAGTGGTTGACGACATCAATAGACCACTTAAGTTGTACTGCGATAATGAACCCGCAGAACGTATGCCCACAACAATAAGTCAAGTGGTGTTGCCAAACACATTGACATAAAGTACTATGTTGTGAAAGATAAAGTTCGGATCAAATTATAAGTCTTGAGCATATAAGTACCGCAAAGATGCTAGCGGATCCGCTTACTAAAGGCTTACTACCCAACGTGTTCAGAGAACATGTAGCGGCATGGGTTTAAGGAAAGCCTATGATTCCCGGACTAAAAGATGGCCCAAAAGATTAAAGTAACTATTTCGTAACGAGAGGTGTATTGTAGCCATAAATCTATCACGATTGACCGTGACGATGAGACAAGTTATGTGCACTAATCGTGTTGGAATGAGTAAAGTCAAAAGTAATTAAAGTTAAAGCATAGATTGAGATCAAGAGGAGAATGTTAGATTGATCTCACCGATTAGCTAACGCTAATCGGCCTTGATCGCGCTCGATCGGAGCGCCACCAACCATCGGCCGACGGGGCTCGTCACACGCGCTATAAATAGAGGGTGGGGCCGGCGGCTCGACTCACGAGGTTCGCCTCGAGCCGCAACCCCACCGACAAACCCTAACCGATCTAGAGGGACGCAGCGGAGCGCACGGAAGCACCACCCGCCACCGCCTTCCTCTTCCCCGACCGCTGCCGCCGCATGGCCGCTCCTCCTCCAACGCACGGACGGTACCTCTCCCTCTCCTCTCTTCTCTCTCTCCGATCAACCTCCCACGAGAAGAACTCCAACAGGATCTCCATTGACAAAGTTTATGAATATGGATACCGCCTAGTTTAATTTTGATTAGATATGAATTGGATGAATTTTATTTGGGTATTGATCCGGCTAAAATGCATGGTTCGGATTCTCAACAATTTACAGTGCCTGATGCCTGGTTACCAGCCTGCATACAACGGTTCCCTGCTGGTAACCATCTGATTACGGAGCTTACTTCCGATTTTGTATTCAAATTTTCAAGCATCTTAATCGTCCGGGATTCCACCAAGACACCAGGCAAAATCTGTTACAAGTAAACTAGCAAAACCGGTCAGTAAACTATATTTGGAACCCGAGATTCCACCAGCACCGGTTTGCTGCCGAAAACTGTTACCACTCAACTAGCGGAAGCCACTCCGGTAAAATAATCTGGAACGGTGGGTCAATACACAACTGTCAGATGCTTGTGTTGATGATGCAGAACTCAACGTAAGTTGTAGTCGTGCAATGGATGAGATCGGATTCCAGAGCCTTGGTGGCGCGGCTGGGACGCCGTAGTGGACGCAGCCACGGCGAAGCTCGGAAGTATTCGCGGCCGAACAGAACGATCAATACAGTAATAGAGTAGAAAGGTTGAGGCGGTTTTCTGATTTTTCTTACTTAAACAAAGCAAAGAGTCTTTCTCCCTTTATACGGAGTTCTAACAAACCGACTAGAAAGGAAAACGATATGAAACTATTACAGCTTCCGAGATTAACTATAACCGAAAAGGAAAATAAGAAAGCAACTATTCTTAATCCGCAATGTTACACCTTTGCCGAAATAACCAAATTGACTTGATCTCGCCGTGATGTCCGACTTTCGCTTCTTCTTCTTCTTTCGCACGGATGCCCCACGTGATATCTCTCCTCTCACTTGCAAACAGCTCGCCTCGAGCTGAAAGGAAGGATAGAGTCGCTGAAATTGCTCGAGATCTTCCCAAGAAGCACTAGTAACATCGTATTTTCCCATTGAACCAAAATTTGTAAACGATCACGAGCCCGACGAGATTTAAGCACCGATCCATTGAGGACAAACTCGCCATGTAAAATAGTAGGCGTGGTGGTGGTTCTTGTGGAGATGGACCAATAAACGGCTTTAGCAAACTAACATGAAACACATCATGAATCTTTGCATTAGCCGGCAATTTCAAACGATATGCTACTAATCTGATTTCTGAGAATTTGATAAGGCCCAAAATAACGAGGTCCCAATTTTCCTTTTGATGACAAAGTGACATTGAGGTGGTCTGACGATGATGTAAACGTAGCCAAACCCATTGACCTTCGTAAAAATTCAACTCACGATGATTTTTGTCGAGTGACGCTTATATGTTTGTCGAGCGCGAGCAATAAACGATCATGAATTTCTAGCAAAAATTGTCCCGATCCCGGCGCTTGATCCACAAATGAAGACGAGTGCTCCCTTGATCATAAGAGCACAGCAGTGTGGCTCTCGCCCATAAACCACTTTAAAAGGTGAAGAATGCAATGATGTCCGAATGAAGTATTATAGCAATATTCGCCCACCAGAACCAACGAAGCCATTGTTTAGATGATCCCCAGAAGACAACGAAGATACATGACAATGATCTTATTGACCACTTCGGATTGACCATCAAATTGAGGTGAAAAGCGTAACTAAGATGAAGCTTAACCCCACCAATCGAAAAGTTCGCACCAAAATTGCCGGGTAAAAATTGGATCACTCGTCACGACAATAGACGCTGAATGCCATGAAGACGAACGATCTCACTAAAAACAATTGAGCCACCGAATAAGCCGTGTAGGATGTGCCAATGGGATAAAATGCGCAAATTTGGAGAAACGATCAACCATCGAAGAATTCATCGCCTTCCCATGAATACGGGAAGTCCTTCAATAAAATCCATAGATATGTCCGCCCAAACCGTGAAGGAACTTCAAAGGTCAAGCAACCCAAAGGGTGCAATTGCTCTCCTTTATTACGCCGACAAGTATCACAAGAGCGAATATAATCCCGACAACGGTGAGCATTTGGGATATGAAAGTCGCGAGACGATGAAGTGTTTTTGAATTCGTGGACTGCACTGTGAGCTATTTGGAGAATTGAAGCTAATAATGCGCTGTTGGAGGCACATAGACACGACTTTATACGTGACTAAACCATCCGTAAAGCCCATGGTTCACGTTGATGGCCAGCCTACAATATCTCGATTGCATGCTCCAAGATCTCCGCCGAAGCTTTGCGCAACTCATCGAATAAAGAAAATTGTGGTGAGGAAATAGGCGAGATGCCAAAGGAAGTTCTGTGGTCGCTACCGATGAATGAATCGAACGACATTTCACGCTCGTTTGTATTCGACGGCAAAATCATAACCGAGTAACTTACTGACCCATTGGTGCTGTGGAATTATCGACAGTCTTTGATAAAGCAAAAATTTAAGGTCAGAATGGTCAAGACGCACGTAAATTTACGCCCCATAAGTAAGGACGCCGTTGATGAACCGCTCAACAAGATCAATTAATTCTCTTTCATAAGTCAAGGGAGGCATGGCGTGGCGCAATCGGATGACTAAAAAATGCAATAGCCCCGGTGCCTTGACGAAGAACCACACCAAACCCATAACCAGATGCATCACATTCCACAATAAAATCCGCATGGAAATCAGGTAACTGTAATACGGGAGCATGTGTTAATGCTAATTTGAGGCGAAGAAAAGCTTCCTGGGCGTCTGACGTCCAATGAAAAGCCTCACGCTTAAGCAAGCGAGTCAATGGCACCGCAATAATGCCAAAATCACGAATGAATTTTCGTAATAGCCACCAAACCAAGAAAACCGCGACCGCCCGAATCAAGTAGGACACGCCAAGAGGATATCACGATTTTAGTGTGATCGATCGCGACACTGCAAATGAGACGACATGGCCCAAATAGGCTACCACAGTGGCACCAAATGAACATTTGGAACGCTTCAAAAACAAGCGATGACATCGATGTCAAGGACCGTATGAATATGTCATAGGTGTGCCGACCAAGTAGGATTGTAAATGAGGATGTCGTCAAGAAAACCAATACAAAGCGCCAAGAAAATCTCGAGCACCGTATTCATTAGAGCTTGAATGTTGTCGGGCGTTAGTTAAACCGAACGACATGACCGAAATTCAAAAGACCCTAATGAGTGCGAATGCGCTTTAGCCACATCTACCGAATGCATCAAGACTTGGTGATAGCTCGAACGAATCCAATTTAGTAAAAATTGGGTGCCACTGAGCTCATCAAGTAACTCATCCACGACGGAATAGGAAATTTATCCTTGATAGTTCGATCATTGAGATTGCGATAGTCGACACAAAACGCCAAGCACCATCCCGCTTCTTGACCAATAATACAGGGACTTAAAAGATGATGAATCATGACGAATAGTCCCTTGTTGAAGCATCTTAGCACATCGACGCTCGAGCTCATCCTTTGTAATTGCGCAGAACGATAGGGTCGTACTCACAATGGCATCAGACTTTCTTGAGGTGAATACGATGAGAAATCTCGCGCCGCGGAAGCCCATGTGGTTCAAAGAAAGAGATCACTAAATTCACAAGTGAAGATCCTCCAACAAAGTTGATAGCAAGAGACATGCGAGTGATCGACCGAACGTGAGAGCATGGGCATGCGGTCCAAGTGACCGCCTTCCTCGCCGAGCAAAACACATTATCATGCGAGAGAAATCCTGCGATGGGCCCGAGGGTACCAAGCCATTGGACCCCAAGATCACATCAAACTCGCTGGTGGCATAACATAGCAGTCCATTGTGAATTCCTCGTCGCCAATGCGATGCTCATCCTCTGCAGACACCCCGCCGTGACGCGGCCGCCATAATACAGAATACTCACCCAGAGCGGATGCATGACGACGCCAAGAGCTGCCACCACGCCGTTGTCGATAAAGTTATGAGTAGAACCAAGTCTAGGAGTGCCACGAACGTTGCCGCTAACTGACATGTAGACGCATCGCTTGCCCCTAACATGGTTGATGTAATGCCCTAACTTAGGGTTTGTATTTCCAATGTAAAATTTTGAGGAGAAATAAAACTTTTGTTGTCTCATCAAATCATTTGAAGTTTTCCAAATTTTCCTAGCAATTTCCATTTTCTAGAATTAAATTCTTGTGAATAGAAATTGTTATCAAGAAATTCTTAGCTTTCAAACTTGTGATCATCTTTTGAAATTATTTTTCCTATCATCTTGATCATCCTATATACCTCCCGAATTATTTCACAATTTTAGATTTTAGTTGCTATTTCAAATGCCCAAGTCAAACCAGCTTTAGAAATCGGTCAAACCCTTAGGCAACAAATTGTGAATTTTCTTGGGAGTCCTCTGCTCCAGCTTAGCTACCATAAAAATTTCGAATTTTTGGAGCTCAGAGCTACGCTCTAAAAATTCCTCAAACCTTATCGCCTTTTGAAATCTAACTCGAATCGCTGCTCCTGCTCGACTCAACCTCCGACTCGAGTCCGATCAAGCACCTAAATGGCTCGATGCCGCACCGCTTAATCGCACATGAGCCCGATCATTGTCGATCGTCCGATGCATGATCGCGCGCCCGTGCGTCGAATCAACCGACTCGTCCGAATGCATACATCAATCTCGACCGCTCATTTTAGATCCAACGGCCGATACATTCGGGTCGAGTCAAACCACCGGCTTCGCACCGCATTTGACTCCGGCCGCACCGCCGCGCTATCACCGATAAGTGACCCTACCGTCGCGTCCGCCGCTCTTCTCCGCACTCACCGAGCTCGCGGCCGCAAGATGCGCGCACGCAGCTCGCCGCCGCCACGCCGTGGACGTGTGTCCGCCCATAGCGACGCCTGTGCTTCATAACCTCACCGCCTGATCCATTCATCGCTTCTTCGCTTTCGCCCGCCCACTTCTCCGCTTTCACGGAGAGAACGGCGCGCCGCCGCTGAAGCCGCGACTCGAGCTCGCGATCGCACCATCGTGATCCACTCTCCTACCGCATCCATTTTGCCCATCCCAGCCTCTCGCATCCAGTGTATCGCCGGAGCTAGTTCGCTCGCTCGCTCCGGTGATCTCGCCCGCGAGCTCATTTGCGCTCGTGAGTCCTCGCCGCCGCTGGTCCTCGTAATCGCAACCCTTCTCGAGCCCAACCGTGAGCTCCTTTCTCGCCTTGGTACATCATGGTGGGTGTGCGGCGTTTCCCCGCGCGACGGTGATTCGCCGCAGCACTTTCGCCGCCGCGAGCTCCATCGCCGCCGTGGTCGTGGGCTTATCCTTCCGGAGTCAAGGCGGCCGCGCGCACCTTCTCGGCTTCGCCGTGGCGCCTTCTCCGCAAGGCGCGCACTTTCTTCTCTCCGCCTCGCTTCGCCACCATCGCCGCATCTCCGTGGTCAAGATCGCCATCGGGTTCGCAAAGTCTCGTGGAACCCGGCGTATCACTCGCCACTTTGAAACCCGCCGTTCGCGAGATCCACCGCGCGGCCGCCTGCCGCCCGTCGCGCCGCGGCCGAGAGCCGGGTGGCATTCGCTAGCACTAATCCATGTTTAGTTCGGCCACGCCATGCGGGTCCCTCTCGTTAATCGTGTTTAGTAAACTCTAATCCAACCGCTATATTTCCTCCAGTCGCCGCCATGTGGGTCCGTGGCCACGCTAGGGTTGTGTAGCTCGTAATGCGCTTTTCTCCGCAGTAAGCGTATTTCGTGAGAGTATGTTAGGTTTGCACTTTGCAAGTCAAGACGATTCTCGTAATACGCCGACGCCACCTTCTACGCAACGCCCGTCTGGTCGAAGACTTTCGCCGGCCCTGCCCGCTGTCCGGGGCTAGATAGCTGTGGTAGAAAAAGATTTAAATGCTTTAGTATTTCAAATGCTTTTCTCATTGCATAATTCAATTAAACTTAGAAAATGCATAACTAATTCAATTTTTATCCTAATTGCGTGAAACCAAGGTCATGTTAATTTTCACTTTAAATGTACTATTTACTAAAATTATTTCCAACCTTGTCCTCTGTATCAAAAGTCTGTTTATTAATTTAATGTTGTAGAATGTAATCTCCAAATTAGAAAATGTATATCTCTTTCAATAATTGTCCAAATCCAATGAACCCAACTCAGAAAATTTCATTTTTAGTATACTAATTATCGTGATTGGTTTTAGATATCGCCTCTCATTCATCAAAATTTGTTAATTATTTAACTAGTGCTTTGATGTGTTTTTAGTTTAGAAAATTCATGGGAAAAATTCATAATATCTTAAAATAAATTATTCTCTGCTTTCTAAAAATTTTGTTATTTCCTCGCTTAGTTGCTGTGTGAGTTTTGGTATGTTTTGTTGTTGTTATATGTTTGAGTTTGGCTCTGTTATTCGCTCTTATTCGTTGTTATTTGTTCAATCGTTAGACTTCGACATTTGCAGAACCCCGAGGACGATCCTCTGCCAACAAAGTTGAGCATTCTCGAGCAATGCCTGTGCAAAAAGCGCTTGATCATAATAATCCCAAAGATTTTAAAATCTAATATTTTGTTTCAAATTGTATGTATGCATTGCTTAATTTGTGTTAAATTGATTAGTTAAACTGTAGTTGCATATCCTGTAGACAAAATATTGATCTCTACCACCGAGCCTAGGTTATTTGTCGTGATTAGAGGTCGCTGGATGATCTCTTGTCACTTAGTAGATCCGGTCAATTTGCTTAGACATGCTTAGCTTCCTGGAGATTGGGCGATCATCGACTTAGTCGATGATTTTGATCACATAAAATTATTATTGTTCTTGATCCATCGTGTGCTTTGTTCATTGCAAAACTAAAACTGAAAACAAAAACGATTTAGACGCGCACAATGGTAAGATTGGTGTGATCTGCTGGGTGTGATCGAAAGGTGCCCGGTCAATTAAGGACCGAACATCTTGTGAGTGAATTTTATCCGTGCATTTCGCGCAAGCAACCACACTAGAGTATATGGGACCTCTCTTGACCTAGTACTTTGGCGTGTATTGGCTCCGGTCGCAGGAGGTCGCAGAGGGATGGTGTTGGGAGCATGGTAGTTGTCCAAAAGCTTTATCCCGAGTGGGTAGTTGTCTTCTCGGCTTTACCATGTAAGCGTATGGATTTCTATCCATACGAGCGCTCAGTAGTTAATACACAATATTGGAAAAAGTCTCGTAGGACTTAGCCGTACAAAGATACCTTCTAAGTGTGCTTTGGCTTAAAGCGATGGTCCAAGTGTGGGTACATGGTACACCCCCGCAGGTTAAAAACTATTCGAATAGCCTCGTCCTAGGTGATGGACACGCTTGGGTAAGCTTTTCAAGAGTTAGACTACAACATTTAAATTAAAACTTGATGGGTGGTACGAATCGGGATTCGTATATTGTTGTGGTGACTATTGGGATAGTCACTTCTAGGTGGTTTATCTTTCGCTTTTGTTATTAATATCCTTATCAAGTTATTTCAATCTTAAAAATGAATTGCAAACTTGCCTTTAAAATCAGATACTTATTGCAAATGAAAATTGGCTTTATGCAAATGAAACATATGACTTCCACCAAATAAGCTCGCATGTAGCTTATGAACAGTGTCCGCTAGTTCACACGCCATCTTGCGGTACAAAGACAATCTTTGTACTCGTGTGCTTTGCTTAATGTTTTGTTGCGAGGAGGAAGGTGAGCCCCAAGGGCCTCACTTCGTGAGTCAGTGTTGCCGCTTCGTGGACGACTAGACTTGGCGGTCCGGCCGATGCCTTGTGGGTTGGAGGCACGCTGATTGGCTTTGTTTATAGCCATCTTATGGCACTTTGCTTCCGCCGCTGCTTGTTATTTGTGTACCTCGTGGCCTGCCTCGGCCTTTGTCCGTAATAACTCTACTATTTGTTTATCTTCCGTTAGTAGTGTAGTGTTTGGACTCTATGTTTGGAATGGAGTTGATGTCTAATTTTGTACCGAGGTGTGTATACTGCTCTGAAGTATACATATCTGAGGATCACTTTATTTGATTTGTGATGCTAGGACCGTGTGGTTGGTTAAGCATTACAAGCCAAATAAACTGGGTCCTCACAAAGTTGGTATCGAGCCATTCGACGTAGTAACCCAAGCATAGTCGTCCTTAGGATATTTTGAAAATCTTAATTTCAAAGTATAAAAGGGTTTATGAAAACCTAGTGCATTCTCGATTTTACTCCTTACCTATCTTAGCCTTCTACTCTCATCTTACTCTAATTTGAGTTTAAAACTTGGTTTCTCTCTTTCCTTTCAAAAGATAGTTACTACCTGAGAAATCATTTTGGGAGAACCATAGAGAATTAGTCTAATTAAAAATTTGTGGGGCCTAAGGGTAAGATATGAGTTTGCTAAATGTCCGATTTTTGTCAATTGGTTTTGTAACTTAAAAGTCTTGTGTTTGTTTTGTGTTGTTAGTAAGTTATTTGCAAAGGTGGGTTGTCGACTTCGTGTTTTCCTGGCCATTGTTAACTTGTCTTAGTGAAACAGATGGCGGGAGAACGCGCGGCGCCAAGCAAGTTGGTCATGATGAGGAGCTTCTCCTCCGACCATGGTCGAGATGCTCGCCGTGATCGAGCGGAACCGCATGGACGTGACGCGCATCTTGGAGGTTATTGCTAGGAATACCTCCACTCTCGCCGGTGGTGGTGGCCACCGCACTCGCGGACTTGCAGAGTTCCTCCGCACGCAGCCACCGACTTTCGCCCGCCCGAGGACCTCTCGATGCGGATGATTGGCTGCGCATGATTGAGCGAAAGCTCAACATAGCTCGATGCCGCACACGTGATAAGGCACTTTTCGCGCCCCACCAACTTGAGGGCGCAGCACTCATAGTGGGAGAACTATCTCGCCATGCAGCCCGCGCCATGTGGTCGCGTGGGAGGAGTTCGACGCCTTTCGCGGGCCCACATCCCGGATGGCCCGATGAAGTCAAGAAGAAGGAGTTCCTCGCGCCAAGCAAGGGCGCAACTCGTGACTTGAGTACCTGCACGAGTTCAATCATCCGCTCGTTATGCTCCAGGAGGTGGCCTCGATGAGGCTAAGCAGAGAAGTTTATGGATGGCTTGTCCGAGGAGCCGCAGGACAAGCTATCTATTGTGGACTTCTCGACTTTCGTGCCTTGGTAGATAAGGCCATTGTTAATGAAAGCATAAAGCAAAGGCGCTGGCGAGTCCCGCAGCGCAAATGGGAGGCGACGTACCGCTTCACACCACCTCACTCGCCCTGGGCGGGCGCACCAGCAGCCCGTTCTTTTGCTCCACCGCGCCGAGGCTATCTCGCACCAGCCTCGCCCACCGCAGCCGTGAGCCACCACGCGGCGCCGCGATCCAAAGAGAGCGCGCCCGCAATCCGGCCGCCGAGGTTACTTGTTTTCGCCGCCACAACAAGGGCCACTACGCCAACGCTTGTCCTCGAGTGTTGCAGAGCCCTCGTCCTAATGGAGGACGTGGGTGGGAGTGGTCATCCACCCGACGTAAGATGATCCGAAGCCCTGTGGTGCAGCGCAATGGCCGAGTCAACCACCTTTCACCGAGGAGGCTCAGAGGCGCCGGATGTCGTGATGGGTACACTTCTTGTTAATTTCGCCCCGCTGCAATATTATTTGATTCTCGAGCATCGATTCTTTATTTCAAGATCATTTGCTGCCGCTAGTGGTCTTCACGTGTTCCTTTGGGAGTTCCTTTGCTCATCCGCCTCCGGGCTCCAAATGAGAGCCGATCTACAAAGGCCTGGTGTTCCTATCATAGTTAAAGGAGTGGGGTTGTTGGCAAACCTTATTCGCTCGGGCTCAATAGTCCGATGTGATTCTTGACATGGATTGGTTGTCCCAACACTTGGGGCAAATCGACAGTGTGAAGATTGTCTATCTCACCATTTCTTCAGCGAGCAGCAGTCGGATTTTCGCCACGCCTTCAGGGGCCGATCTATGTGCATTAGAAGCTAAGCCACTTACAAATTCAGGATGTTCCCATAGTATCCGACTTCCTCGATGTCTTTCCGAAGACTTGCCCGGATGCCTCCGCTCGAGACCTTGAGTTTGTCATTGAGTTGCTGCCAGCATCGCTCTATCTCGAAGGCGCCAGATCGGATGCCTCCCAATGAGCTAGAAGAATTGAAGAAGCGCTTGGTGAGCTCCAAGCAAAGGGTTTCATCCATCCCGCCATCTCCTTGGGTTGTCCGTGATCTTTGTGAAGAAGAAGGACAAGACTTTGCGCATGTGTATTGATTACCATCCTCTCAATGAGGTGACGGTGAAGAACAAATATCCTTTGCTCCCGCATCGATGATCCTGTTCGATCGCTTGATCGGAGCCTGTGTTTCTCAAAGATTGATTTGAGAATGGGGTATCATCGTCGTCGATCGATCGTGAGGATATTCAAGACGGCTTTCACCACTCGTTATGGGTCAGATGCGAGTACACCGCCATGTCTTTCGGTCTAACCAATGCTCCACTTTGTTCATGAACCTTATGAATTCAGTATTCATGGAGTATTTGGATAAATTTGTGGTGGTCTTTATTGATGATATTCTTATCTATTCCAAGATCAAGAGAGCATGCCGAGCATCCAAGATTGTTTTGGGCAAATTGCGGGAGCATCACTATATGCAAAGTTCAAAGAAATGTGAGTTCGGTTGAAGGAAGTGGCATTCTTGGGCCATGTTCTTTCACCGAGGCATAGTCTGTGGATCCCAGAAGGTCGTGATGTTCTATCTTGGGGCAGCCAAGTCGCCATCGATGTGCGGAGTTTTCTTGGTTTAGCGGCTACTACCGCCGCTTTATCGAGAACTTCCAAGATCGCAGCCAATGACCGAATTGCTCAAGAAGGACAAGAAGTTTGTGTGGACCTCTGCTTGTGATGAGAGCTTTCGTGAGCTCAAACAACGATTGACTTCACTCCAGCTTACTCTTCCCGATATCCACAAGAGCTTCGATATTTATTGCGATGCCTCTGTCGTGACTTGGATGTGTTCTTATGCAGAAGGCAAGGCGCTTGCCTATGCATCCGTGCAGCTTGAGACCTCATGAGCTCAACTATCCCACCCATGATTTAGAGCTTGTCGTGGTTCATGCACTCAAGATTTGGCGGCATTACTCGATCAGAATCGCTGTGAGGTGTATTCCACCACAAGAGTTTGAAATACTTGTTCACTCACCAGATCTCAACCTCAGCAGAGGAGATGGCTAGAATTGATCAAAGATTATGACATGGGTATTCGTGATCACCTGCAAGGCCAATGTGGTTGCCGATGCACTTAGCCGAAAGGTATATCGCAATACTTTAATGATCCAAGAGCAACACCGCACTTCTGCCGAAGTTTCATTGCCTCAACTTGGGTTTGTTGAGCATGGCCTTTGTCGCCTTGGTTGTGCAACCGACCTTGGTGGATCAAATCAAGGCAAAGACAAAGAATCGATGATGGTGTGGGAAAATCAAGCGTAACATCGAGAATGGATCGCCCAAGTGTTTCACGTAAGATGAGCACGGTGTTGTGTGGTTTGGGCAAAGGCCTTGTGGTCCCAAAGGTCCCGAGTTGCGGGATTTGATTCTTCAGAGGCCCATGATTCGCCTTTGTCCATCCATCCCGGGCCACTAAAATGTACCAAGATCTCGCGCGAGATTCGTGGACTCGCATGAAGCGCGAGATTGCTGTGTTCGTGGCCGATGTGACATATGTTGTCGCACAAGGCCGAGCATCGGCCAGTCAGCCAGTCTCTCCACCTTCTTGCCTATACCAGAGTGGAAGTGGATTAGAGGCATGGATTTTATCACCGGTCCGCCTGCATTCTTCAGTGGGAAGGATGCTATCCGGTTGTTATCGATCGATTGACGAAGGTAGCGCACTTCCCGCCAAGATTTACCACTCTCGTCGTCACGATTGACGATCTCTATATCTCCGTGCATTGTGAGCTTGCATGGTGTGCCACGAACGATTGTGTCGATCGTGGCTCTTTTCACTTCGGCTATGGCACGCTTTACAGGAGGCCATGGGGACCGTCTTTCTTTCAAATTCACCTATCATCCTCGATCGATGGTCGACGAGCGTAGTCAACCAAGTTCTTGAAGATATGCTCCGTGCTTGTGTTCTTTCCTATGGGAATAATTGGGAGAAGTGCCTACCGCTGCCGAAGTTCTCCTACAACAACAGCTTCCGTGCTAGTCTCGTGATGGCACCGCTTGAGGCCTTGTATGGGAGGCGATGCGTAACCCCATTGAACCGGTCGAGACTGGGAGAGACGCTTCTTTGCCCAATTCCATCAATGAGGCCGAAAGTCAAGTGCGCTTGATTCGTGAGCACTTGCGCCGTAGCTCACCCGTGCGTAAGAGCTATGCGATCGTCGTCGCCGTGAGTCGAGTTTCACCCAATGACTTTGTGTATCTCAAAGTCTCACCTGGCGGACATCGTCGTTTCGGTGTCAAGGGAAAACTAGCTCCTCGATATGCTCCGCCGATCGCATCATCAAGAAAGTGGAGCCGCTGCATACGTTAGAGTTGCCACCTACACTTGAGGGGGTGCATGATGTTTTCCATGTATCGCAATTGAAGAAATACCTCCGTGTTCCAGTTGAGGAAACACCATTGGAAAATATCGATGTGCAAGAAGATCTGCCCTATCGTGAGCGCCCGCTCAGTATCCTCAAGAAGTCAACGAAGAACAAGGAACCGTGATCAAGTTTCTTAGAGTTCGGTGGTTTAATCACTCCGAGGACGAAGCCACTTGGGAGCGGGAAGATCGCCTCGAGCAGACATCTGCCCTTCTTCCTCAGTGATCGTAATCTCTGGCAGATTCCTGTATGGGGAGATTTGTAACAACCCTAACTTAGGTTTGTATTTCCAATGTAAAATTTTGAGGAGAAATAAAACTTTTGTTGTCTCATCAAATCATTTGGAAGTTTTCCAAATTTTCCTAGCAATTTCCATTTTCTAGAATTAAATTCTTGTGAATAGAAATTGTTATCAAGAAATTCTTAGCTTTCAAACTTGTGATCATCTTCTGAAATTATTTTTCCTATCATCTTGATCATCCTATCTACCTCCCTGAATTATTTCACAATTTTTAGATTTTAGTTGCTATTTCAAATGCCCAAGTCAAACCAGTTTAGAAATCTGGTCAAACCTTAGGCAGCAGCTTGTGAATTTTCTTGGGAGAAATCTAATGCATGAGAACTCCTGGAAAATTACACAAGGGAGTCCTCTGTTCCAGTTAGCTACCATAAAAATTTCGGAATTTTTGGAGCTCAGAGCTACGTCTAAAAATTCCTCAAACCTTATCAGCCTTTTGAAATCTAACTCGAATCGCTGTTCTGCTCTGACCCAACCTCCGACTCGAGTCCGACCGCACCTAAATGGCTCGGCCGCACCGCCTAATCGCACAGCACGAGCCCGATCATTGTCGATCGTCCGATGCAGATCGTGCGGCCCGCGTCGCGTCGAATCAACCGACTCGTCCGAATGCATACATCAATCTCGACCGCTCATTTTAGATCCAACGGCCGATACATTCTCGGTCGAGTCAAACCACCGGTTCGCACCGCGACTTGACTCGGCCGCACCGCCGCGCTATCACCGGCAAGTGGACCCTACCGCCGTCCGCCGTCGTCTCCTCGCGACTCACCGGAGCTCGCGGCCGCGCGCGCATGCGTGCACGCAGCTCGCCGCCGCCACGCCGTGGACGCGTGTCCGCCCATAGCGCATCGCCAGCCTTCATAACCTCACCGCTCGATCCATTCATCGCTTCCTTCGCTCTCTCGCTCGCCCACTTCTCCGCTTCTACGAGAAGAGAATGAAGGCGCACGCCGCTGAAGCCACACTCGAGCTCGCGACCGCACCATCGTGATCCACTCTCTCACCGCGCCCATTTTGCCCATCCCGAGCCTCGGCATCCGCGTATCGCCGGAGCTAGTTCGCTGCCTCCGCCTCTCCGGTGATCTCGCCCGCGAGCTCATTTGCGCTCGTGAGTCCTCGCCTCGCTTGGTCCTCGTAATCGCAATCCTTTCGAGTCTAACCGTGAGCTCCTTTCTCGCCTTGGTACATCATGGTGGGCGGCGGGCGTTTCTTCCCGCGACGGTGATTCACCGCCGCAGCAATTTCGGCCGCCACGAGCTCCATCGCCGCCGTGGTCGTGGCTTATCCTTCACGAGTCAAGGCGGCCGCGCGCACCTTCTCGGCTTCTTCGCTCGTGGCGCCTTCTCCGCCGGCCGCACTTTCTTCTCCGCCTCCGTTCGCCGCTACCATCGCCGCATCTCCGTGGATCTCGCACCGCCGCCATCGGGTTCGCAAAGTCTCTGTGAACCCGGCGGTATCACTCGCCACTTTGAAACCCGCCGTTCGCGAGATCCACCGCGCGCCGCGCCGCTGCCGTCGCGCCGGCCGAAAGCCGGTGGCATTCGGCTAGCACTAATCCATGTTTAGTTCGGGCCATCGCCATGTGGTCCTCTCGGGTTAATCGTGTTTAGTAAACTCTAATCCAACCGCTATATTTCCTCGAGCCGCCATGTGGTCCGTACGCCGCTAGGTTGTGTAGCTCGTAATGCGCTTTCCGCTTGAAGCGTATTTCTCTGTGAGAGTATGTTAGGTTTGCACTTTGGTAAGCCGAAGACGTATTCTCAGAATACGCCGACGCCACCTTCGCGCAACATCTGTCCGGCCGACACCTTTCGCTGGGCCCGCTGTCAGTGTCTGGGGCTAGATAGCTGTGGGTAGAAAAAGATTTAAATGCTTTAGTATTTCTGAAATGCTTTTCTGTTGCGCTGTTAATTCAATTAAACTTAGAAAATGCATAACTAATTCAATTTTTATCCTAATTGCGTGAAACCAGTGCTGTTAATTTTCACTTTAAATGTACTATTTACTAAAATTATTTCCAACCTTGTCCCTGTATCAAAAGTCTGTTTATTAATTTAATGTTGTAGAATGTAATCTCCAAATTAGAAAATGTATATCTCTTTCAATAATTGTCCAAATCCAATGAACCCAATTCTGTAAAATTTCATTTTAGTATACTAATTATCGGATTGGTTTTAGATATCGTCTGTTCATCAAAATTTGTTAATTATTTAACTAGTGCTTTGATGTGTTTTTAGTTTAGAAAATTCATGGGAAAATTCATAATATCTTAAAATAAATTATTCTCTGTTTCTAAAAATTTTGTTATTTCTGCTAGGTTGCCGTGTGAGTTTTGGTATGTTTTGTTGTTGTTATATGTTTGAGTTTGGTCGGTGTTATTCGCTCTATTCGTTGTTATTTGTTCAATCGTTAGGCTTGACATTTGCGGAACTCCCGAGGACGATCCTCTCAATGTGTTGAGCATTCTCGAGCAACAAGAATGAACAAGCTTTGATCATAATAATCCCAGATTTTAAAATCTAATATTTTGTTTCATTTGTATGTATGCATTGCTTAATTTGTGTTAAATTGATTAGTTAAATCCGTAGTTGCATATCCTCGTAGACAAAATATTGATCTCTACTACCGAGCCTAGGTTATTTGTCGTGATTAGAGGTCATTGGATGATCTCTTGTCACTTAGTAGATCCGGTCAATTTGCTTGACATGCTTAGCTTCCGTAGATTGGGCGATCATCGACTTAGTCGATGATTTTGATCACATAAAATTATTATTGTTCTTGATCCATCGTGTGCTTTGTTCATTGCAAAACTAAACCAAAACAAAACGATTTAGACGCCGCACAATGGTAAGATTGGTGTGATCTGCTTGGGTGATCGAAAGGTGCCCGTCAATTAAGGACCGAACATCTTGTGAGTGAATTTTTATCCAGCATTTCGCGCTAACCACACTAGAGTATATGGGACCTCTCTTGACCTAGTACTTTGGCGTGTATTGGCCCGGTCGCAGGAGGTCGCAGGAGGGATGGTGTTGGGAGCATGGTAGTTGTCCAAAAGCTTTATCCCGAGTGGGTAGTTGTCTTCTCGGCTTTACCATGTAAGCGTATGGATTTCTATCCATACGAGCGCTCGTAGTTAATACACAATATTGGAAAAAGTCT
This sequence comes from Ampelocalamus luodianensis, assembly GCA_036346255.1. Taxonomy (NCBI): domain Eukaryota; kingdom Viridiplantae; phylum Streptophyta; class Magnoliopsida; order Poales; family Poaceae; genus Ampelocalamus; species Ampelocalamus luodianensis. The sequence goes on along the minus strand of JAYEVH010000452.1, from coordinate 108,946 downwards.
CGTAGGACTTAGCCGTGCAAAGATACCTTCTAAGTGTGCTTTGGCTTAAAGGCGATCAAGTGTGGTAAATGGTACACCTGCAGGTTAAAAACTATTCGAATAGCCTCGTCCTAGGTGATGGACACGCTTGGGTAAGCTTTTCAAGAGTTAGACTACAACATTTAAATTAAAACTTGATGGGTGGTACGAATCTGGATTCGTGCTATTGTTGTGGTGACTATTGGGATAGTCACTTCTAGGTGGTTTATCTTTCGCTTTGTTATTAATATCCCATCTGTTATTTCAATCTTAAAAATGAATTGCAAACTTGCCTTTAAAATCAGACACCTTATTGCAAATGAAAATTGGCTTTATGCAAATGAAACATATGACCTCCACCAAATAAGCTCGCATGTAGCTTATGGACAGTGTCGCTAGTTCACACGTCGGTCTTGGGGTACAAAGACAATCTTTGTACTCGTGTGCTTTGCTTAATGTTTTTGTTGCGAGAGGAGGAAGGTGAGCCCCAAGGGCCTCACTGTGAGTCGTGTTGCCGCTTCGTGGGCGACTAGACTTGGCGGTCCTGGCCGATGCCTTGTGGGTTGGAGGCACGATTGGCTTTGTTTATAGCCATCTTATGGCACTTTGCTTCGCCGTCGTTCTTGTTATTTGTGTACCTCGTGGCCCGTCGGCCTTTGTCCTGTAATAACTCTACTATTTGTTTATCTTCCGTTAGTAGTGTAGTGTTTGGACTCTATGTTTGGAATGGAGTTGATGTCTAATTTTGTACCGAGGTGTGTATCTTGCTCGAAGTATACATATCTCGAGGATCGCTTTATTTGATTTGTGATGCTAGGACCGGTGGTTGGTTACATTACAAGCCAAATAAATCGGGTCCTCACGCTGAATCCCGAGAGCCGCCGCTGAGATCTCGGTTCGTTGTCACCGGTGTTCATCATCGCCACTCATTGTCCTACCGACTTCAATGACGAAGGGCCATTTGCACCGGTGACCGGTGACGAATTTCTCGTCACAACGGTAGCACAGACCTTGGGCGCAGCGACGCTCGAGCTCGGCAGGAGAGAGAGTGCGACGCGGTAATCCGACCGTTGAGGGCGGCGCCGCTCGGTGTCGTTGGTCGTGGTTGGCGCCGGACCGACGTGGGTGTGATGCCGGGACACCAAGGACGATGCACTGACATTGGCGTTGGAGATACGATGAGCTGTGTGCGGCGTTCGTAAGCCTGTGCTAAGCTCATGGCTGATTCCAATGACTGAGGTGCCTGCAGTTCCACATCAGTTTGCAATGGTTGTCCCAACCCAGCGGTGAACAATTGGATTTGGCTGACGCTCGCATGCAGTGGGTCGGCGCACGTGAGGGCGTGAACTGGTCGGAAAAATCGCGGACGGAGCCTTGCTTACGGAGGGTGGTGAGTTTGCCCAATGAGTTGGTGCGCAACGGCGGTCCGAAACGAGTATTAACCAGCTCGACGAAGCGGCGCCAAGATGGTGTGCCTGTGTCGCGCTCCAGTCGATGATACCATAGTTGAGCCGAGCCGGTCATGTGGTACGTGGCCAACCACACCTTATCCTCCTCCATCGTGTGCTGACCCCGAAAGAATTGGTCGCAACGATTCAGCCATGGTAGTGGATCTTCCTGGCCATCGAAGATTGGGAAATTCAATTTGTAAAATCGAGGTGTACTCCCGCATCCAGAATACTGTCCCTCGACCGGCAATCGAGGAACCCCTAGTGCATCCCGATCACCGTGTTGGAAGTCTCGTACCGACACAGCTGGTGACAATTTATGTGGTCGATGAGGATACGGAAGGATGCCGTCGGCAGCCCAGAGATGAGCGTCGGTGATGATATCCTGATCGACTGGTGGATTGTTTCGCCCCTGCTCCAAACGGGTAATAGCCACATGGTGTGCTCTTTGTTGATGATCAATATCTCGAACTGTGCCGGAGAGATGATCGATCTTCTCGTGAAGCTTCACACGATCGGTCTCCATCTGCTGAAACAACAGATCGAGTTTCTTGCCGATCACTTCAATGTTATCTCCTTCTAACATGTTGGATGGCACAGCGACTGATACCAAGTTGTCAGATACTTGTGTTGATGATGCAGAACTCGAACGTAAGTTGTAGTCGTGCAATGGATGAGATCGGATTCCAGAGCCTCAGCGGTGCGGCTAGGACGCCGTAGTGGACGCAGCCGCGCGCGTAGCTTCGAAGTATTCGTCGGCGAACGAACGATCAATACAGAATAGAGTAGAAAGGTTGAGGCAGTTTTCTGATTTTTCTTACTTAAACAAAGCAAAGAGTCTTTCTCCCTTTTTATACAGGAGTTCTAACAAACCGACTAGGAAAACAAAACGTATACGAAACTATTACAGCTTCCGAGATTAACTATAACCGAAAAGGAAAATAAGAAAGCAACTATTCTTAATCCGACAATGTTACAGCCTTTGCCGAAATAACCAAATTGACTTGATCTGTCGTGATGTCCGACGGCTTCTTCCTTCTTCTTTCGTACGGGATGCCCCACATGACACAACACACGGCATACCATATCATTTCGTAAACTGAAGACTTATTCTATTCAGGTCAGGAATGTGCTGGCAAAAAAACCAACAGTAACACACTTGCCTTCCAAACAGCAGGTGCACCGCACAAGAAGGCCAAAACACAATGCATTTGTCGAGGTACACCTAAAGGAATCATAATAAATTTAACTCTATATATGTATGTGTGTGTAACTTGGGGTTTAACACAAATCTTCCTGGGTCTAAGCTGTTGAACAAAGCAGATGCAAACGGTGCAACGACAAATACCAAAAATACTAGTAGTAACCCAACTACATGTACAAGACAACAAAATTAAGAAAATACTTAGGACATCTCCCTGAACCTTGCAATGGCCTTCTTCTGGATGATGGTTTTATAACTATCCCCAGCTTGGGCATCCAGTGATGGATAAGCTTTCCGCTGCTGACTTCCAAGTCCAGCTCTCACGTCGACAGATTTAGCCTGGACCGGCTCCTTGATGCCACTACCATCCTTTCCCAGACCCTGGATATTTGCAAAGTAGTTGCAAGGAAAAAAGATACCAATATATACTCACGTCAGAAGGAATGTACAAGTTACGCAGCTTCCATTCTGTAGGAAATATCCTCTTTAACTGATCCATCTGCAGTCATACTAACCTCTCATGCCTAACTATTTATGCCCACTAGAAATTGGTACTCTAATTCTTCACAGTAGTGTTAGCCTTTGCCATTAGAGTCTAAAGATGCAAAGGAATCATATCAACAAACACAGGACAAGGTCAAGAGCGGACACTCAATACCGACAGCCCACACAAACTCCAAAATAACAACTGTTAAGGGAGAAGACCAGTCATGAGTTGCATGGAAAATTGAAAATAAATTCAACATATCAACAGAAACGGCCACATGCAATGTTTCAAATAAATGCAACAAAATGGTTCTAAAAAACATTGCAACTGCGAAAGCAAAAAAGTAAGGCAATAGCTCTCATGGCATGCTAATAGGAGAAGAAAATTGCAGCAAAGCCATCAAAGAGGAACAAAACTGTGAAATATGTTTTAGGAGCATACCAGTCCTTCTTGCCAACCCATGTTGCGCAAGATGCGATTGCCCACATTGCTTTCATCTATTGCTCTATCAGCAGTGATCACCTCATAATTTTCAGTATTGCCAATTTCACCACTAGAACGTTCGCCCACCCCTGGAGGAAATGGCATTGATCCCATCTCACTTGAACCCTTTCGAGATAGGTAGTCACCAGCTTAACAACAAGGAATATCCAGAAAATTAATACAAGTCTTGAACAAGAAAAATGGAAAACATCCATCCTATACTGTATAATTGTGTGGGATCAAGGAATGTAAAATCCAAAAAATATCAGTATGGGTAATCAAAATCTCCATTCACACCAAGTTGAGCATATACTGTCAGCAAAACTCCAGCCAACTGAGAATCGCAAAATCTTGACAACTATGTTGTTGGATGGGTAGTAACATCTTGTGTTCAAGAAACGAGGCTAGAAAATTAATTGGAGCGATTGTACATGGTGACAACTAACAAGTAAAGAAAGTGTGTTCTTACTTGAATCCAGTTCAACATTATCATTCCCAAGCGATGAAGATGATCCATATAAACTTCGTCTTTCTGCAGCCCGATCTCTGTACTGGGACTGTCCTGGTGCCTCAGAAAACCGACGTTTAGCACTCCCAGAAACTCCAGATGAAGCATAAGATCCTAGGGTGGATAAATCCTTTTGAAGGGTGCAGAAGGAGTAGGTCCTCAGCATTTGTCATTAACCCACTTGTGCTTGCGGTTATAGTTGAGGAAGAATCACTGCTACCAACATCAGATGATGCATGAAATGTGGTATCCGACTTGAATACTCCTCTACCAGAACCTCTTATGACACCCATAATAGTAGTTCCTAAACTGTTACCGACAGGTATAGGCTTTATGTCAGAATCCAGCATTTGAGTGCCTGTACTTCCCGACCAACAGAATTATAGCTAGCAGCCAAGTTTATATCCTTAGCATTTGCAAAATCAGATTTAGGCTTGCCTTTCAATGAGAATACAATCCCACTGGGTGAATTGTTAAGTTTATCATCAACAGAGCTGGAGGGTTCTTTGTCATCAAGGACAATACGCGCAGCCAGCGCTTCTTGATTCCTTTGCTTCCACATTGCTAGGACATTGTTCATCTTCTTCTTATTGGCTAAAAGACTAGTTTTGAGGTGAACTTAATCTCTTTTGCCTTCTCCTTTTCTTTCTTTTGAGCAGCCAGCGCTGCATTGGCAGCAGCTTGAACAGCCTTGGGCAATGAAGTTTTCTCACTTTGTTTAATCGTGGCTGCAGGTGCAGAAATAACTACCTTTTTACCACTAGTACTTTCTGAGATCATCTTACTTCCATTGGCCATGTCCCCAGCTGCCTTACTGTTGCTTTGTTCATTATTACAAGGGACGTATTGTTGACTTTGTTGATCATATGAACACCAAAGTCCATTACTACCATCATAGTAAAGGCCTGACATAAGCACATGGTTATATATTTAGCCATAAATGAAATACATCCCCAAAAGCTAAGGATTTGTAACACGACACTTTCAGCTGCATAGCATTTTACGGTCTAAGAAACCTAACCACAGTAGACTTACAAACTTACCGGTATTTCCATCATAATAGAATCCAGATGCAGAATCATAGTAATAACCAGATTTTTCATCCCAAACAAATCCTGACTGTGGAGCAGAAGCATCTTTCTGAGATTCTTCCTTGCTATTCAGTTTGTCCTCAGGATTGTACTCTTTTGGGGCCCAACCTACAGCATCATACTGGTCGAAAAGGCAAAGGGAGTAAAATAATGAGTCCAAATCCACAATATGCCTAAATTACATGGTACAAAATACTTCCTCTGTTCCAAAATATATGTCTTCTAGAATGCGTGCAGCTGGGTTTTGGTTACCGGTTGCAAGAAAATACCGGAGGTCACTGAGATTTCCGGTTACCGGAAAATCTTGGACGAGATTTTCAAATAAAATTTGAATCTTGAATTTTAGATCTCAATGAAAGGATGTCATATCCATGAAATAGACTAAAGAATGCAGCTCTCGTAGCGGTGGGAGCCTAGAATTGCACATGGGAGGTCCTGGTTTCGAGCCCAAGTGTTTCTATTTCCAAATTCTTTCGGTTTTTTCAGGTGGGACCCATATGTCAGCGTGTTACTATAAGGAAAATTCCCAAAAAATTGGTGCAAAACATGGACTCAAACTCGCAACCTCATGCATGTAAGGCTCACAACTTACCACCTTGACAACAACATTGTTGTGTTAAGTTGGTTGTTATGATGTCTTTTTACCTTCAGTTGAAAATTCAAACTCACCGAGATTAATTGACCGGTATGCCATCTAATCAGACTCCACCGAGATTTCCAGTAACCGTCGGTTACCAGAAAGTCTTGGCCGGTTACCAAAACCCTGGCGTGCCGTAACTTTTAACACTTTGACAACTAATATACATAGAACTATTTAGATTTGTCACATGGAAGCAATGTTAGTAGATTTTATCCTAAAATATACTTCTATATCCTTACACTTTTTGTAATTTTTACTAACATATCAGAAAAAGTAACGGCTAAACGTTTGTAATTTTAGACCATGTTATGTCTGAAACGACACCTATTTTGTAATGGAGGTAGTGACATGAGAATGTGGCAAAGTATCACTAATTAACTAAAATGCAAAAACCACTGTCAGAAGAGGTAATATGGCTTATCAGTTGTGATAGGAGCTGTAACAGACCTGCTGGGCAAATGATGCAGCCTCAATGGCAGCTGCAGCAAGGCTGTTTGACCGTGAAGCCCCCAATACAGGTCCATGTGTATTTTTAGCATAGGCTACCCGTAGAACCTGACCATTTTTCTCAAGTGTAATCCCATTTGTAGCTTCAAGAGCTTTTGTAGCATCTTCCACCTATCACAATTGGACATAGAAAATGTCAACTGACATCAGAGAAAATATTGACTTAGTTATCCATCAGTACTTACCGAATGAAAATAGACAAAGGCAAAACCTCTGGACACATGAGTAAACTTATCCCGAACAAGCCGGATATCCTGCAGAGAATTGACATGTCATTCGCTCAACAGAAAGGAAACAATTCTAATTGTAAGATATTTAGCTTATTGCCCACCTTTATTGGTGCATGCTTAGCGAATTCATATCGAAGCATTTCCTCATCAGCATTTTCATCCAGACCACGAACAACTAAAACATGAGTTGGAACTGCAAACGACAGTGTCTAATAAGGCAACACACTACATATTTCACACATTCCACAATAAAAGCACAAAACTTGCCTAGTTCAGATCCCCGCTTTCCAAACAGTGGAGTGGAAGATGTTGCATCAGCTGGTCGAGCATCCTCAGTACGTGGCTCATTGCACTACAAGAAAACAAGTAAACATGAAATTAGCAAAAAAAAATAATTCAAGAGCACAACAAAAAGAAACTTACAAGTAGTTATCCCCCAACTGCTATTTGTTAGCCCTCAGCCCCTTATTATGCATTAATGCAGCATGGGACAGGAGTTATCCTGAAAAGTTAACTCAGGTTGGTTGAAAAACCTGGGTTGTATTTTGAAGTTACGTTGTTTTTTCAAGATTTGAAGTTTGGAACATATCCTAGAAGCAATAATATAGACTCAACGTTGCTCCTAGATGTGTCATGGCTGCAGCAGTAGATCCGGGGGCAGGGGGCCTCCCTTGTTACCATGGTGGCATAGTGTGGACATGGCCATGACCTAAGGTTCTGGGATTCCATATTTTTCTTCTTTAGTGTTTTTTTTACGATCCCCCATGCAATGGCAAATTCATATGTTAAGTTGTATAACTAATGTTTAGATTTGGACAATTGGATGATCCAATTGAATTTGAACTTTTTAAGATAATTTCAGTTGAATTGGACTGGAAATCATATAGCAATTTTTTTCAAAACTCAGAAATCATATAGCAATTTTTTTTTTCAAAACTTGGAAATCATATAGCATTTGGACATATTGGATTGAATATTTAAATAACTCCCCAATTCCCAGTCGGAACATGAACTGGACTGGTCTAATATCCAGTCCAGTCCAGTCCAGCCCAAACCATTCCCACATCTGACAGTGATACAATTAATAATTTGATCAAGGACATGACATATTAGAAAGTGAAAACATATGGTGATTCTTAACTGACTCTTTAAGAAACAATTTTAGATATTGTGAACACATCGATACATGACTCTGTTGTAGGTTCAAACCGTCAAAATCGACCTGTTTCAAACTCAGTTTTGCAACATTTTGTTAACAAGAGATATGTTGCATTTAAAGGGGAAAAGGTGTACTCAACCAAAAAATTACAGTATTTACTGATAAACAAATGAAGCAAACTACATTGGAAGTAGTTCAATTTACTTTCTTGATAATGAAAAAAATATAGTTCAATTTCTTAAGTATGTAAAGCATAATGGATCTTCTGATAAAAACTGTCCTAAAACAGTAACTTGAATTATATGACAGAAGAATATACCTGAAAACAGGAGGTTCTACGGGCAAAGTTCATACATCCACATATTGTACATATCCAATCACATGGTGCAGCAACAGTCCTGTGCCCAAAGGTAGACCTTGTAAAATGTTCTTGTCCAAGAGAATGCACACTCATCCCACTAGTTGGCTTACTACTGCAGTAAAGACAGTTGCCAGAAATAGTTACAGTGCAAACAGTATGAGGAATATGACTACATGAATGGAAAAGGTTAAATGTCAAGCAAAAAAAGGAATACAGTATATGACTGCAAAATTTTTGTATGACACTACAATTATTCAAAAAGGACCTGCTCAAGCACAAGTAGGTTAAAGTTATTGTTTTATTCAATTTCCTCAATATGTCCCTTTCTGCAATACTGGCCCTAATGCGCAAAACATGATTAAAAAAAGACGACACAAGAATAGCACCCAAAAAAGATGACAAGTAACGAAAGAATTCTACTTTGTCAACCTCTAGCGTACTAAAAGTAGATTGACAATTTTACAACACAGGCTTGTTCTCCTACCAAAAACATCCTCACATGCCTGTATAAACAAGTGATCTCACTTTAGCGCTACTTTTAACAAGTTATAATGAAAATTCCGCTTTCAAGCTCATTATTGATTGAACTCTATTTTAAATTTGCTTGATCAAATGCCCTTGTCATAATATGCTATCAAATAAACTAGATATTATTGTTTCTTGTTTCCTTTGGTCTACATCATATGCAATGTGGATCAGTAGATGACAGAGCAATTAGCTCGGATTGGTACTGAGCAGATGGAGTTTGTTTAAAACCTGAAACTGATTAGAGTGCGCACTAAAAAAATTGAAAAAAAAAGGCTGAGCCATCTAAAATCTTGATATAATCAAAGACAAGCTCCAGCAAAAATTACTTCCATGATGCTTGCACGACAAAACAAGACCAGTGGTTCCACAAGCATAAATTCTTATGGCACTACACTACAGTAACCAACATGCTGTCCATGCTAATTGATTATACCAGTACAAAAGCAGACTGTATGTACACTTCTAGAAGCAACTGTATTAAAAATCGTAGAAAGCTTATTAGCCTAATTGGGTAATTCTGATATTACAAACTGAACAATGTCAAGTAGGATGGACAGTATGCAATTTTTTTTAATAAAAAAAAGCACACATACCTGTACTCAAAAAATACCTTCCTACCATCAATTAAAAGTCCATTGTCTCCAGTAATTTCCATCATTCTGCGTGCAGCTTCCTGTGGAACACACACATCTTTGTGAGCATAACAACAAACAGTCAGAATTGGTAATGTCAGAACTCAGAGCACTTGTATAATTAGTACCACAGTAGGAAAGTCGATAAAAGCAAATCCCCTAGACATGCCAGAGGTTTGTTCCTTGATCACACGCACACTACGAAGAGGGCCCCATTCAGCCTAAAAGAGATCAGACCACAAATGATTAAAATGAACGGGATAATAAACTTTCAACCAGTTTAACAGTTTATGATGAGGAACTTGTACAAGAATCTCATATAGGTTGTCTTCATTGGTCTTATGGGACAGACCCTTAACAACAACAGTGGCAGATGGGGCCTGCAAGCACGAATGCAAATGTCATTGGCTTTGTATGTTCAAAAAATGAAATAAAAATCATGCACGTATTTACAAATATATGCAAGTCTGTACCACTAAATCACCATGCCTTCTTTCATCCCAGTCATGTTCTCTTCTTCTGTCAAAGCGAATATCATCATAAAAGGCATCTCTTTGGCTCCGACTACGACTTTTCCCACGTGGAGACCTTGATCTTGACCGAGATCTTGATCGATCATCACACCCACGTGACCGAGAACGGCTATGACGCATATATGGACTTTCGTCTCTTTCACGGCTTAACCCTTTCCTTTCACGTTCATGCTCAAATGAATCACGCCTTCTCCAGCTACTATCTCTCTTGCCTCGCTCAGAGTCTGAATCATAGCTGCAATGCCCGCATCCATGATCTTTCTCATAGCTGTCCTCTCTGCTCTGGTGAGAGCTGTGGTAGCGGTCTTCAAACTCAGCACCAAATTCCCCATGGTCTCTACTTTCAATCCTTTTGTTCCTATCAACACCAAAATCACGGTAACTACCAGATTCACAGTAGTAGTCAGCAGCATGATAATTATCACGGAGTCTATCAACTCCTCTGTAAGAATCAGATTCATGATGCTTTCCATCATTGCAATAATCGGTGTCATGCCTTCTGTAATCTTTGGCAGCTACATATTCCTCATCATAATTTCTTCGAGGCTGAGACCACATGGTGCCAACAGAGGGTGGTGGTGGATACGTATTTCTATCATGCACATTCTGACAGAATGCACCCCTTCCATATGAACCTATAGGGAAGCCTTCATCCACATATCTCCTACCACTGTAGGATCCACCAGCCCTGCAAATTGAGTTAGTAGTGGATAATATGGTAATATGACAAAGCACTTTAAAGTGAAAATGCATGTGAAAAATAAATGGGCAAATATTACAATTACCCCAAAAATAGAAGATAGCGTGCGTCAGTGCAGAAATGAAGTAAACAGCACGCACATTCAACAGGAAATTATGGACATGAATATCACAGCTAACATAGTACCAGAATAGCTTATCGACTTACCTAAAATCTGGCTCATTGATAGCGCCATACCCATCCGGTGCCTGTAGATTCAACAGAATAAGTTGAGTCAGCAACAAAAGTCTACAGAATAGGCAGGTAAATCCATTCCATTTAAGCAATTGTCGCTTCTTGAATTTATTTACAACATAAGCTGGTTACACAGGATCAACCAAATGGCGAATAAATCTGCTATCTTCAGCATCCTTGGTAGTTAATAAAGGAAAAGGCTGCAATTACACTGTTGTTCTCCCATCCATGCTGTGGAGCATAACGCCCATGCTCCATTTCCAGAATTCAGCACTTAGTATTATCCTGCAGGTTCTCAAATTTTCGGGTGTAGATGTTTTTTTTAGTGTATCCTGTAAGAGAAGCATGATATCATACAGTTAAGTGCGAACAAGGAGACAATCATATGGCCATCCAATTACTTAACTTTGGAATGAAATAGAAGTACTATAATCATCTCATGTTCAAGCTGTTTAACCAATCCAACAAGCATTCATTGCTGCTGCATATACCCATTTCTCAAATTACTTTTTAGGGCACTAAATTTTGTAATAATTATACGACATTGAGGTCAGTTTGGAGCGCAGGAATTTTGCAGGAAACAGAAAAGATTGCCCTGAACTCTCATGGAATTCCTACCAAAGCATAAGACATAATGTCTAGGGGGGAATGCAAGCTCAACTGTAATGATACTTATCAGACAGGGTATTTTTTATAAGAAATTAAGAATAATTCTACACATGAATATTTTAAGCGAAACATGTGCGCAACCTTATGGCTGGGTCCCACAGAAGACACAGCCTATCAGCATCCGTGTGCATAACAAATACAGGATCTGCTTCTGCACAATTGCTATGAGAAAAAAAAAAAGTTCTGCACAATTGCTATGAGAAAAAAAAATAGAGGATAAACACACCAGTCGATTTAGAAACACCTTTGGCAAAATTGAAGAGCAGAGATTGCACCAGTTTCAGTTACCCTTGTTCTGACTTCTGATCTAATAATCATGGTTATTAAGGCGCTAAGGCGAGACGAGACGCCAAGGCACCGCCTGGACGCCTAGGTGGCGCCTTGGACGCCTGAGGCGACGCCATACCAGCAGAAGAAAGGGATGAAAAAACGTTACAGACAGAGGAAAGAACGGAAAAGAAAAAAGAAAAGGAGGAGGAGGTAAAAGAGAAAGTGGCCTGGCCAGCCGCCCAGCCCATCATGCCAGCCCAGCTCACCCCCAACTGCCCAACACATCGTATATCCATCTCCCAGTCTTCTCTCAATCTAACCCTAGCCGCCTCTCCTCTCCCCATCTCCCACGTCTCTCTCTCTCTCTCCCTACCTCCGCATCCCTCTCTCCCCATCCGGCGGAGCAGGACACCAGCGATCTGAAGGGGTGGTGGTAAGCAGCACGGATGGTGGCAATCTGCAGCCAGATCCGGTGGCGATGAGCCAAGATTCAGCGGTAGCAGCGTGGGCTCCGTGACGGCAAGCAGACAGCGACGATCCGACCGCGCTAGAGTTCGGGGCTTCGGGCGTTCGGTACGCACGTGACAGGTTTCCCCACTGATCCCCCTCTCATCCCATCTCTTTATATTCTCTTCACTTTTTTGTTCTTCATGCTTCTGGGGCGTCCGCCTCGGCGGTTCCCGACGCCAAACTCCGCCTAAGCGACGCCATGTCCGTGAGGCGGACGCCATAGACCTTCCTGGCAAGGAGACAGCGTGGCGGTGAGCTCCTGAGCGCCTTACCGCCTAAGCGTCGCTTAGGCGACGCCTTAATAACCATGCTAATAATCACAGTTAATCCCTTTAAAACATGCATTAGGATTTAGGAGAAGAAACCTGATACCTAGCCTTAGATGAAAGGATACATCGTATTACTAATATTTTCTTTGCATGTGGTTTTCTGCCAAGCAAGGGGTCCAACACCACAAGATCCATCTGAAAAAACCCTCCTGCTGCTAGAATTGTTCCTTACTACTAAGAAAGTAAGAAGGCTAGGCCAAAGACTCAGTAGTATGTACATGTTGAGAAACTTTGGTCTGTCAAAGAGAAGAAAAACATCGAACCATTTGCTTTGGGATATTGGATGTACCTTGGACGGTGGGCACAGAAGGGGAAGGATGTTGTAAAAAGGATACTACCATTTTTTAATTAAGGGGTGAGCGAATAGTACACAGCATGTGAACTGATTGCTACACTATACAGCAATACAGCTTGCATCAAATATAGCAAAAATTGAGCAATCAAAAGCTCTAAATTATGATACATCCAAATTAACATATAAGCAAGCAGCACATGTCAAAAATCATAGAACATAGCAATTAGACTGCCAAATCTAGCCCATGGAAACGACACGTATGATAATCGAAACCCTCAAAGGTGGTGAATCTGAAGCGTTGGAACAATACGAATCGAATTAACGTAAAAGGAGCATGAAAGATGAAACCCTATATGAAGCACAAGGCAAACTAGTACTTGGGTGGGTTCCAAAAGAACTAACAATCCCGCAAGTTGAAGGCGCGAGCAAGAAACCCAGGCCGTAATACCCCGAATTACCTCTTGATCCAGTACCGAGGCGGAGCCCTAGCGCGAGCTAGGGCGTGCAAGTCGCGATCCGCGAGAGAGCAGAGGAGAAGGGAGGAATCGGACGGAATCGAGTGGAATCTATTTGGTGGGGTGTAGGGGCGGCGGCTGTTAGGGTTTGGACGGGAATTTGGGGAGGATTCGAGTTTGGGACGGGACGAAGGAAGGGAGACCAGGGAGACAGAGATGAAAGCGAAGCAGAAGCATATGTGCGGGTGCTCCTGCGGGGTCTGCTCGTGGTGTCCTTTCACGGCTTCACCTGCTCTCGAGTTGTTAATTAATTGGATGCTGGCAGGTGACGGACCTAGGATTCTGCAAAAGCCTGGGTAAAAGCTAAAAACCAAGAGGGCGTAATAAAAGTACAACTTAAACCTGCAATTAAAATGAAATTTGAACTTCATGCTTAAATGATACAACAAAATAGATAAATTTGAACTCCAGATTAAGGACAACCCGAGGATTATTTTGTTGGAAGTTACTGGCTCCGGTTCCTATCGTTACCGGATGGATTGGTTAAACTGTGACGGAAAATAAGATGATAATTTGTTTAGTTCATGGTCCTAATGAATCAAGATAAAACTTAGGTAACACCAAAATATGATAAAAAGAATGTTGTTTGGATTGCGATCAAGCCAGATTTTAGCGTTACTAAAATTTTGGTGAACGATTTCCTCACTCTCTGATTGCCCACGTGTGATATTAAATTTCGTCGGCGTTACCAAATTTTTATCGGTATTACCAAATATTGGTAGCAAACCAAACAACAACTAATTTTTATTGGCGTTACCAAAATTTAGTTTGGTTTACGTCGGTAACAGACCGAACATGCCAAATGTCTTGGTCCTCTTGGTCTTGTATTTCTATTACATCAAATGAATTAATCCATAATTCGGTATTTGGGTAATGCAATGCGACAAAGACTAAAGAGAGAACAATCACCTCACACTCGGGAGTAGCGGACCCTCGCATCACGTCGGTGTTGCCACTGTGTGGCGGCAAGTCTGCGGCGGGCGACGTTAGGAGCACGGAGTGGCGCGGACCGTGCAGTGTACCTTCTTGCTTGAGGGCTCGGCGCCTCGGCGGATTGACAGCTTGGGGAAGTGGCAGGCTAAACAGCGGCGTAGTCGAGCGAGAAATCAAGGGACTGCGGCGTGGTCGAGCTCGAGCAAGAGAGCGTTTGAGCGAGCGCAATGCAGCAAAGCGATCCTGGGAGAGATGGTGACGCGACTTAGTAAGCACACGCCTCCTTGAGTTATTGCCCTGGTAGCCGAGGTCCAATTCTGCCTCTGAATTGCTAGCCCATACAAACTTAACCTAAATTTGATGTTACCAAAACTCAGGTATTACTAAAATTTTGGCTGAGTGTTTGGTTTGAAGCCAAAATATATTGCCAAACTTTGGTGTAGTTGTTGTCAGTTGTTTGGTTTGGAGCCAAAATAGATTTGCCAAATTTTGGCAAAATTTTTGTCTATTGTTTGATTTGAAGCCAAGATAGAATCTGCTAACTCTACCGATGAAGAGACGAGGTTACCTCCTCTCACATAATCATGCATATAATATAGATAGCTTAAAAAAATCCACAACCTGTGCATATATGCAACTACAAACCAGCAAAAATAATAGTAAACTGAAGTCGAACAAAAATTATTTTCAGCATTGGAAGTCTTCTATATTAATTAGCAGGCATAATTCACAAGTGCATACAAACAGAACGTAGTAAACCATAAGTTTATTAGTTACTTATGCATAAGAGAAGTTCAGGACCCATTAGCTACCAGCATGTAGCATCAGGCTGTTCAGGAACCATAGTTTTAGCATCATGACGAGCTAAGTAGCTAACCATAAGAAGGTACCATAATTACATAAGACTGGTAGCTTAGTTATATCTACTAAGGTGTCCATTGTCACCTATAACATCCAGTTCACAAAATATGACAAACTAGCACATGCACAGCTCACAACTACTCGATCAGTAGACCATGCACATTCAGAAAGAGCCACCAACCAAGGGTGGAACTAGAACGAATTTGACCGGGGTTCACTATTTTACCATGTATATAGCAACATATGAATTTTTCAAGTAATATTATACTAAATAGTAACACGTGCGCCTATTTTTAACATCAATAATTCGACATAACCAACGGCAGTGTACAATGATAAAGAAGTAACGATCAATATGCCTACTATTGGTGCTCGTTTTTTATGTTTTACTCACCCCATATTATTATCATTTACAACGGTATTTGTGCTAAATTGTGATATTTGGCAACTAACCCTAACGAAATCCGAAGATATGTTGTATTTCACTTTTTTCGCAGGAAATTGGCTAAAAAGAGTTGATAAAGAGCTTCATTTGGAAAATGTGCAAAAATGAACTTCATCAAATGATAAAATTGGAGGCTACCATGACATCCGCCTAGTTGAGCCGATCAAAATGCATATAATATTTGCTCAAATTAGAGGTCAGATACAAAAGTTATGAAGGCCGGAAGTTGTTGGAGCCCGGCCTGCCAGACCCTTGTGTCGATGGCCGACCGGGTCTTTGATATTGATAACCCTGGATACTTAGGTGAAAAACTACAATCAACCCGTGCACTTGCGGTTAGCCTTGTACGCGCATAGATCGCGTCAACACTTACCAAAATAAAGGAACTAAGGATGAAACCACGAACAAAAGATGGTCGTATTAGCAAAATACATTATCCAACCTTAATGGTATAAAAAAGAAGAGAACAAAATATCTTAGAATTCTTAAGTAAAAAATAGTAGAATGATAAAAAAAAATAAGTAGTTAAGTAAATAAATTACCTTTTAGTACTTACTTTCTTTCAAGTTAATGAAGCGATGAACCACACCATCATTAGCAATGAACCACAACATCATTAGCGATGAACCTAGGCCGCTTACTCGCGTCGCCGCGTGGGATGACTCCAGGGTGCTCAGTTTTTGGACTGGAGGGGTGCACATGTACATATAAGTTGATCCTCACTAAATTTTTTTTTGAACCCGGTGTCCTGTGACACCGGGTGATTATATGTGCTTCCGCCCCTACCACCAACACCTTTGCCGCCATATTTGTGATCAAAGAAGTCTAACACCCAAGCTTGGAAAGTTGATCGATTGCAATGTTGAGGTAACAACAGAAGTAATCCTAGTTTGGCTTGGCGTGGTAGGCCGCAATTTCAATCTTGTCCTTTGTTGTGATAGTAAGGTCGTCTATCCGCTTTCAAATATTAGCATTAGGGTCTGATTGTGTTGTTTGTTGAACAAAGGCAACAGGGTTAGCTCTTGCAAGAGAGTCTGCAAGACTCTTAATACTGGCTACCAATTACTGGTAATGCTACAAAGAGAGGGGTGCTTGGGATGGGAGGAAGAATGGCCGAATGGGGACGAGAGGGTATATGGAGGGCTGTGTCGCCGACCGCCACAATGTGTCGCTGTGATGGAGGAGAGGACCAGAGGCTGCTGTGGAGTGAGGAGGGAAAAGAAGAGGGAGCCCTAAGTCCTTGTCTTTTTATATGTAGTGACCAGAGTGCATGCGTGTTGGCGTGCCAAAAATTTGGCGAAGGAATTGCTTGTCCACGAATCGGTCCACGAATTGGCAAGTTGCTATTAGGCGTTACCAAAATTTTGTGGGCATGCCAAACATTGGAACCAAACCAAATGCTACCTAAATTGTAACACCTGGCTATGCGAAAGCCAAGATGTAACACAAAACCTAACATCAACCAACACTACGATCTATTTTCAACAAATAAACAACTAATGACCGCTAAAGTTCAACACACAAGGTTACTGTTAAATTAAATAACACAAAATTTCAGCAAACATGTAGTCTCAAATACTCAACCTACAAAGTTTCATTCAAAAGAAATAATATTGAGATCATAACCAATAAATGTAAACCATCTACTAACGCAAGTAAAGGTTAAGGAAGAACAATACAGAACAACATGGTACTAATTTATTACAATCCAAAGCTCTCAAATGAAAGATAATCACATAATTATTATCTAATTTGTGAAATAAGTGATAGAGTGAGTTTCTCCATGCGACTACTCCCTCCCAAAGCATGTCGTCCTCAAAGTTTACCTTAAAAAAACAACACTTGCAAGAGTGAGTCCACGACTCAGAAAATACAATTGAATAGCATGGAAGACATTTAAGTAATGACATATCAACTACAATGTTTCGAATCCATAGAGAAACAATGCTATGCATTTTATGCAGGTATGTAAATGCATCCACTTCTCTTCTGCTTATACCGGTATAGCCAGTGAACACCTGTCGGTGTTCACTCAGGCCCGCATTATACAAAAATATGGGGATCCAAGGTTCGTATGAAAAATCTTTCAAATAGGGATCCAATTTGCCCACATTGGAATGGTGGGTCTTACTTGCCTATATTGGAATCATGGGACTTCACTACCCACTCCGTGGGTGAATTATGAATGAATGAAGACATTGTAATGAAAGACATATTCTCAATGAAGCATGGAATAACAACTATGAAAGGAATAAGTAATATTGGAATTAATCACAATTTGTAGAATTTAACCATTTCATAAGCTTCAATCACTTAGCAAATAAACAGTCAAGTCAATTCAAATTGTACTTGTCTTTCGTGTTGCGACGCGTTAGGAGGCAAGGAAGGTGCCACTAATCCCGAAGCCACTCCTCCTACACAATTGAGTTACTCAAAATAAGATCGACATGGTAACATGATGCTATTCGCAACACTCTACAATGCCTTCTCAAAACCCAATGTTTATCTATTTGATCTACTCAATTCAGACAACAAACTAACAGGGAATTACACTGGACGATGGCCTTAAAATATACATAACTTTCGCTATGTAAATCATAAAAAGGCATACTCAGTTTCTCTAGAAAGATAACAAAATCATCTACAAAAACCTAGTTGGCGAGATCCCCAAATTCTGCCTTTAACTACACATAACAGTTAGATGAAAAACCCACTATCAGAACTGACAGACAAAATAAACAGCGGCAATAAAACAATCATAACTTTCAATTGGCTGATCCAAAAATTGAGTTCTTTATCAATCTGGAAAGCTAAGGAAATAGCCTACAAAAGTCGTTTTGGGAGATAACCCTGATGCGACCATTAACAAATTCTTATCTATTAGTTAATACGACTGTTGTAATCTTGATAGAGTTCTGGATAGCAGCAATGAAATCATCATAACTTCCAAACTACAACTCCAAATGATGTGATCTCAGATCCTACTAAAATCTAAGAACATTACCCACAATTCTTTAGGAGACCCTAACCTCTAATTTTGCCTTGAACTAGACGAAAACTGATAAACAAGAAGACTACAGATTACCAATCCAATTACAGCAAGAACAAAGATTCGCTAATCGACAACAAACCAAAGAAAATAATCGAAACAAATAGCGAGGAGATGATAATTACCCTAGAAGACACGTGTGAACTCGCTGAAATCCCTGCGAGGTTCTCCTCTCCCCTTCGTCTCCCTCTCCTCCACCTTTCTCCTTGGTCGACAGCAATGAGAGAGAACCACGAAGAGGAAGGGGAATAGCAATGGAGTGCAAGGGAGAGGGTGCCTATTGTAGTGGTATTGTAGCGGTGGCAGTGCTACTATAGGAGAGGTGTGCTACAGTGCAGGCTAGGGTTTCCCCCTCCTTTTATTGGTGGTCGCCCCCTTATGGGCCTCTTGGGCCAAGGCCCGAGGCCCGAGGCCCAGGTTGCCGAAGAACTGTAGAAACTCTGTTTTTCTTATGTCTAATATCTCTTTTGAACACTTTCTTTCTTAGAATAAATCGGAGTATTACACAAATTCTATTGGTATTACCAATTTTTGGTATGGCTTGTGAGGGCCATGAACAAAACGACCCCTAACTCCTTTGTTTTTACAGTATAACTACACATTTTATGGCAATGACAGGTGGGGTCAGGCTAAGGTTGGAGTCTCCTACAGTCTCTCTCTTGTTCCCTCTGGAACCAGAAGCAAACTCTAGGCATGTTTCAGAATTGAGGACTGCCATTGTGCATTTGTGCATGTCTTTTGTTGTTCTTGCGGCGTGTAGTATGTGACTTGACGACAAATGGCTATTGTGGTGGTCATAGAAGTTTGATGTATTTCTGTGACTTGTTGCAAAATAAGGTGGGACAATATGAGCATTATTTGTAGTGAAAAAGGTAATGGTACTTTGATTTCTTAGATAAGCTATACACACATGGCAAAATATGCCGAGCTATCTACGTAGTTCCACGCGATAAGTAATTTAATGATAAATGTCTTTTTTGGAACACATGAATTTCACAAGAATATCATAGAAAGCAGTTTAATTGCCATGGGAATAAGGGAAAATCTCGCATGAATATAGAAAATATTCATCTGTTCCAAATAGGGCATAAGTTATCTTGCCAAGATGGTGCTTATTAATAACAAATACTCGTGAAATGCTAGAGTATCGAATAGTTATGCGTGAGAATGAATGGTCTAAAAAAATACATTCATGAATTAGAATCCAAATTGCAAAGAAGCAAAAACCCATTTATAACATCTAAGCAAACTGTTCTATGATATTATCTTCTTCATTCTCACCAATGTTGGGTTTTCAACAAACCCTAGATTGATTTTGTGAAGGCTATTCGATCTGCCCTCTATTCCTTTGTCTTTTCTATGGTGCCGTTCACAATTGCATTATGAGACAAGAGGGTTGGAACATATTTATAGACCCCACTTCCAAGTGTTACAAAGTGACCCACCTGTTTCTGGTACACCGTAAGACTCTTGAACCATATCACCAACCACGATCAGGCAGACCAGTTTTATGAGTCTAAAATATATTAATCCCTAGCACACATGTGTGAGTCATGCGCCGTGATCAGATTATTTACGAGATCAATTCCAATATGATCATGTGGGTCAACAGCCTGCAGAGCCGATTCTGCAAAAAAAATCCATCTATTCCGCCTTGTGATGTATCTGAATTAAATTTATGCATGCATATGAAATTCCAGTAGACTCGATCTCTATAAATATCTCTACTATATTCCAGCACAACCGTCCTCAACATCTCGAGTATTAATTCCCCAAGTTAAATTCCGCATCAAATTATTCCCTATCACATACATCAATAATATGAACAATTTCTGTAACACCCCAGCCCAACAAGAGCCTGGAATGCTACCAAATTAACATTAAATAATTCTAAGCCAAAAAATTTTACCAAGTTTTTCGGTAGAACCTCTCTTGTAATGTTAACTACCAAGAGATTCCAACATTTGAATAAATCATAAATAATTAATCGACTTTCGAATCACAATAGGCAATCAAATCATGATACAACTAGCATATTCGAGTTATCCAAAAGACGCTACTCATCATTATTACACTTAGTCCAATGCATAACGATAAACGTAAACAATCTCTAAGCGCTTTGCTCTTTTATTAAAGTATGAACGACAAATTTATCAACTTTAAAGGTGGATGATAGTGTATGTGTCCACTTCAAGTCTACTCCTCCCATGCACGTCGTTCTTGCAAATGGTACCTAAAAACACAATAAAACAAGGGTGAGTCCAAAGACTCAACAAGTACCAATAATGAAGCATTAAACTCATATTTACAACATCAACATTCCATTTCAAAGCTTTATACAAAAACGCATCTCATGAGATATGTATGCAAACATGCAATGCAACTTTTCTCTTTCACTCTTTGTCGCATTTCACCGTGTCACGCGAGATATGCGACCGCCGCCGCATACCATGCTCGTGCTCGCAAGCACATGGACCAATTGCCCAATACTCCGCAAGTAAAGGGGACCTCAAGCCCACACTCCACAAGTGTGGGGACCTCAAGCCCGTCATATGCATGACGGGGACCTCAATCAATGCTTGGTCACCGTGTGACCAAGTCTTCATTTTATCAACATGATGCATATGTACGAGTCATGAATCATCATAAACATACCTCCTCTGTAACATCATTTATGAATTTAACTCATTCATACTTCTACCATACTTGTTCATAGACATGCAAATACTCAAGCAACCATACATCATTCACAGACAACACTAATAATCATGGTCAACAACATCTATAACATTCTAGCATCCATAGACATCACAATTAACCATAATACGAGCAAACATGTACTTGCCTTAACCACGTGAGAACGGGAATGCGAAGAGGGCGCCGCTCGGAATCACGCCACACTGAACATAAATATAACCCAATCTAAGACCAATATACTGGACCAAAAGCATAAGTAACAACTGTAATATCCCAATGGTGTGTTGCACTAGAAGTCAGAAGGGAGAATCGGTTCGGGATAATATTAAACGGAATTTCGGAGGGACCAATTGGAAAGATTGCGATCTTTGCAGCTTGTAGAGGGGGAAAGAGCAATTTCTGCAACTGGGCTAGAGCCCATGGCCCAAGAGGGGCCCAAGGGGTGGCCGCCATAGCTAGGGGCGCCACTCCCTTCCCAACCCTAGCCGACCCTCCCCTTCCCCTTTCCTCCCCACTTCCCAACCGGCCGCCACCTCCCCACCACCTCTCTACCTCCCTCCACCCTCCCTTGCGCACCTCTCCACCTCCCCACCACCTCCATTGCTGCTGGCCAAAGAGGAGAAGAAGCTCCATTGCAGCCGGCCAAGGAGGAAGAAGAAGGGGAAAAGAAGGGAAGGAGGAAGAAGAAGAGGGAGAAGAGAAGGAAGAGAGGAGAAGGAGGATCGTCTTCGGGGCTGATCATCATCGTTCAGCACATCGTCAAGGGTAACGTGTTGATCTTGTAGGGTAATTAGTCTTGGAAGAGTTTTGGTTAGTCTTTGGTTAGATGGCATTCGACCTGCTGTAATGCAGTTTCGTCCAGTGGCTTGCGGGGTAAATTTCATGTGGTTAGAGGATGAATCTGGAGTTTTGGTCTCCTAGAGAGTTGTAGGGTATGGTCTTAGCTTTCAGTGGCCGCCAAGTTCACCCAAATCCGATTAACGGTTAGTGAGTTATGATTTTTCTAATATTGCTGTTCCGCTGATCTGTCAGCAATTAGGCAGTTTGTAGAAAACCGATTAAAACTGATGGTTAAAGTGGAAATCTGAGAACCTCAGTATAACGAAAGTTGTAGATAATCCTTCCAGATTGCAGGAAAACTAAAGATCATGAAATTCGGACGAACGTAGAGAAAGTTATGATAGTTTCATTATTGCTGTCCAGAGACCCAACGCGAGAATTGATACTCTGTTGTTTAGTTTGGTAGGGCTAGTAAAGGCCGAATCAGAGAACCTCACCAACTAGGTTTAGAAGGGGAATTCAATAACCTTTTCAGATTGTCCAAGATCACTCCATTTGGATTTCTGTACATTTAGTTATGATTTTTCAAAGGGGTTGTTCTCTGAAAGAAAACTGACAACAAGAATAGAGTTGGGGATTGCGCTTAGTGGACGATGTACTCATTTTGTGTTTATGGTTTTCTTATTAGACCTTTATGGTAGCCTTAGCTTGTCTCAATTGTATGTCCAGGTGTGGGTTTGGCTCTGGGAGCAGTACCTTATCCTCGACATCCACCTTCGCACGGTTGAGGCAAGTGCATTGTTGTTAAATGGGTGTGATTGATTGGCTATGTTGTGTGTTATTTGATATATGGTTGCATAGCAAGATGGCTTACTTGATGAATGTTTAAGTATGGTTATTGCTCAAATGATGCTTATGCTTTACTATGATTCAATGTTGTTGTCTTTTGGTAAGATTGATGATGAATGAGAGATGAGCATTTGCATATTGAGAGCATATTGAGGCTTGGTCACGCGGTGACCAAGCATGTTTCCTTTGAGAACTCCGTCATGAATGTGACGGGCCGAGATCCTCACTCGTGGAGTGTGGGTTGAGGTCCCGTTACTTCATGAGTAACGGCAATGGTCCTCGTGCGTGCGCGCATGTGCATGGGTATGCGGCGGCGGTTGCATACTCTGCACACGGTGTAATGCACACTGTAGTTAAAGATAAAGGTTCCTTGAGCATAGCATTTGCATATGAGATGTTCTATTGTTGATCTCCTTTACATGTATGTTGGTGTTATAGTTTCTTTATGTACTTGCTGAGTCTATGGGCTCACTCTTGCTTTTATTGTTGTTTTAGGTACCCGAGCCAAGAACGACATGCATGGGGGGAAGTAGACTGCTAGTCACACACATGCCACATGAACTAAATAAAGCTGAATGACCTTCAGAACGTGATTGATTTCGATTATTATGTTTCGTCTTATGCAATGGATTTAATGTAATAATGATGAGTAGTGGATCTTCATATCTCTCTAGTTATGTTGGATTCTTAGCATGTCTTTGATTATCTTTTGATGTCTTTGGATGAAAGTTTTAATTAATATTTGAATAATCTGTGTGTTGGAACCTTCGTGTAATTAACTTTACAAGGGAGGTTCTGCCGAAATTTTATTAGGATTGTCTAGTCTAGAGTTATTAGAGGTTGTTTAGTAGCATTCCAGGTTCATGTCGGACTGGGGTGTTACAGTTGGTATCAGAGCGGGCTGTAGGTCCGTGGTATATGAAAAGTTAAATTTGACACACTATGCACAGTAGGTGGGAATGGGTTAATGCATTGCATTACGCTACTATTGAGTTTTTGATTTCTCTTGTGTGATAGCTACTAGTTAGACTGTACTTGTGGTCCTAGTTGTTGTAAGTGCTCATTGTTTGATTGTTTTGCTGTGATGTTTAGAGATGGCAAGGGGAGGAGGCCGAGGTCGTGGTCGTCGCCGGCAGGAGTCGGGCGAGGCGTGCATCGCCCCGCCAAGTTCGTAATCCGTAGTTGGAGAAGCTAGCCTGCGAGTCGAGGAAGAGGTTGCTTCAGCAGACAGAGAACCAGTGCCCACCACCGCGCTGTTGTCGCTCCTGTGGTGGCCCTCGCAGCCACTGCGGTGTATGCCATGGGATTACACCAATGGAACGCTTTGAGGCTGGACACCTTCGACGGGTCAGGCACGCTGTCGACGCAGCCTAATTGGTCGCGACACATGGAGAGGCACTTCGAGCTCTGGGGATGACTTCGAAATGAGGGCTCGGCCTCGTGGCTTTCCAATTGAAGGGGCAGCGGATATCTCGGTGGAAAGGAGTCCGATGGCTGTGACAGCGAAAGCTCATGGACCGCCACTCGGGAACATTTTGTTGAGCATTTCAGAAGAGGTTTTATCCACTTCATATGTGGAGCGAATGGAAGTCTCTTTGCGTAACTTCAAGCGGGTAAGATGACAAAGGATGTAGTATGAAGCGGGTTTTAACAACCCGGTTCGTTTTGTTCCACTGTGGCCACAAATGATGAAGAAAAGCCAAGAGGTTTCGCAGGGGCTCGGCAAGAGTTCCGTCTGTATTGGGAGCATTGGAGTTGCGGGATTTCAGTTCTCTGGTAGAACAAGCTAGGGGCATAGAACTGGAGATGCAGCTTGGTGAGGAATTGCCAGGAGCGGAAGGCGTTGTGGTTTCGAGGGTTGGTGGCAAATGTAAGAGGGGTTTGGCGGTGGGGTGGGACCTTCCAGAGGCCCACTTCCAAGAGGTTCAAAGGGCCACAGAAATCACTCAAGACCAAATTCGCAGGGGCACAGTCTTCTTCCACCTCACGAGCGTCGGCAATCGCACCTCTGTTACGCCCGGTCCTGTAAGGGCATGAAGTGCTTCAAGTGCGGCAGCAAGCATAGAGCTTCAGAGTGCAGCTGGTTCGGGTCTTGCCGCCATTGTGGTCAGGAGGGCCATAAGGCATTGGTTTGTCGGCGGAATCCCGCCAATATCATCAAGTGGGAACTGTCCAGTTGTCGCGCCGAGCCAGCTTCTTCTCGAGGGTCGGTGCAGATGTTAGCGGCTACTCCTACTCCTACTTGGGCACCGCCACAGCCTTACCTCCCTGCACCTGGAGGAGCCCCACCACCAGGGTACTTTTGGCCGCCCCCTCCCGTGGCCCCATTTCTAGTAGTGGCGCCTTCAAAGACCTTCAAAGAGCTGCCGTACCACCGCACAGTGTGTCGAGCTCCTACCGCCCAAAGCAGCCTCCTCCTATGCTATGCCGACGGCAGTCGGTGGGTCGCCCGATGTAGTGACAGCACGCTCTTGGTGGATTCGGTAGAGGCACTTGTTCTATTTGATTTAGGGGCTACCTTTTCTTTTGCATCACTAGATTTTGTTAGTAAGGCGAATTTGAGTTTGCACCAATAGCTCACCGGGCTTCTCCCGGGGAATTCTCTCTAGCTCTGCAGCTTGTCCTGGTTGTGTGATTTCGTTAGATGGAGAAGAATTCATTGCTAACTGATGGTTATAAAGATGGAGTCGCTTGATGTTATCTTGGGATGGATCGTTGCATAATTACCGTGTTGTCATTTCTTGTTTTGGAAGACAATAACCCCGCAAGCTCCGTCAAGGCAGAGATAGTATTCCAATGTAGCGCCCATCTCACTCACTTTTTGTGATGGCTAGCCTTTTCCCGGTGGTCGCATTTGACGAAGAATGAGTTTCTTTTGTCTCTAGTGGAGAAGCCGAGTTCGTCAGAGTGCAGAAGATATTTGGTCGTTCGGAGTTCTGGATGTTTTTCCAAACAGAGCTACTGGATGCCACCACCTCGTCCCGTAGAATTCGAATTGATTTGGTACCGTGCGCCCGACTGCCTCTATGACCCTCACGGTTGGCCCATCCGCTCTGGGAGGAACTAAAGAAGCGATTGGATGATTTAAAAGCGAATGATCTTATTCGTCCCAAAGTGTCTCCATGGGGAGCTCTGTTCTTTTACCAAGAAGAAGGATGGTAGTTGGCGATGTGTATTGATTATCGTGTTTTAACCAGCTAACCATCAAGAATAAATATCCCCGCCTCGCATAGAAGATTTATTTGATCGCTTGAGAGGGGCCAAGGTATTCTCAAAGATTGACCTTCAATCAAAGTTATAATCAAATCCTGTCCGAAAAGAGGATATTGAGAAGACGGCATTCTCCACAAGGTATGGGCATTTTGAATTTAAAGTTATGTCTTTTGGACTAACGAACGCCTCGCCGCTTTCATGGAGACTATGAACAGGATGTTGCATGAGTACCGGATGATTTTGTGGTTGTCTTTATTGATGATATTTTGATATATTCAAAGACCAAGTCAACATGGGCGACACTCGAGGCTTGTGTTGAGACGCTAAGGAGCATAAGTTTTATGCCAAACCAAAAAGTGCGAGTTTTGGATGTCTAAAGTGGATTTCGGGCATGTCATCAATGATAAGGGAATCACAGCTTGATCCAAGTAAGATTTCTACATGGTAGAATGGAAGACGCCAACCAATGTCAAAGAAGCGAAGCTTCCTCGCATGGCAGGATACTCGCTTGTTTTGTGCGTGATTTCTCCATCATTGCCAAACCTTATCCGCACTCACATAGAAGGATGTGAAGTTTAGGTGGGACGATGACCGTGAGCGTAGCTTCCAAACCCTTAAGGAAAAGTTGGTGACCGCCTGTCCTTACACTTCCCGAGCCCGGGAAGCGATTTATGATGTACTGATGCGCCTCGGATTGGGTTGGGTTGTGTCCTTATGCAGAAGGGAAGGTGATAGCTTATGTGTCGAGGCAAACAAGAAGTATGAATGCACTTACCCAACTCATGATTTAGAGTTGGCACTGTAGTGTTTGCCCAAGCTTTGGAGACACTATCTCAGATGGTGAGGGTTGTGATGTTTATACAGATCACAAGAGTCTTAAGTATATTTTCACACAGAAAGATTTGAATTTAAGGCAACGCAGGTGGCTGGAACTGATTAAAGATTATGACCTATCTATTCAGTACCATCCTGGCAAGGCAAACGTAGTGGCTGATGCTCTGAGTCGCAAGGCGGCGCCTGCAACATTGGATTATCTCATTGGTGACTTTGACCGTATGGGTATATCATTTTGCTATGCGGGGACCGCACGCGTTGAAACACAGCTGATCTTGGAGTCGGCCATTCCAGAGCGGGTGCAGGAAGCACAACAGGATGATCAGTTTTTGCAGAGGGTCAGAAAGCGTTTGGACATGGGCAAAGTCGGGGATTTCAGTTTGGATGGGTCTGGAGTGTTGCGATTTAAAGGTCGCCTTTGTGTGCCACAAAAGGCGGAAGTCAAAGGTGAAATTCTGAGGGAGGCTCATCGTACTCCGTATACTGTACATCCGGGCGAGACAAAGATGTACCGTGACTGAAGCGCACTTTTGGTGGAAAAGGATGAAGGTAGACATTGCCAACTATGTAGCCTCCTGTGGAGTTTGTCAGCAAGTGAAGGCAGAGCACAAGCGTCCTGCAGGATTATTGCAGCCATTAGAGGTCCCCCAATGGCCTTGGGATGATATCTCTATGGACTTCGTTGTTGCGCTGCCTCGCTCACCACGAGGTAAGGATGCGTTTGGGTTATAGTGGATCGATTCAAGAAATCGCACATTTTATTCCCATCCGCACGACCAATTCGGCTAGTGACCTGGCTCCTATTTATGTACGGAAATTGTAAGATTGCATGGAGTACCAAAGACCATCATTTCTGATAGGGACGCCAAGTTCGTGTCCAAGTTCTGGGAGAGTTTGCAGAGAGCAATGGGCACACAACTCCGTCTCGAGTACGACTTTCCATCCTCAAATGAGATGGGCGTCAGAGCGCACTATTCGCACCTTGAAGACATGTTGCGGTCCCGTGTCCCGTCCCGGAAGGGTAGTTGGGAGGATCAATTGCCATTAGCAGAGTTTGCGCACAACAACAGCTATCATTCAAGCATAAAGCCGCCTGCTCGAGGTTTTGTACGGCGTAAGTGCAGTCACCCCTTTGCTGGAAGTCAGGTGAGAAGGCGCTTTGGGCCCAGATTGGGTACAAAAGATCAGAGAACGAGTGGCTCGTGAGACAGAACCTATTAGCACTCGTGAGCGCATAAAAAGTTATGCAGACGTGAGGAGGAGAGACTTGGAATTTGAAGTGGGGGATCAGGTGCTCTTGAGAGTGTCCCCCACTAAAGGTGTGGTGAGGTTCGGTACCAGAGGGAAGCTTAGCCCAAGGTACATAGGACCATTTACGATCTTGGCTCGAATCGGGAAGCTGGCTTATCGTTTAGACCTGCCAGAGTCTATGCGTGGAGTGCACAATATTTTTCATGTGTCCATGTTGAGGAAGTACTTGAGGGACCCGGAACATCTTATTGCATTAGAACCCCTAACAATTGAGTAGGATCTGTACTTTGAGTCCAAACCAGTGCGAATTCTGGAAATATCAGAAAAAGAGTTGAGGAACAAAACCCTGAAGTATGTTAAGGTGCTTTGGTCGCAGCAGATCGAAGGGAGGCCACTGAATCGGAGTCTCGCATGCGTGAGCTTTATCCAGACTTGTTCACCTCAGGTGTGTTCTTTTGTTGCTTAGTTTCCAGTTTCGGTTTTAACTCGTGAAGTGGGCGTTTAGATTCGGGGTCGAATCCTGTTAAGGGGGGTAGAATGTAATATCCCGATGGTGTGTTGCACTAGAAGTCAGAAGGGAGAATCGGTTCGGGAGAATATTAAACGGAATTTCGGGAGGGACCAATTGGAAAGATTGCAGTCTGCAGCTTTTAGAGGGGGAAAGAGCAATTTTGCGCAACCTGGCTAGATCCCATGGCCCAAGAGGGGCCCAAGGGGGTGGCCGCCATAGCTAGGGGCGCCATTCCCTTCCCAACCCTAGCCGACCCCCTCCCTTTCCCTTTCCTCCCCACTTCCCTAACCGCCGCCACCTCCCCACCACCTCTCTACCTCCCCTCCACCTCCCTTGCGCACCTCTCCACCTTCCCACCACCTCCATTGCTGCTGGCCAAAGAGGAGAAGAAGCTCCATTGCAAACTGCCAAGGAGGAAGAAGAAGGGAAAAGAAGGAAGGAGGAAGAAGAAGAGGAGAAGATAAGGAAGAGAGGAGAAGGAGGATCGCCTTCGGGCTGATCATCGCTGCTCAAACGTCGTCAAGGGTAACGTGTTGATCTTGTAGGTAATTAGTCTTGGAAGAGTTTTGTTAGTCTTTGGTTAGATGGCATTCGCCCGCAGTAATGCGCTTTCGTCCGATGGCTTGCGGGTAAATTTCATATGGTTAGAGGATGAATCTGGAGTTTTGGTCTCCTAGAGAGTTGTAGGTTATGGTCTTAGATTTCAGCGGCCGCCAAGTTCACCCAAATCCGATTAACGGTTAGTGAGTTCTGATTTTTCTAAGATTTCTGTTCCGCCGATCTGTCAGCAATTAGGCAGTTTGTAGAAAACCAATTAAAACTGATGGTTAAAGTGGAAATCTGAGAACCTCAGTATAACGAAAGTTGTAGACAATCCTTCCAGATTTCAGGAAAACTAAAGATCATGAAATTCGGACGAACGTAGAGAAAGTTATGATAGTTTCATTGTTGCTGTCCAGAGACCCGATGCGAGAATTGATACTCTGTTGTTTAGTTTGGTAGGGCTAGTAAAGGGCCGAATCAGAGAACCTCACCAACTAGGTTTAGAAGGGGAATTCAATAACCTTTTCAGATTGTCGAAGATCACTCCATTTGGATTTCTGTACATTTAGTTATGATTTTTCAAGGGGCTTTTCTCGAAAAGAAAACGATGACACCAAGAATAGAGTTGGGGATTGCGTTTAGTGGACGATGTACTCATTTTGTGTTTATGGTTTTGTTATTAGACCTTTATGGTAGCCTTAGCTTGTCTCAATTGTATGTCCAGTGTGGG
Organism: Ampelocalamus luodianensis; assembly: GCA_036346255.1. Classification (NCBI taxonomy): domain Eukaryota; kingdom Viridiplantae; phylum Streptophyta; class Magnoliopsida; order Poales; family Poaceae; genus Ampelocalamus; species Ampelocalamus luodianensis. The sequence continues at coordinate 78,899 of JAYEVH010000452.1, read as the reverse complement.
TTTGGCTCGGGAGCAGTACTTATCCTCGACATCCACCTTCGCACGGTTGAGACAAGTGCATTGTTGTTAAATGGGTGTGATTGATTGGCTATGTTGTGTGTTATTTGATATATGGTTGCATAGCAGGATGGCTTACTTGATGAATGTTTAAGTATGGTTATTGCTCAAATGATGCTTATGCTTTACTATGGTTCAATGTTGTTGTCTTTTGGTAAGATTGATGATGAATGAGAGATGAGCATTTGCATATTGAGAGCATATTGAGGCTTGGTTACGCGGTGACCAAGCATGTTTCCCTTTGAGAACCCCATCATGAATTTGACGGTCCGAGATCCTCACTCGTGGAGTGTGGGTTGAGGTCCCTGCTACTTGTGGAGTAACGGCAATTGGTCCTCGTGTGCGCGCCGCACAGCATGGGTATGCGCGGCGGTTGCATACTCATGACACGTGTAATGCACACAGTAAAGTTAAAGATAAAGGTTCCTTGAGCATAGCATTTGCATATGAGATGTTCTATTGTTGATCTCCTTTACATGTATGTTGGTGTTATAGTTTCTTTATGTACTTGCTGAGTCTATGGACTCACTCTTGCTTTTATTGTTGTTTTAGGTACCCGAGCCAAGAACGACATGCATGGGGGGAAGTAGACTGCTAGTCACACACATGCCACATGAACTAAATAAAGCTGAATGACCTTCAGAACGTGATTGATTTAGATTATTATGTTTCGTCTTATGCAATGGATTTAATGTAATAATGATGAGTAGTGGATCTTCATATCTCTCTAGTTATGTTGGATTCTTAGCATGTCTTTGATTATCTTTTGATGTCTTTGGATGAAAGTTTTAATTAATATTTGAATAATCTGTGTGTTGGAACCTTCGTGTAATTAACTTTACAAGGGAGGTTCTGCCGAAATTTTATTAGGATTGTCTAGTCTAGAGTTATTAGAGGTTGTTTAGTAGCATTCCAGGTTCATGTCGGACTGGGGTGTTACAACAACACAGTTGAACTCGCTAAACTCCCAAATGTTTCAAATCTTCCAATTTCTAGCGATCGATTTGGTGTTCACTGCGGACAATCAACTTCTAAAACACATAACTTTCTGCTCAGGAGTCCAAATAAGATGTTCTTGGACTTCGTTGAAAGGTAATTAAATTATCTAAATAAACTTAGTTGGGGAGCCCTTCAGATTCTGCCCTTTACTGCCTCTACCAAGCCAAACTACATAACAACAATTATCACATTGGGTTCTCTGGACAGTACACTAAAACCACCATAACTTTTGCTACGGAAGTCCAAATCTTGCGTTCTTTATCTCTCTGAAAAGGTATGGAAATTACCTACATTTTTCGTTATATCGAGATCCTCTGATTTTGTCTTTAACTAATGGCTTAACACGGTTTCCTACACACTGTCCAAATACTGACAGATCAGCAGGACAGCGACACTAAAAAATTCATATCTTTTGATCCGTATGTCGGAATCCGGTGAACTTGGTGGCCACCGAAAGCAAAGAATATAACCCAACTATCTCTAAGAGGTTGGCTCCCCAGATTCTGCCTCTAACATCAAGAAAACCGTCGTCCAAACTAATGGACAGAACACGATCTATTAAACCGACGCAATTTAATCTACCAAACGACATCAACCGCAACTACTACGCATCAACCAATGAACAACACACGACGTTACCCTTGTAGAATCGCAGAAGGTTGAAGATCTTGCCCCGCGAAGTTGATCTCCTTCCCTCACCTTGCTCCTTCCTCCAATGGCCGGCAGCGAGGAGCACCAAGACCGGCAGCAGGGGCGACATGGCTTGGCCAAGGAGGACGGCATAGAGGGGGAGACGGCATCAATGGGGAGGGCGTGCTACAGATGCCGCGCGCGACACCGTAGCACGGAATTATCGTAGCAAACCCTAGGGTTTTCCTTCTTTCTTTGTTGGTGGTTGATTTCCTCATGGGCCATGGGCCACTATAGCTAATTTCCCGCTAAGGACGGCCACCACCTCCCACCTTGGGCCAAATACCAATGGGCCTGAGGCCCCACCAGTTGTCCAAATTTTGTCAGAAACCCCTCTTTAACTGCTAAATAATTATTTTCTAATTGGTCATTCCTCAATTCAATTTCTAAATAGTCATTCTCTTTAAATAACTTAATTCTCTCTCGATAATCCTTTTGAATACATTTGGGGTATTACACTCTACCCCTTAAATTGAATTCGACTAATTCTAACCATGCTTATGCCAAAGTATAATCATAGCTAAAACTTACTAACATTACTACGCACTGCTGTGAATAATTCGTATCGCTCGCACATGCGAGACTCCAATTCCCAAGTCGCTTCTCTCGTAATTTATGGAACCAAAGCAATCGATGTTTTGCGCCACATCGCCGAACCAAATTCTAACTAGAACCACTCGAAAATGCGGTAATGCTCACGGTCAACGACTCTTATGAAACATCACACTCTAGATACCTTACGCATTCTCTCAACACCGGTTCATCCAAAACATTATATATCCCGCTCCAAGACTCGAGACAGCTCTAGCGTATTGCTATCTTCCTAATCCCCACAACTTCCGAACAACCAAATATACTGGGCTATCTATCTCTTTGGCACCAAATCACATAACTTGCATGTAAACATATGGAACCCTTGTCCCCTCTCGCTTGATCACTTTACCTCACAGCAAGATCTCCTTTACCAAGGGATGCACAAAACTCGCTTATCCAAGAATTCAATCAAAACAAAGGAGTCATAAAGCGCCCAACTCAAAACCATCTTCCCTTAGAAGAGCCCAATCCAAAATCAATGGACTTACCACGAAAACTTCTCAACTTTTTCAAGTAGGTAGTTCAGAATTAAATGCCACACAAGCCAAAAGCGAAATCGCTCCAAAAACCAAATTATTCCTTTTTTTCTTAACTAGAAGGAATCACAAATACCGATATGAACCAATTCAATTTGCAATTGACATCCAACATAGCCACATAGTTCAGGTAAGAACTAAGAATATCTCACTATCCAAGATCACACCCTTTTCCATAATCTTTCTTTTAAGAATTTAACTTTCTTTTAAACCATAGGATCCAAATCATCGCATAACACATTAACTCATTTATCTTAAATTGACAACCTCAGAGCTGTGCTCAAACTGTACACACAATCCACACCTATGTAGTGAGACTCTTTCAATCCACAATAACATACTCTGATCACCTACTCTACCCAAAATGATTACTTTGACAATTAATTCCCCAACACACCTCAATATAGCTTTCAGCCACAATCACGTCACCTCAATGTTGTAAGGTTAATAAACTTGAAATTCACCGCATACACACTCATTTACTACATTCAAAGGATTCTATCAAAGATCACCATAACTCTTGGAACCTAATCATGGAAAAACCAAGATGCTAGCATAAAAATACAAGCCCAAATTTAACCTCTAAGACTCCTACAATGAACTTCTGGTAAATTTCATAGGTAACCCTCAGGTCTGATGACCCCAGCCCAACAAGAGCCTAGAATGCTACCAAATTAACATTAAACAATTCTAAGCCAAAACATTTTACCAAGTTTTTCGGTAGAACCTCTCTTGTAATGTTAACTACCAAGAGATTCCAACATTTGAATAAATCATAAATAATTAATCTGACTTTCAAAATCGTCAATAGGCAATCAAATCATGATACAACTAGCATATTCAGAGTTATCCAAAAGACGCTACTCATCATTATTACACTTAGTCCAATGCATAACGATAAACGTAAACAATCTCTAAGCGCTTTGCTCTTTTATTAAAGTATGAACGACAAATTTATCAACTTTAAAGGTGGATGACAAAGTGTATGTGTCCACTTCAAGTCTACTCCCTCCCATACATGTCGTTCTTGCAAATGGTACCTAAAAACACAATAAAACAAGGGTGAGTCCAAAGACTCAACAAGTACCAATAATGAAGCATTAAACTCATATTTACAACATCAACATTCCATTTCAAAGCTTTATACAAAAACGCATCTCATGAGATATGTATGCAAACATGCAATGCAACTTTTCTCTTTCACTTTGTCGATTTCACCAAGCATGCGAGATATGCGACCGCCGCCAAGATACCATGCCCGTGCTCGCAAGCACAGGACCAATTGCCCAATACTCCGCAAGTAAAGGGACCTCAAGCCCACACTCCACAAGTGTGGGGATTCAAGCCCGCCATATGCATGACGGGACTCAACCAATGCTTGGTCACCGTGTGACCAAGTCTTCATTTTATCAACATGATGCATATGTACGAGTCATGAATCATCATAAACATACCTCCTCTGTAACATCATTTATGAATTTAACTCATTCATACTTCTACCATACTTGTTCATAGACATGCAAATACTCAAGCAACCATACATCATTCACATCTTCACAACACTAATAATCATGGTCAACAACATCTATAACATTCTAGCATCCATAGACATCACAATTAACCATAATACGAGCAAACATGTACTTGCCTTAACCACGTGAGAACGGGGAATGCGAAGAGGGCGCTGCCCCTGGAATCACGCTCACACCTGAACATAAATATAACCCAATCTAAGACCAATATACTGGACCAAAAGCATAAGTAACAACACAGTTGAACTCGCTAAACTCCCAAATGTTTCCAATCTTCCAATTTCTTGCGATCGATTTGGTATTCACTGCGGACAGTCAAGTTCTAAAATACATAACTTTCTTCTCAGGAGTCCAAATAAGATGTTCTTGGACTTCGTTGAAAGGTAATTAAATTATCTAAATAAACTTAGTTGGGGAGCCCTTCAGATTCTGCCCTTTACTGCCTCTACCAAGCTAAACTACATAACAACAATTATCACGTTGGGTTCTCTGGACAGTACACTAAAACCATAATAACTTTTGCTACGAAAGTCCAAATCTTGCGTTCTTTATCTCTCTGAAAAGGTATGGAAATTACCTACATGTTTCGTTATATCGAGATCCTCTGATTTTGTCTTTAACTAATGGCTTAACCCAGTTTCCTACAGACTGTCCAAATACTAACAGATCAGCAGGACAGCGACACTAAAAAATTCATATCTTTTGATCCGTATGTCGGAATCTAGTGAACTTGGCGGCCACCGAAAGCTAAGAACATAACCCAACTATCTCTAACAGGTTGGATCCCCAGATTCTGCCTCTAACATCAAGAAAACCGTCGTGCAAACTAATGGACAGAACACGATCTATTAAACCGACGCAATTCAATCTACCAAACGACATCAACCGCAACTACTACGCATCAACCAACGAAGAACACGTGACGTTACCCTTATAGAATCGCAGAAGGTTGAAGATCTTGCCCCACGAAGTTGATCTCCTTCCCTTGCCTTGCTCCTTCCTCCAATGGCCGGCAGCGAGGAGCACCAAGACCGGCAGCAGGGGCGACATGGCTTGGCCAAGGAGGACGGCATGGAGGGGGAGGTGGCATCAATGGGGAGGGCATGCTATAGTACCGGCGGCGGCACTGTAGCACGGAATTACTGTAGCAAACACTAGGGTTTTCCCTTCCTTCTTTTGTTGGTGGTTGATTTCCTCATGGGCCATGGGCCACTATAGCTAATTTCCCCAGCTTAAGGACGGCCACCACCTCCCACCTTTGGGCCAAATACCAATGGGCCTAAGGCCCCAGCCCAGGTTGTCCAAATTTTGCTATAAACCCCCTCTTTAACTGCTTAAATAATTATTTTCTAATTGGTCATTCCCTCAATTCAATTTCTAAATAGTCATTCTCTTTAAATAACTTAATTCTCTCTCGATAATCCTTTTGAATACATTTGGGGTATTACACTCTACCCCCCTTAAATTGAATTCGACCTCGAATTCTAACCATGCTTATGCCAAAGTATAATCATAGCTAAAACTTACTAACATTACTACGCACTCTTGTGAATAATTCGTATCGTTCGCATACGCGAGACTCCAATTCCCAAGTCGCTTCCTCTTAGAATTTATGGAACCAAAGCAATCGATGTTTTGCGCCACATCGCCGAACCAAATTAACTAGAACCACTCGAAAATGCGGTAATGCTCACGGTCAACGACTCTTATGAAACATCACACTCTAGATACCTTACGCATTCTCTCAACACCGGTTCATCCAAAACATTATATATCCCGCTCCAAGACTCGAGACAGTTCTTGGCTGAAACATTTCAACCAATAAACTGAAGTTCCATATGTTTAACATGCTTAGAAAATAATTCCTGACCAACTGGTTTAGTCAGTAGATCTGCAACCATATCAATGCTAGGCAAATAAACTAAACGAACAGACTTGAGTCTATTTATTACATCACGAATATAGTGATACATTCCTTCAATGTGTTTACTTTTACTATGAAATTTGGGATCCTTCGAGACTTTGATCGCTGTCTGATTATCACAGAAAATAGTGATAGGTTATGATGCACTTTCCATGAACCTTAGTGATGCAAGAAATTCCCTCAGCCATACGTCTTTCTTTGTTGCTTCAAATGCAGCAATGAATTCAACTTCCATGGAGGAAAGAGTAACTGAATCCTATTTTCTACTACAGCAAGAAATAACACCTCATGCCAAAGTAAATAGATAACCAGAAGTTGATTTTCGGTCATTCGGATCCCCTTGCCAATCAGCATTAGTATAACCCTGTAGCTGAAGACTATGACCATTAAAATATAATGAATAATTCATAGTTCCTTTGACATAACGTAGTATATATTTGAATTGTTTCCAGTGCTCTTCCCCAGGATTCTTTTGATATCTACTAAGAATTCCAATGGCATGGCTAAGGTCAGGTCCTGTAAATAACATAGCATACATAAGATATCTCAAAGCTGAAGAATAAGGAATACCATTCATTCTAACTTTTTCCTCATGAGTTTTTGGACATAATTCCCCATTGAGTTTAGTTCCCTTCACAATAGGTACATTAGCAGATTTGCGATTTTCCATTGAAAATCGTTTTAAAACACTTCGAATGTATGCCTTTTGGGGCAACCCAAGAATTCTTTTATTCCGATCTTGATGTATTTTAACTCCTAAAACATAGAAAGCTTCTTCTATATCTTTCATATCAAATTTAGAAGATAACCAAGTTTTCACTTCCATCAATGTATTTTTATTATTAAAAGCTATGAGAATATCATCAATATATAAAGATTGTAAGACAAACAATTACCCATAACTTTTATATATATGCAATGATCACCTTCCGTCATTGAAAAACTATATGATGTGATAAGATTATAAAAAAGAATATACTATTGACGTGAAGCTTGTTGAAGACCATAAATTGATCTATTTAACTTGCAAACCTTATTTTCATTTCCTTTTTCTCTAAAACCTTTTAACTATTTCATATATATTTCCTCCTCCAAAAAACCATTAAGAAAAGTAGTTTTAACATCTATTTAGTGGAGTTCAAGATTATAATAAACTATCAAAGAACTAATATTGTGAATTGAAGTAAACTTTGCAACAGAGAAAAAAGTTTCTATAAAGACAATACCTTCCCTTTGTGTAAAGCCTTTAGCACCAAGCCTAGCCTTATATTTTTCCACTAAACCTGCTGCATTTAATTTTCTTTTAAAAACTCATTTATAATCTATGGGTTTACGGTTGTTTGGTAGATCAACCAGTTCCCAAACTTTATTCTTTTTCATCGAGTTTAATTCTTCCCGCATTGCTTCCACCCATAGTTTTGATTTTGAGCAGCTTATTGCTTCTTTATGAGTCTTTGGTTCTTTCTCTAAATCTAAAATTTTAGAGTGAACTCCCCCAAGAACAAGTAATAATTATCTAGATATTGGGGTGTACAAAAATTCCTCCCACTTCTCCTAAGCATGTTAGTGTTGGGAGTTTGTTTTGTATTTTCTCCAAGCGCTGAACCTTCTTCAGTGTGAGAATTAATACCAGATGTATCCATCTGTGTTTCTGATGGAGTTGTCAATAATTCCACTCTTGCCCACTTAGCATGGCAAGGTGTGTTTTGATCTAAAAATATTGCATCCCTGCTTTCCACCAGTTTATCATTTTCTTGATCATAAAACATGTACCATTTTGATTCCAAAGAATAACCAATAAAAATTTCTGGCATGCTTTTAGGCTACAATTTTGTACGATTTTGATTTGATACTCTAATTTATGCATTACATCCCCAAACAACTCAGTGGCGAAGTGAGGGTTTTCTTCCAGTCTACAACTCATAAGGAGTGACTGTTACAACTTTAGATAACGAATGATTTAATAAATAAACAGCAGTATGTAAAGCTTCACCCCAAAAATCCAAAGGAAGATCTGAATAAGCCAATCATAGACCTAACCATATCTATAAGGGGGGATTGGATCATATACCCTCCTTGAATTTCAGGATTTCAGGATTTACCCTCCTACCTCAATGACATGTGTGGTCACCATAGGTCAATGACATGTGGGCCAGGAGGGTAAATCCTGAATTTCCATCTAAGGGGAGGGTATATGATCAAATTTTCCATCTATAAGTGTTCTATTCCTCCGTTCAGTAACACCATTTTATTGCATAGTGTAAGGTATGGTACAATGATGAATAGTTCTATACTCTTTACAAAAATCATTTAATATTTCTGAAGTGTATTCTCCTTCATGATCCATTCTCAAAACTTTGATCTTTCTATTCAATTGATTTTCCACTTCAATTTTAAATGTCTTCAATACATCAAATCCTTCCGACTTATGTTTAAGAAGATACACATAACCAAATCTAGAATAATCATCAATAAATGTGATAAAATAAATCTTTTGACCTCTAGTGGGAGTAGACATCTCACCACAAATATTAGAATGAATAATGGCAAAAGGCTCATTAGATCTTTTTGCCTTTGGAAAAGGCGCACGGGTCATCTTACCCATTATACATGCCTCACAAATTCCAAAATCTTCCCACTTAAAGTGCAGAATTTCAGAATTAATAAGCCTCTTAATTCTGCTTTTAGATATGCGACCAAGTCGTAAATGCCATAAATAAGATTCTGAGCATGTGTTCCTATCATTAGTATTCCTCACTATGGAGTTACTTTCACCAACTAAGCAATCAATATTATCATCATTTGATAGTTCATCAAGAAAATCCTTCTTGATGAGTTCTAGTATGCATTAATTTTCCATTGAGCAATATTTTAACTCTTATTTTTCCAAACAGGATATCATAACTAATAGATTCTAACTAAGCAACAGAGATTAAATTCCTTCTCATGCTAGGTGAATATAAAGTGTCCTGTAATAATAATTTTCCTCCATTGGGGAGTTCTAGGAAATAATTACCAATTCCAAGTACATCAGCTTTGGCATTAGTGCCCAAAGAACATATCTATTTTCTCCTTGGAATTGTTCGCATAGAAGTAAAACCTCTATTATCTTTACTAATATGAGATGTAGCACTAGAGTCAACAACCAACTATTTGGAAAAGTAGTAGTAAATAAAGATGTAATATCCCGTATATCGGTAAGAGAGAAACTTGTTTGGAAGAGAAAAATTAAATTAAATTTAAGGATTCTGTTAGAATTGGGAATTTGGGCCTCCACCAAGCTAAGGGCTGTCTTTGGCCGGCCATGAAGTGGGCCATTAAGGGAGGCGCCCTAAGGCCCATGGCCCAAGCTGCCCTTTTCCTCCTAAAACCCTAGACAACCACCTCATCAGAGCACGATGCTGTAGCGCCGCCCCTGTGCATGTAGCGCCGCCAGTACTGTAGCACGCCCCATACACCCCTTCATCCTGCTGCCATTGGCCAAAAGGAAGAGGAGAAAGGGATTTCGGCAAGAGAAGAAAGGAGAAAGGAAGAGAAGAGAAGGGATCTTCTTCGGGTGTTTGATCAGCGTCTTCCTAGGGTTCTACAAGGGTAACGAATACCGATCCTCATCGTTTGATTAGTGGTAGATGCGATTTGGTTCATATTTGATTAGATCGAACTGCTGCGTTCAGAAAATCAATTCTGTCCAGAATGTTGCGGGTCTGTTTCGTGGTTTTAGAGGCCGAATATGAGATGATCATCTCCTGGAGTTATGTAGGTCTTGTTCTTAGCTTTCGTTGGCCGCCAAGATCACCTCATTCCGACTTTCGAGTCAAAAGTTATGATAGATTTATTATCTGCTGTCCAGAATCCTGACGAGAAATAGCAGTCTCTGTATAGGTTGATTTATGGCCTAGTTAGAGGGTGATTCAGAGGTCTTGCCCATAACAAATTTTGAAGGTGATATCACTAGCTTTCAGGATTGATAAAGAACACCTCATTTTGATTTATAGATCAAAAGTTATGCACTTTTCTTTGTGACTGTCCAGATTGTATGTCAGTCTGTCCAGTTTGTATGTCGCTTTCTATCTTTAATTTTGACCCGTGTGCCACTTTTTGTTAAAGACAATATATGAATGTCGTACAACTAAGTTATTGTAGATAATTCGATAAACTTTTCAGATTGATAAAGAATGTTCAATTTGGAGTTGTACAACAAAAGTTATGGATATTTTATTTTAGCCGATATTTCTGTCAATTAATTCAGTCAACAGATTTGAGCCGTGGGCCAAAATTTTATTAGAGGAAAATCTGAACTTTTGCCCAACTAGAGTATTGTAGATATGTCAGTTAAGAATCCATGGAAATTGGTCTCACCTCATTCCGAGTTCCAGACCAATAGATATGTCAATTACCGTGCTGCTGTCCAGAATTAAGTTATGTCGAAATTGTTGATTTCATTTTAAGTTTTGTATTAATGACTAGAGTCATCGTGAAGCGTGTTTAACGCCGATTAGTAGTGTTGGGTATATTATGTCCTTATTGAAATTATTTTACTTGTTTAGGAGGTGAAGCCTCGGGTTTAGGAGTATCACCTTTGCCGACTAACGCGTCGCATCGCGAAGGCAAGTACATTGCCACCCTTAATGATTGTGATTGATGAATGTTTATATGGTCATGCTGTGATTTGGTATGATACGAGAGAAGATGGATTGTCTATGTTCTTTCATATGTGTTGAATCCATGTTTTGTTATCATGTCTTTCAATATTCGTATTTCATTCTATGCATTCATTATGCATGTTTCCTCCACGAAAGTGGATTGCAAGTCCCACCATTCCAGTGGGGCGTGTTGGACATTGTCATGTCCCGCCCACGGAGTGGATTTGAAAGACCCATTAATTCCGAATGGGCATGTAAGACCCATTAACTCCAAGATGGGCAATGTTGGACACCCGTATGAAACGTTCTTCATACGGAAGTGGATCCCGCATTTTTGTTAAGATGCGGGCTTGAGTGAACACCGACGGGTGTTTCACCGCTATACCAGATATGCATGTGTGTAGTCCATTCCTTTGATTTTGAGCATTCATATCATGTCTTCATATGTAGTCGATTGTGATGTGATCGAACTCGATGATGAGATTGTCTTATTCATATTGAATGATTATCATATTGATATATGTACTTGCCGAGTCATGGACTCACTCTTGCGTTGTTTGTTTATTTTAGGTAACCCCGATGTTGGCTCACTTGGGAGGGAGTAGACACGCACTACTCGCTCACATCACCCTATTCATGTTCAAGATTAAATTTAGTTCTATCTTACATTCGTTAATGATGAACTGTAATAATTAAATTATAATTGGTGAAGGAAGGATACCTTCTCCACATTGAGGTTGATTTATTATCGCATATGAACTTTCATTATCAATGAACTGAAATAAATAGTTTAGATGGTGAAGGAAGGATACCTTCATCATGTCCTCGTTGTTTTGATACTATCATTAGTTGATTTTATTCAAATTCTCCCGCAATATGGATGTATGTTAGATGTTTTAGGTGACATCTTGGCTTCCAATAGCCGTGGTGTTACAGTTGGTATCGAGCGGGCTTTAGGTCCGTGGTAATTAAGTTATTAAATTGACACACCGTGCACAGTGAGGTGGGGTTTGGGTAATCCATCGATTCGTATTTCTAGTGGTGTGTTTCATCATATTGAACTGTTCTTGAATTTCTTCGCACTATCGTTTTGTTGTTAATATGAACTAATACTATGATTGTCATGAGATGGTCCTGTATATTCATAATTGAGTATTTTGGTGAAGCGTGTTGTTAACGGATGATAAGAAGTGGAGATCGTGGTTGTTACTCCGATTCACCGTGTTACACCACCGTCGCAAAGACGTGGTTAGAGGAGTAGTGACCCAGTACCGTAGTTTCAAGTGTTAAGCGTGAGTTGCTTTAGAAAGTTGTTCTCTTCCTTGAATTCTGATTTTGGCGCTTCTTGTCCTGTGGTGGTTGATGAATTTCTCCGGGTTTGTGGTTCATGATAGTTTATGGTTTTCAATAGATCCTCTTGGTTCTCTCAAACAATTATTGCTTTTCGATCGTTGAGTTGCTTTTACTACTTGTGATCGTTGTCAATTGGCAAGATTGATGTTTTCATGGTTGCTCCTTCTTTCTCATTGAAAAAATGACTCATTTACTCGCTTGATAGATTGGTTAGTGAGAGTTTCAGTAAGTTCGCTTGCATGGAAAAGCTTTTGCTTTATGTGTTTCTTTTGGATTACTTGAACGTTGAAATTTGAAGTCTCTCTTTGTCAAGTAAGACGTTAGAATCCTTTTGTGATGACTTGCCATGCTTAAAATGAGAAGTTATAACTAAACGAATAAATTGCTATGATGTGGGTTACCAAGTTGGGTTTTTAGCATGGTGCAAATCAATTATTCTTAACTACCATCCATGAAATTGAAATTTATTAATTTGAAATGTCTTTGTATTTGATACCTGGTGTATGTTAAATAAAGATTGTCCATATCCATTCAGAACCTATAGATCTTACATAAGAGCTAGATTTATCTATTTCCTGGTATGCAAAAATTGTTGAAACTTGTATAAAGTACCAGATGGGTGCTGGTGTATCGATTCATGAAACCTTGTTTATAGGAAATTATGTTAGTGAATCTTTAATCATGTTTTGAAATGATTTCTGAATAAAGGTGAAATGTGAATCTATGTTTATATTTGGTTATGTGATTGCAAATGGAATTAGTACCGTATGTATACACATGGTTAGTACAATCATCAATTGTTAATGAGTATGAAGAAGGTGTTGAGCAACACCAACAGCTTGAGTAGATGAATTTGGTAAGTAGTCTTTGATAGCGTGCGTTGTGATATTGTTATTGCTTAGCATAATCAAGTTATAATAAATTTGTTTCAACCTTGTGGTTTGTATTCCCTTTGGGAAGTTTTAGGATGGAGTAATAAAGTTTGATGATTCTTGGTACTAGTGTATGTTGTCGATGTTATTAAATCACAAAATGTGAGAATGAGGTTAATTGTCGTGGTAATTTGATCACCCATGGTGATATTCTCTAAATGATCAAATTTCAAGATTTGTATTCATGATCTTTTGGGGTTCAGCTTTATGTGGTAAATGAAGTTTATCGAGTAACGATATGTTACAAAGTTGCAGTGGTTCTTCAGTGATGCAAGTGCTTCGATTTTGAATACTTATTTGTTCTTATCTGTTAAGGTTCGATATTCTATTCTTGTGAGGCTTATGCGTTCAACTATGGACTCCACTTATGTTCTGTGAGTTCATTGCTTAATTGGTTTCTTCTCTTGGTCCCATGTTCAGTGCGAGTGGTGGATGAGTTTTCTAGTTGGTGAAAATCGTTTCCATTTGTCTCTTCTTTTGAGAAAGAATCAATTCATTCTTTTCACGTGGGTCTTTTGAAGTGTTTTCTAATTGTTGTTGTGAAATTGATGTTAATACCCATAGTAATTTGATCGCCTTTGGTGATATCGTTCAGATGAGAATAATTCAAGTTTAGCTTTCGTGATATTTTCTTTGAGCCCATGAATCATCTGGTAGCTGAAATTATTTTAAATAAATTAAGGTATTGGATTGTCCTGTTGCTTCTTAAGAGATTTGTGTGATTTAATTTTAAAGGCTCTTTGGTCTGAGTTGGCAACGTGAGGTTGCAATCAAAGAAGTTATGTTGGTTCCTTTAAGAGGAGAATAATCTACTTGCTTTTCGCGAAATCCTGTAATTGAAAATGTTTCGAGTTTGGTGGCTGAGATTATTTGGATCTCATGTTTCTTGTGTAGTTGAACTGTTCTGAACAAATATGACGTATTGAAGAATTTCATTGGTTCTTAATTAGTCCTTGTGGTTTGGACTAAAGATCTTATCTTGTACGTTGTGGCAAAGCGATGTTAGTCAAAAAAATTAATTTCAGTGTTAAAGGAAAGAGTGCAGTAGGAATATTTGAGAATTTGAGTCAAGTTTTGTAACTTGTGGTTATTTGAATTGTTCATAAACTTTTGCTCTTTACACTCAAGAGTTGTCGAGTTTCAATCGCAATGTCATTTCTCTTATTGGTGGTTATTTGCTATTCCTTTTCGAGGATGCGTGCACTCATTGTGAACTCAATTTTTGTTTTCCCGATCTTCTTTACCAGATTATTTCTTTTGGTCTCGTGCTCACTGTGAGCAGCAGCATTTTTTTTTCCTGTGTGGTGAAATTTGTTCTTGTTCGCCTCTTTCTTTTGAGAAAGGATCAACCGTTTTGTGCTGTAAAGTTTTACAAATCGTAAGTTGTTAATTGGTTTGGTGGTGGTTAAGTGATTGTAGGGGTGAGATTTTGCTACCCAGTTATTGGAGGAGTAATAGAAGATGAGTTGGTTTTGACCTGAGCCTCTTGGAGGGAAGTTGATTCGGATGGGATGTATGGTTTCGAAGTAAAACTGTATATTGTTCGACTAAGTAGGACCTATGGTATAGTGTAGTTCCGAACTTTGGTTCATGTTGAAATGTTGGGGATTATCAAATGTATGGAAACCTTAATCAATGTTATAGAGTAAAACAATTGGAAAGTATTGCGATGTTGTGTGAGTGATTCCTGATGATGTCAATGAGTGAGTATGTCGGATTTGTGGGGATGTTAGACATTTAATCCGATGATTTCACTATTTGTTATAAGAGGAATTCGTTGTAGAGGTCTCGGAGGTTAAATTTGGGCTTTTCATTTTCATGCTAGACTTTTGGTCGCCCAAAGATTTGCGTGTAGAGGATAGAAAACTGAGTATTCTGAGTAGCGGAATGATTGTCGATAGAACTCTTTTGATGTAGTTCATGAGCTGTGTACTGAGGATTCGACGTGTTATTCTTGAAAGTTGGAGGTGATAATATTGCATGGGTTTTTGAGGTGCTTTGGTGCCTTCTATCAAATTAATGTCATCGCTTGAAGGAGTTCTCTAGAGTGTTCATGGAATCAATAGAGTCTCTCTACAAAGGTGTGGATGATGTATTTCGGTTTAAGCCTAATTTGAGGATGTTAAACTAAGAGGTTTGAGCCCGTGTGGTATGCGATGAATTCGAATTCCAAGGTCTGAGAGAGATTTTATTCCAAAAAGTGAAACTAAGTAAAAAAATATCTTTTTGAGTAGTGAAGCGTTTTCTTTATTCTCACATGAGCTTTGTGTTGTTGGCTGATGTCCTTGGCAATTTGAGTTGGCACTGTACTAGTATGTATGTTTCTTTCCAATTCAAAAAAAAAAAATATAAATAAATAAATAATAAAGGAAGTTTTTTATTCGGACATTTAAAATGATTCCTCCTTTGGTTTTCGTGGTGTTCATTCGTAAACTGCCTATTTAGAAAGTGGAATTGTTTTCGTGATGAACTGTCAAATTTGGGATTTTACACTTTTGGTGAAGAGTTAGTATTGCGTGGTTGCGATGAGGACTCTATTTCCAGTTGGCTTCTTTTTGAGAATTGGTGGTTTAGGAACCAGCTCTGTTGTACACTCTTGTTTAACGGAGTTGTCCTTTCTTAGATGAAGAGTTCGATTTTGAGCCCGTTGTGTGTTTTCGTACCAAAGGGGAGTTTGTCTCGAGTTCATTCGCTCGTTTCCAACAATGGCGAGAAATTAGGAAGTTGGCGTGTCGCTTTGACCGCCTAAGGTCCATATGCGAAGAACGCAACATCCGCCGTGTTCGTGCCGAGTGAGTAGTGGGCCATTCAAAGTTTGAGTTTTCATTAAAAACGTTGACCATCGAGTAAGGTCTTACATTCGATCCTCTTCGATGAGTATACTTGGAAAGTTCGGGTTGAGTGTTAGACAGATGTCGTTTACATCTTTGTGTTGTGGTCTCCTCAATTCGGGAGAGGCCATTTGGGAGTTGGAGTTTCGTATGCGTGAGCGTTATCCGGTTTGATCACTTGTGCACGTGGTTACCGTTAATAGTTCTCGATTGTGGTTGTCCTTTCGCAAGATCTTGTGTGAGGATTCGGGTCGAATCTGTTTAAGGGGTAGAATGTAATATCCCGTATATCGGTAAGAGAGAAACTTGTTTGGAAGAGAAAATTAAATTAAATTTAAGGATTCTGTTAGAATTGGGAATTTGGGCCTCCACCAAGCTAAGGGCTGTCTTTGGCCGGCCATGAAGTGGGCCATTAAGGGGAGGCGCCCTAAGGCCCATGGCCCAAGCTGCCCCTTTTCCTCCTAAAACCCTAGACAACCACCTCACATCAGTAGCACGGTATCTGTAGCGCCGCCCAGTACTGTAGCGCCGCCAGTACTGTAGCACGCCCCATACACCCCTTCATCCTGCTGCCATTGGCCAAAAGGAAGAGGGAGAAAGGGATTTCGGCAAGAGAAGAAAGGAGAAAGGAAGAGAAGAGAAGGGATCTTCTTCGGGTGTTTGATCAGCGTCTTCCTAGGGTTCTACAAGGGTAACGAATACCGATCCTCATCGTTTGATTAGTGGTAGATGCGATTTGGTTCATATTTGATTAGATCGAACTGCTGCGTTCAGAAAATCAATTCTGTCCAGAATGTTGCGGGTCTGTTTCGTGGTTTTAGAGGCCGAATATGAGATGATCATCTCCTGGAGTTATGTAGGTCTTGTTCTTAGCTTTCGTTGGCCGCCAAGATCACCTCATTCCGACTTTCGAGTCAAAAGTTATGATAGATTTATTATCTGCTGTCCAGAATCCTGACGAGAAATAGCAGTCTCTGTATAGGTTGATTTATGGCCTAGTTAGAGGGTGATTCAGAGGTCTTGCCCATAACAAATTTTGAAGGTGATATCACTAGCTTTCAGGATTGATAAAGAACACCTCATTTTGATTTATAGATCAAAAGTTATGCACTTTTCTTTGTGACTGTCCAGATTGTATGTCAGTCTGTCCAGTTTGTATGTCGGCTTCTATCTTTAATTTTGACCGTGTGCCACTTTTTGTTAAAGACAATATATGAATGTCGTACAACTAAGTTATTGTAGATAATTCGATAAACTTTTCAGATTGATAAAGAATGTTCAATTTGGAGTTGTACAACAAAAGTTATGGATATTTTATTTTAGCCGATATTTCTGTCAATTAATTCAGTCAACAGATTTGAGCCGTGGGCCAAATTTTATTAGAGGAAAAATCTGAACTTTTGCCCAACTAGAGTATTGTAGATATGTCAGTTAAGAATCCATGGAAATTGGTCTCACCTCATTCCGAGTTCCAGACCAATAGATATGTCAATTACCGTGCTGCTGTCCAGAATTAAGTTATGTCGAAATTGTTGATTTCATTTTAAGTTTTGTATTAATGACTAGAGTCATCGTGAAAGCGATGTTTAACGTCGATTAGTAGTGTTGGGTATATTATGTCCTTATTGAAATTATTTTACTTGTTTAGGAGGTGAAGCCTCGGGTTTAGGAGTATCACCTTTGCCGACTAACGCGTCGCATCGCGAAGGCAAGTACATTGCCACCCTTAATGATTGTGATTGATGAATGTTTATATGGTCATGCGTGATTTGGTATGATACGAGAGAAGATGGATTGTCTATGTTCTTTCATATGTGTTGAATCCATGTTTTGTTATCATGTCTTTCAATATTCGTATTTCATTCTATGCATTCATTATGCATGTTTCCTCCACGAAAGTGGATTGCAAGTCCCACCATTCCAGTGTGGGCAGTGTTGGACATTGTCATGTCCCGTCCACGGAGTGGATTTGAAAGACCCATTAATTCCGAATGGGCATGTAAGACCCATTAACTCCAAGATGGGCAATGTTGGACACCCGTATGAAACGTTCTTCATACGGGAAGTGGATCCCCGCATTTTTGTTAAGATGCGGGCTTGAGTGAACACCGACGGGTGTTTCACTGGCTATACCGGTATATGCATGTGTGTAGTCCATTCCTTTGATTTTGAGCATTCATATCATGTCTTCATATGTAGTCAGTTGTGATGTGATCGAACCTGATGATGAGATTGTCTTATTCATATTGAATGATTATCATATTGATATATGTACTTGCTGAGTCATGGACTCACTCTTGCGTTGTTTGTTTATTTTAGGTAACCCCTGATGTTGGCTCACTTGGGAGGGAGAGACACGCACTACTGCTCACATCACCCTATTCATGTTCAAGATTAAATTTAGTTCTATCTTACATTCGTTAATGATGAACTGTAATAATTAAATTATAATTGGTGAAGGAAGGATACCTTCTCCACATTGAGGTTGATTTATTACTGCATATGAACTTTCATTATCAATGAACTGAAATAAATAGTTTAGATGGTGAAGGAAGGATACCTTCATCATGTCCTGGTTGTTTTGATACTATCATTAGTTGATTTTATTCAAATTCTCCCGCAATATGGATGTATGTTAGATGTTTTAGGTGACATCTTGGCTTCCGAATAGCCAGGGTGTTACAAAAGATTCAGTGTATACAAAAATATTAGGCATACTATTAGGCGATGAATTGCCTTTACGCTCAACTGGTTGATTGTTTTGATTCTTTTGCTCATTCTGCTTCTTCTTTTTCCTGCAGTCAGCTCTGAAATGTCCATACTGATCAGAGTTGTTACACTTAAAATTCTTATACTTACCATTCCTCTGAACTGAGTTATAATTTCCATAATCACCCCGATCGCGTTTCTTGTTAACATTTTCTCTCAAATCACCATTAGGCTTCCCCTTTTACCAATTCTTTTTATTAAAACATTTTCCTCTCTAAGGTGTAACTCAGAATTGTGATTATTTCTTTCTTTTCTCTGAGAGGGTTTTCTATCTTCTTCCATAAGCAAATGATGCCTCAGAGTGCGCACATTGAGTATCCTCTTAGAATGACAGAAAGATATCTAAAAATGTTCCAATGAATTTGGCAAAGAGTTTAGAACAACCATGACCTGCACTTGTTCAGAAAAAGGATAGCCAATATTTTCTAATTCCTATGCTAAAACACAGAGTTTATCGAGATGCTCATTCATAGAAGTGCTATCATGCATCTTGGTGGAGAGAAAATGATTAACAAGATTAATCACTTTAATAAGAGTGCAACACCCTAGCTACTCGGAAGCCAAAATGCTACCTAAAAGGCTAACATACAACAATACTGCGGAAGAACTTCAACAGTAACACATCAACTAATATAAAAAGATCAACATCTTTTAGAACCTAAGCAGGAATTAAAACTGAATCCAACAATAGTTCACAAAATCCAATTTTCTTTAAGTCTACTGAATCCACTAAGATAATCATATTGTACGAATGATTATGGAACATAAGCAGTTATTTAAACAATCTTAACGTAGAGAAAGATACCATCCACATATAAGTTTAATTATTACAGTTCATTACTTAATGAATGAAAAACAGAATCAAGTTCTTTTATTGAAACTGGGTAAGGTGAAGTGAATGAGTAGTGCGTGCCTACTCCCTCCCAAGAGAAACATCACCAACGATCACCTAAAAACAAATAAATAAAGCAAGAGTAAGTCCGAGACTCAGCAAACACATTGAATAACTGAGCATACATTAGTTATGAACAAAATAACCTCTTCACAGAATGTGAACATACACTGAATGAATATATGAATGCATGGAATGAATGGAATTAATGAAATGGAAGGACTGCACACGTGCTTATACCGGTATAGCTAGTGACACACCCGTCGGTGTTCACTTAATCCCACACCTTAACAAAAGTGCGTGGATCCAAGTCCCGTATGAAGAACGTTTCATACAGGTGTCCAAATCTGCCCATACTGGAATTGATGGGTCTTACATGCCCATACTGGAATTGATGGGTCTTTCAATCCACTCCCATGGACGGGACATGACAATATCCAAATCTGCCCACATTGGAATGGTGGGACTTACAATCCACTCCCGTGGATGAAACATGAATAATGGACGCATGAATTGAATTATTGAATAAAGAATATCATCATCTCTAGGTATGAGAATATCACAAATGAAAGAATATTAACATTGAACCTGCTCATGTAACATAAGAAATCACAACACAAACATTCAAGCATCCATAATTCACACTTGGTAAGATTATCAGAGTACTTGCCTTCCGCGATGCGACGCGTTAGCAGGCAACGAAGGTGCTCCTAAACCCGAAGCCTCGCCGCCCTTGGAGACACGCGTGCCCGCTGAATTCCTCCGCTAGATACTCATCTCCTCTTCTTCTCCTCTCTCCCTCCACCTTTCTCCTTGGCCGACAGCAATGGGAGTGGACCACCAAGAGGGAGCAACGGAGCGCAAGGAGGAGGCCGTGTACTATAGCAGCACTATAGCGGTGGCGGAACACTTTAGCAATGCGTGCTACAATGGTGGGCTAGGGTTCCCCCCTCCTTTTAATAGTGGCCGACCCCTCATGGGCCTCCTAGGCTAAAGCCCGAAGCCCAGGTTGCCAAAGAATTGCAGTTTTCCCCTCCTCTAAAGTCTAATTTCTCTTTTCACTCCTTCCTTCATTACAATAAGTTGAAGTATTATAGAAAAACCTTTTTTTTATTTACTCTCCTTCCTTAGAAACATTCGGGGTATTACATTCTACCCCCTTAACAGGATTCGACCCCGAATCTACTCACCGATCTACCCAAAAGAAAACGGCATCTGGAAATTAACAACGATTAACACGTACTAGACATGAACAAATCCGGGTAGTGCTCGTGCATGCGAGACTCTAGCTTCCAAGTGACCTCTCTCTCGGTCTGATGAGACCACAACACAAAGACGTAGAACGACGTCTGTCCTAACACTCGTCCCCACAACATAGAAAACAATACAAAAGTCAGAAATTTGAAAGCACTATCATAGCATGAAACACAAGTACAAATTACACAAGGTATTGTAAAGAAACACATCAGGGACAACAATACAAATTCAGAAGTCATTTCGATCATAAGTTGGAGGCCGAAGTTCGTCATCTAGATTCTCATGTTCATCTTCATCAATTTCTTACTCATCTTCTTGAGGATTAACATTCCGCCGTTCTAGAAATATTCCAAATATTTTAGATTTGTTATCTCATCTAAGATCAATGGAGGAGTAATTTTGAAGTCACCCCCCTAAGTTAGTGACAAAGGTGCCTTGCAAACCATTTGTAATATCCTGAAATTAACCTTAAGGGCCTACGTGTAATTAGACGAAAGGGGATATGTGAAAACATAATATTTTAGAGTTTTTAAGGAGGAGTTGGTTCGTACCGGGTTAAAAGGATCGTGGGAAGAGTGGATTCTAAAAACCCTAGTAGTCTTTTCTTTTATTTCCCACCTGTGCGCCGCCATCTTGTTCTTTTTCGCTCGGCGCGACTAGGCCGTCGCCGGGAGCTGCCGTCTGCATGCGTGTGTTGACTGGGCTGCGTCCTGCCCGTGCGTGTCGCCTCACCCTGTTGCTGTCGCCCGCCGCCTGTGCGTGTGTGTGCGATCCGGTCATCGCCTCCATCTCATCGTCTGTGCGTGTGCTTGTGCGCGCGAAGGCGTGAAAGAGTTCGCCGCGTGGCTGGCTCTCGGCCAAAGCCATCTGCCGTGGAAGTACAGCTGCATGCAAACTGGCCTCCAACCACTCGCAAGTATTGACTACTTTATCTTTTACGTGCATGCATCTAGCTATCTAGTCTAGCAAGTGCATGGCTAAATAGTGTATTAATTAGTAGTTAATTAATTTTGTCCACCTTGCATTGTGTAGATGCATCTGTGCACGCGTTTTAATTGTAGTAGGGGAGAGAGAAGAATTAGATGGTGCTGCATGCATGTTTCATTAATTGGATTAGTAGGGGGGAGAGAGATTAATTAAATAATGCAAATTAGTAGTTAACAAGTTTGGCCGTAGCATTGTGTGCATGCATGCATGCTTAAATAGTAAAGATGAGACATTAGCTAGTTAGTGCTGCATGCTTCG
This sequence comes from Ampelocalamus luodianensis, assembly GCA_036346255.1. Lineage (NCBI taxonomy): Eukaryota > Viridiplantae > Streptophyta > Magnoliopsida > Poales > Poaceae > Ampelocalamus > Ampelocalamus luodianensis. The sequence continues at coordinate 56,645 of JAYEVH010000452.1, read as the reverse complement.
TATTTATGTGTTTCTCTGGAATATTAAAGGAGAGAGAGGAACTAGCATGTTTTGTTGGAACAGTGAGGGAAAATATTAGCATGTTTCTAGTTGGGGAGATATCGAACAATAGATTGGTTTTAGTCTGCTGTTCTGTTGTGTGATTTATTCGGGTACCTTAATGGCGAATTTTGGGAATGTCATCTACTAGTTAATTGTAGATAATTTAAGTATCTTTCTATAGAGTATTTAATCATGTTGAGCGGTTGGGTAATTTTCAAGTTATGAATTTAGTAAGGCTCGCTGTCCAGAAGATGACAGATCGGTCTTCTGGGATAAAAACAGGGAGGTTAGATGATTTAATTAGAGGACATGGTAATATAATAAAAGGTGGAGAATTTTGTGTAGATTCTAGAATAGGGCGGTTTGCCATGATCGGACTTGTGAGTCAAAAGTTACACCCTTTTTAGTACCAGGATAGTAAGGGATGACTGTTCGGTATTGGGGAAGCGTTGTGGATTTGGGGGACGTGTAGGAGCGATGTCAATTAATTGTTGTTCTTATGATGATGTAGCTTGTATTGAAATTTGAGTGTTTATTGTAGGAGAGACGTCGTGCTTGTTGCCATATTCTAGCCAGACCGCGCGTCGCAACTAGTAAAGGCAAGTGCATGGTAGACAACGATCAATGATTGATCCCTGTATCTCTTTATCGTTCATTACCATTATTGTTGTGCTTTTATTTTTTATTTAATTGCAAGCAATGGAATGGTACGACTATATCTTGTTGATGAACATGAGGAAAAATTGGATATGATGAATATGATGAAATTATGCATTTTTATATTCATAAGAATCTTTGCATATGAGCAGGTGATCATGATTGATCACAACTCCACGGGAGTGGAGGAGGTCCCCGATCCTTGAGGAGGATGGGCTTGAGAGTGTGTCATCGACGGGTGAACACTCATGCTATACCGGTATACGCGAAAAAAGTGCATGTGGACATGTAGAGTAGAGTTGCATTGAGATATGAGATGAATGTGTGTGAAAACAAAGAGAAAAGAACGACATGAGAATATTAATAGAAGGACATGTGATGATAATGAAGTTATTGAATACTGTTGATTGATTATTGTTCGTTGTATATTGATGTATTTGGCTGAGTCGTGGACTCACTCTTGCACTTTTGTTGTTTTTAGGTGATCGTTAAGGGCGTCACGATTGAGAGGGACTGGTGCACATGGAATAGTTTCATACTTCAGACACATGATTATTTGCCATGAGAACCATTTGATTCATTATTGATGGACTACTTTTAGGACATGTTAGAAATTGAATAAGCTTAGATGAATTCTTTGAACTAGTCTATTTCGTTCCAAGGTTTTGGATTTACTGGTTTGGTGCAGTTTTAGACTTTTCATCTTGCTATGTTTCCCTCGCTCATTCATTCATGCTTGATATATCTTTATTCATGTTCTATTGTGACCCGTGGATGGGTTTTATTAATGTTTTCACTTGTTGAAATTATATAGTATGTTGATGAATATTAGTTGGAAGGGAAGTTTAGTGGCATTTCAGGCTCAATGTTGGGCTGGGGTGTTACAGTTGGTATTAGAGCCAGGTTTTAGGTCCATGGTGAATATATTAACAACTTAGGAAACCTAAAATTGCTAAAATTTGTTTTATGATTAGTAAAACGACTAAAATTTACTAATGGTAAACTAATTTAAAATTTGACACACTAGTGCACAATAGGTTAGAGAGTGGGACGAGTATCGCTTTTACGCTTCTGTTATGTTGCATATTGATGCATGATTTGATATTGACCTTTGAGCTTGTTGTGTGTTATTGATTGTGGTTGATAGCTATGCCGAGAGGTAGAGATCATTGTTGTGGCCAAAGGCATGGCCAGGTTGTACCACCGTCTGTGGTATAGGAATAGTGAATGGTTTTTTCAGGTAATTTAGTTACCGAGGTTGGTGATGAGTTTTTTGGAGAAGTTGTTGTCTTACTTGAGTTTGTATTTGATTTTTTGGTGGTAGTTTCTTGTGGTTGATGAACTTTCTTCGGATAGTGGTTACAATGCAGCTGATGGGTTTTCATTGGTCTTTATTAGTTCCATAAAAGGATTGTCTGGTCTTCTGACTGTTGATCCACTGTTGTTTCTTGTGAATGTCATTAAATTGGCAAGATTGATCTTTTCACGAGGGTTCTGCCTTCCTTGTTGGGAAACAAGACTCTTTTGGTTGCTTGGTATTTTGGATAGCAAAAGTTTTCTTTTGCAAGTTCTTTAGCATGTGAAAGCTTTGACCTTATGTATTTCTTTTAGGCATTTTTTGAGTGTTCAAGTTGAATGCCTCTATTTTATAAAAGAAAGAGTTAAAACCACTTTAGTGGTGTCTTGTTATGATTAAGTGAGGTGTTGTAATTAAAGAAATTAATGGATATGGTATGGGTTATCAAGTTGGGTCTGTAGTGTGGTGCATAGTCGATCTTAACCAAGATCCTTGGGAGTGAAGTTGATTAATTTGATGTTGTCTTAGTATAATTACGTGATAAATAGTGACTAAGAGTATGCCCATACCTAATTGGAGTCAAAGGAGTTGTTAAGAAAGAAGTGTGGAACATTGATGAAATAGTTTGGTCATTAAAATTGCTTAGTTTGCTAAACTTGTTGGATTATTTGGTCTCAATGGATTAATCTAGCTGTGGGAAGGGAAAGTTGAGGAGATGCTAGATTATTGCCCTAGTGGATATTAATCTTGGAGTTATCTTTTCTATAGATACTTGGGGATCATATATAGCTGCTAGATAGATATATATATATTTCTTACCATGATTAATTGTTGGATTTCTGTACAAAAGATTGAACGGATTGAGTATCGGTGGATCTAGAATTTATAGGAGAAGTTATGGACAGTTCTTCTATATAGAATAATGGGATGAATTTGGTTTTAGTATTGTCGAGACTTTTGGTTGATAGAAGATTTCGATTCTTAAAGTTTTAGTGTGATTTTGCACCAAATTATGAACATGAGGTGAAACGGTTGAATATGGGTTTGCAAATATTCATGTGAATTAGAAAGGAAGTAGGTAGTATCGAGATTTTCATGATGAAGACAGTTGATAGCTGTAACACCCCAGCCCGACATGAGCCCAGAATGCTACTGAACTAACCTTAAATAACTCTAACCAAGGCGATTTTAATAAATTTCGGCAGAACCTCCCCTGTAAAATCAATTACACGGGGGATTCCAACAGACAAGTAAATCACAAATAATCAAGCCATCAACTCTAATCCTCAATAGATAATCAAATCATGCTAAGTGTCTAACATAACTAGAGAAGTATAAAGTTCCACTACTCATCATTATTACACTTAACCCACTGCATGAGATAAAACATAATAAATCTTTGAGCAACTCGCCCAGTAATAGGAAACACAGTCTGAAGTTTATTCATCTTTATTTGGTTCATGATGTGAGTGTGTGACTATCAATCTATTTCCCCCCATGCATGTTGTTCTTGGATCGAGTACCTAAAACAACAGTAAATGCAAGAGTGAGCCCACAGACTCAGCAAGTACATATTAACAATTATAACATCAGCATCCAAAGCTATAAATGCAACAATAGAACATCTCACATGCAAATGCAACGCTCAAGGATCCTTTCTCTTTATCTCTTTTTGCATTTTACCGGTAATGCAAAGTATGCAACCGTCGCCGCATACCCATGCCTATGCTCGCAAGCACAGGGACCAATTGCCCATTACTCCGCAAGTAATGGGGACCTCAAGCCCACACTCCACGAGTGTGGGGATCTCGGGCCCGTCACATTCATGACGAGGATCTCAAAGGTAAACATACTTGGTCACCACGTGACCAAGCCTCAACATGATCTCAATATGCACATGCTCATCATTTAGTCATCATCAAATTACCACAAGACGATAACATCATACGACAATAGAGCATAAACATATTTGGAGCATCCACCACTCTTAAACCAACATCATGCCAACAATCTCACTATGCTATCACATATCGAAAAAGCACACAAACATGACCAATCAATCACAACCACGGATCAAACAATGCACTTGCCTTAACCGCGTGAGAATGGAGGACGCGAAGATGGTGCTGCCTCCGGTACCAATCCCCCACCTAATACATTAAGAATATAAACTAAGACCACAGCAATAAAAAACATGAATTATATAAGCGAACACATCAAGTAGCAGATTGCAACGCGATCCCGACCCCACTTTCCTAAGCATCGAACGCCCTCGTGAACAGTCAAGTTCTAAAATTCATATCTTTCCGTACAGTGGTCCAAATTAGGTGTTCTTGGACTTCATTGAAACGTAATCAAATTTCCCAACTAAACCTAGTTGGTGAGCCTCCCTAATTCGGCCATATAAAATCACTTTTAAGCTGATTAACAAAACATCGATTTCACGTCAGACTTTCTGGATAGAGCACTAAAACTATCATAACTTTTAGCTCGTTCATCCAAATTTTGCATTCTTGTGCTTCCCTGAAAGCTACGACAATTATATACAACTTTCGTTATACTGAGATTCTCTAATTCTCTCTTTAACTGATCGCAAAGGTCAGATTACTAAAACCTGTCCAGAAACTGACAGGGTTGCAGAACAGCCGCACCATTAAATTCATAACTTTTGCTACAGAGGTCCAAAAATTACGTTCTAGCACTTCATTGAAAGCTATTGACATCCTCTAGACGTCCGAGACTGAATCCGCACTTAACTATATCAAAACGTCCCTCTAACACGATCTGCCCTTAGGCGACAGAATTACCGACATAGAACAATTAAGCGCTAAAACATCTAAACAAGGGGAAAACGAGGTTACCCTTGAAGAACCGATTGCCGGGCACGATGAGCACCCACCAGCGAACTGTCCCCCCAAAGATGGTCCTGTTCCCCTCACCTTCTTCCTCCTCCAACAGCCGGGCACCTCCAGCGATCTCTTCTTCTTGGCCAATCGATCTCGGGTGATCGCTTCTTCCTCCAATTGGGGTGGCTGTTCACTGATCTGTAGTGGCGGTGGTTACTGTAGCATGCCATGCTACAGTACCACTCCTAGGGTTTCCTTCCTCTTTTTATTGGTAGCCAGCCCCTCATGGGCCTAAATGCTGTGGGTTGGAAGCCCATAGCCCAAGTTGTCGAAATTATGCGTAAATCCCCCTCTAATCTCCTGTTAAAACACTTTTCTAATTGGTCCTTGTCTCTAATTTATTTCTTCTCTCTCGAATACATTTGGGGTATTACAGTAGCAACAATTGTTGTAGTGCAATTATTGTATATTGAAGTTTGGTGTTGAGCATCACTAAGAGTTGAACCGATGGGATTTAATAGGTGACCGATGTTTACATGATGGTGGAAATGTCAGATAATAGTATGCCCTTAATAAAAAAGGTTTTGGTATAACCTTTTAATTTGTATAGTAGATCTACTCAAGAATAAAGTGGTTGATGTAGTGAGATTGTAAAGTTTTGGTAGACTCTCGATTTGAGGCTGAGGTGATAAAATAGTATGAAACAATTTGGTGGGTTTTGGAGAGCTGTATAATGGAAGAGTAGACTATGACGATTTTTGTTAATAGTGTATTACTCTGGAGGTTAGTAAGATTGCTAGCAATGGATTATGAGTGTGTTGTTTTTATAGAAAGAAAGTAATTTGATCATCATTCGTCGCATCATTTAAATGAAATGTTTGGAGTTTTGATTCGTGAACTGTTGGAGTTCATGATTTATTGGGTAGATGAAATTGGTTTGAGCAAGTGGTGTGTTGGAAAACTTAATTGGTTCTTGTAATTTGGTCTTAAGAGCACTTCTTGTTTGAGTTGGCAAAGTGACAATGTAATCAAAGAAAATTAGTTTCTTTGTTAAAGAAAAAGTGAATTAGAAGTATTTGAGATTGAAGTCAAGTTTTGTAGCTCGCAGTTGATTTGAAGTGTGTCTAATTTTATGTTTCTGCCCATAAGAGTTTCTCGATTTTCAAAAGCAATGCTTTATTCTTATTTGAGGTTTGATATTTTCTTTTTGTGGGACTTGCGTCCTCAACTATGTACTCGTCTTTTGCTTTCTGATATCATTGCTATTTGACTATTTCTCATGGTCTTGTGTTTACTGTGATTGGTAAACATTTTCTGTGTGCTGAAAATTATTTTTATTTGTCTCTTCTTTTGAGAAAGGCATAATGGATTTATTTTACAAAACCTTATAGAGTGTATAGTGGTAACTGGTTGATAGTGGTTAAGAATATGATGTTTATGAGACCTTGTGTTGCAAGTTAATTGAGGAGCATTGGAGGATGAATTTATTTCATGATATAAATCTTGTAGAGAATTGGATCTAAAAGGGAATGATGGTTATTGGGCAAAACTGGTCATGTTGTTACAAGTAGTAGAACCAATAGTGAATTATAATTCAAGAACCTTTGTTTATGTTGGAGGAATATTGGAATATTCAAAAGTTGAATCTTGGTCAATTAGTTAGAGTATTGCGAATGTGCATGTTGTGGTCATGTAGGTGAAATGAAATGGTATGGTTTAGTGAGTTCAAGATTGGTGAAGTCAATCGCTTTAGGTGGTTACTTGATTAGTGATGAATGTTGATATTAATGATTGATAATATTGTTCGGATTGTGGAAATTTTTTTGTCATCGGATCTTAGGATTACCTATCCAGTATACTATAAGTTCATTGTAGGAGTCTTAGGGGTTGAGTCTGGGCTTTGCATTTTTATGTTGACATCTTGGTTGCCCATGATTAGGTTTTGAGAGTTGTGGTGATCCTTGATAGAATCTTTTGGATGTAGTAAATGAGAGTGTGTGATATGAATTTCGAGTTGATTATCCTTAAAGGATTGAGGTGATGTGATTGTGGGTGACATCTATATTGAGATGTGTTGGGAATTATTTGTCAAAGCAATTCCTTTCATAGAGGAGTGGACTAGAGTATCTTTTTGTGAGTTAGTAGAGTTCCTCTAGATGAGTGTGGTTGTTGCTCTCGGATTGAGCATCGCTTTGAGTTTGTTGGTTAACAGGAAAAAGTTAGTGTGATAATTTGGAATCCTATGGTTTAAGAGAAAGTTGAATTCTTAAAAGAAAGATTGAGGAAAAAAATGTTTTCTTGAGTAGTGAAATACTCTATTGGTTCTTGTTTGAGTTTGTGTTCATGATGGATGCCATTTGCAAATTGGGTTGGTTTTATGTTTGTGTATGCATGGTTCTTTCCGATTAAGAAAAGAAAGAAAATGGTTATTTTGGGCATTCAAATGATTTCGCTTTTGGATTGTGGTGTTTATTTGCAAACTGCCTACTTGGAAAGTGAAAATGTTTTCATAATGAGTCTTCGATTTTGGTTTCGACTGTTTTGGAGGGTAGTTGGTAATGCGTGGCTGCGATGAGGATCTTTCATTCTTCCGCTGTTTTTCTTTTAAGAAGATTGGTTTAATGCAGGTTATTTGTGCGTTCCTTGTTAAGGGGATGCCCTTGCAGAGGTGAAGTGGTTGGTTGATAGAAGGAAACAAGAGTTCCGTGTGTCTTGTGTAAGTTGTGTGGTTTGGTACCAAAGGGAAAGTTGTCTCAAGGAATATTGGTTTGTTTCTGAAAGTTGCAGGAATTTTGGAAGATAGCGTTTCACTAGGACCATCTCGAGTCCTAGTACGGGATACACAACATTTTGTATAACCCAATGTCGAGGGAGTACTTGAGAGAATCGGAGTGTGAGGTTTGGTTAGAGTCATTGACCAACAAGTAAGACTATACCTTCGAGTCCAGTCCATTGAGTGTACCTGGAAAAGTCGGGTTGAGTGTTAGGGCGTAAGACATTGGTCTATGTCCAGGTGATGTGGTCACATCAGTCCAAGAGAGAGGTGACTTGGGGGTTGGAGTCTCACATGCGCGAGCAATTATCCAGAATTGTTCACGTCGGGTACGTGTGATTTGTTGTTTAATTTCAGTTGTGGTGGTCCTTTCGTGTAGAACGACGAGTAGAATTCGGGGTTGAATTCTGTTTAAGGGGGTTAGAATATAATATCTTGAAATTAACCTTAACGGCCTACGTGTAATTAGACGAATGGGGATACGTGAAAACAAAATATTTTAGAGTTTTTAAGGAGGAGTTGGTTCATACCGGGTTAAAAGGATCACGGGAAGAGTGGATTCTAAAAACCCTAGCAGTCTTTTCTTTTATTTCCCACCCGTGCGCCGCCATCTTGTTCTTTTTCGCTCGGCGCGTCTAGGCCGTCGCCGGGAGCTTCCGTCCGCATACGTGTGTTGACTGGGCTGCGTCCTGCCCGTGCGTGTCGCCTCACCCTGTTGTTGTCGCCTCGCCGCCTGTGCGCGATCCGGTCATCGCCTCCGTATCATTGTCTGTGCGTGTGCTTGTGCGCGTGAAGGCGTGAAAGAGTTCGCCATGTGGCTGGCTCTCGGCCAAAGCCATCTGCCGTGGAAGTACAGCTGCATGCAAACTGGCCTCCAACCACTCGCAAGTATTGACTACTGACGAGGATCTAATAATCCTCATTTTATTATTCCATAATCATGTAATATGACGTCACATGGCATACCCCTTAATATTATAAGGGAAGAGCAAGTCAGGTAGTCGTAAGTTCTTCTACGACTACCCCCTAGTCGTAAGCATTTCTACGACTATGGTGTAATCGTAAGTCCTGCTACGATTACGTCCGATCGTAAGTCTTTCTACGATCAGTACCCAGTCATAAGCTTTTCTACGACTACCCACCTAGTCGTAAGTTCTGCTATGACTAGTTCTGCTACGACTTCCTCACGACTAACTGGGCCCACTCGTCAGAAGGTCCATTTAATGGTGGGAATCTAAGCAGTCAAAATACGTAGTTATGCCTGATATAACTACAGATAATTCTCCACTATCTCGATCGATAACCGTTTGACAAAGATGGGAGGTTACTACTCTGGTAATTACTCTCATTATTACGCAATAATGAGCGACTAATTAGCCTGGAACGACAACGACCACCACTGCGTAGTATAAATAAGTGTCTTTTAGAGATAGAGCGGAGAGGCTCTTTGGGGAAGAACAGTTAGTAAGACCCTCAGCTGATTGTAATCCAGATACCCAATACAAGATACACAGGAGTAGGGTTATTATTCTCACCTGAGAAGGCCCGAACCTGTATAAAAATCCCCGTGTCTCTCTCGTCTGCGTGATCAATTGTGGAGACCCCCCGAATCAAACAATTTTTACGTAAGATCGGTTCTAAAACACCGACAACTACTTTATCTTTTACGTGCATGCATTTAGCTATCTAGTCTAGCAAGTGCATGGCTAAATAGTGCATTAATTAGTAGTTAATTAATTTTGTCCACCTTGCATTGTGTAGATGCATCTGTGCACGCGTTTTAATTGTAGTAGGGGAGAGAGAAGAATTAGATGGTGCAGCATGCATGTTTCATTAATTGGATTAGTAGGGGGGAGAGAGATTAATTAAATAATGCAAATTAGTAGTTAACAAGTTTGGCCGTAGCATTGTGTGCATGCACGCATGCTTAAATAGTAAAGATGAGACATTAGCTAGTTAGTGCTGCATGCTTTGTATTTATGTGTTTCTCCGGAATATTAATGGAGAGAGAGGAACTAGCATGTTTTGTTGGAACAGTGAGGGAAAATATTAGCATATTTCTAGTTGGGAGATATCAACAATAGATTGGTTTTAGTCCATTGCTCACAGCGATTTATTCGGGTACCTTAATGGCGAATTTTGGGAATGTCATCTACTAGTTAATTGTAGATAATTTCAGTATCTTTCTATAGAGTATTTAATCATGTCGAGTGGTTGGGTAATTTTCAAGTTATGAATTTAGTAAGGCTCGCTGTTCAGAAGATGACAGATCGGTCTTCTGGGATAAAAACAGGGAGGTTAGATGATTTAATTAGAGGACATGGTAATATAATAAAAGGTGGACAATTTTGTGTAGATTCTAGAATAGGGTGGTTTGCCATGATCGGACTTGTGAGTCAAAAGTTACACCCTTTTTAGTACCAGGACAGTAAGGGATGACTGTTCGGTATTGGGGAAGCGTTGTGGATTTGGGGGACGTGTAGGAGCGATGTCAATTAATTGTTGTTCTTATGATGATGTAGATTGTATTGAAATTTGAGTGTTTATTGTAGGAGAGACGTCGTGCTTGTTGCCATATCTAGCCAGACCGCGCGTCGCAACTAGTAAAGGCAAGTGCATGGTAGAGAGCGATCAATGATTGATCCTTGTATCTCTTTATCGTTCATTACCATTATTGTTGTGCTTTCATTTTTTATTTAATTGCAAGCAATGGAATGGTACGACTATATCTTGTTGATGAACATGAGGAAAAATTGGATATGATGAATATGATGAAATTATGCATTTTTACATTCATAAGAATGTTTGCAATGAGCAGGTGATCATGATTGATCACAACTCCACGGGAGTGGAGGAGGTCCCCGATCCTTGAGGAGGACGGGCTTGAGAGTGTGTCATCGATGGGTGAACACTCATGCTATACCGGTATACGCGAAAAAGTGCATGTGGACATGTAGAGTAGAGTTGCATTGAGATATGAGATGAATGTGTGTGAAAACAAAGAGAAAAGAACGACATGAGAATATTAATAGAAGGACATGTGATGATAATGAAGTTATTGAATACTGTTGATTGATTATTGTTCGTTGTATATTGATGTATTTGGCTGAGTCGTGGACTCACCCTTGCTCTTTTGTTGTTTTTAGGTGATCGTTAAGGGTGTCACGATTGAGAGGGACTGGTGCACATGGAATAGTTTCATACTTCAGACACATGATTATTTGCCATGAGAACCATTTGATTCATTATTGATGGACTACTTTTAGGACATGTTAGAAATTGAATAAGCTTAGATGAATTCTTTGAACTAGTCTATTTCGTTCCAAGGTTTTGGATTTACTGGTTTGGTGCAGTTTTAGACTTTTCATATTGCTATGTTTCCCTCGCTCATTCATTCATGCTTGACATATCTTTATTCATGTTCTATTGTGACCCGTGGATGGGTTTTATTAATGTTTTGACTTGTTGAAATTATATAGTATGTTGATGAATATTAGTTGGAAGGGAAGTTTAGTGGCATTTGAGGCTCAATGTTGTGCTAGGGTGTTACACCATCCTCCTGGTAGAACTACATTTGTTGAGTTGGTCCTTCAGGAGGGTTCGAATCACCATTGCTGTTATTTAGAGGAATATATCTTTGTGGAGCTACGTGATATGGAATCTATCATTCCAATAGATCCAGCCTGGTCTTACACGGGTATGGCAGGTAATAGACTAGTGTAACCTGACTTGCCATGACAAATGGATACAAATTTGAAAGCCTAGATGTGTGCTTGACCTCTACCAAGCCCAATTTTTTAGTACGCCTAACTCCATTTGGTGTTGGATCAAACCAACGACAATCAAATAAAACCAGCTCAAGCTGCATGCTACCTTCCCAAGTAATCTTTATAATGTCTTCAATAACACCATAGTACTCCAACACATTGTTGTTGTCATCATAACTAGACACACACCACAATTGGTTGTAGTCAATCCAAATTTCTCACTCTCATACTCTGATGAACGGAATCTATATGCATTCACATCATAGCATCCATAAGTGGTAACTCTACTGCGAAAACCATAAGACATTTGGTGTAAGGCATTAGGAATGGTAGATGACTTCCTGCACTGCAAGTAGGCAATTACTTGTATTAGTTATAGATTGCTACAAAGATGATTTTTAGGTTTTTCAAGTTCTAGTGTTGTAGATAATTACTTGAGTCTTGAACCAATCGAAAAATTGGGTCCTTGATGCATAGGACGACCCGATTTCCAACCATTTAACCTCGAGTCATGAAGTTGCTTTTTAGTTGGTTTCATTCTGCTCTTCCATTGTTCTTTAGAAAATTTACTACATGAACAAAGTAGTTAGAATGATGCAAATATAATTATAGAAAAGTGACTTAGGTTGCATAGCTCAAGCACATACTCGAAGAAACCATCCATCTCTGGTAAATTCCTTAGTATGTACAAGAAGGCAACCTTGTACTCTTCTATTGTGAGATCACCACAACCCTGAGGACTAATGCATCAACCCGGGTATTGGAATATGTCAAGGTCGCATGAACTTTGAAATGTAGAGGCGCCATCATCGTACCGAGGTGCCTTGTTTCTAATTGACAAAACTTTTGGGTTAAAATATAGTGATAGAAAATTTGTAGACTAAAAAATGGAACCCCCAACTTGAGCCTTATTCCACACTTTCAACGACCAGACAATTATTTAGATGTATTGTTGGGCTAGAAAGAAAAAATAGTGGTAGTACTTATGTTTACCTCTCATATGGATACATCCAGCGGGCCTGAACAGGGCTGTAATACTCCAAGTTCATTTGAGAAAGAATATTTGAATTAAAGAGAAGGACCAAATAGAAAGTAGAATGAACAATAGTTAGAGAGGGGTTTTTTCTGCAAATGGGATACAACCTAGGCCTGGGCCTTGGCCCAATAGGCCTATGGTGGCCGGCCATAGGGAGGAGGCGCCACCCTCCCCCAAAACCCTAGTGCCACCCCCTTTTTCCCCTCTCCCCCTTGGTCGCACCCCTGTCTTCTCCCCCTTGGCCGCCCCCATCTCCTCTCCCCTGCACCTCCCCACCTCCAGCAGCACCACCTCCTCCATTGAAGCCCCTTGCTCCTGGCCAAGAAGGTGTTCCTCGCTGCCGGTGTCGAGGAGGAAGAAGGAGGATCGCCTGGGAGATTGATCGGCCAAGAAGAAGAAGAAGAAGAAGAAGAAGAAGAAGAAGAGGAAAGGGGAAGGGAGAGATCATGGCCTGGCGTGTGTGTTCATCATGTTCGATGGCGGTTCTTCAAGGGTAAGACCCGATCCCCTCTCGATTAGTGGATTAATTGATCTTTAGCAATGTCGGTCTTTAGATCTGTTTAGAGCAGATAGGGTTGGACGACATTTTTGAGATGTTTAACAATAAAATCTGTAACACCCCAGCCCGATATGAGCCTGGAATGCTACAAGACAGACCCTAATAATTCTAATCAAGGCAATTTTAGTAAATTTCGGCAGAACCTCCCTTGTAAAGTTAATTACACGGAGGTTCCAACATACAGATAATTCATAAATTAACTAAACTATCATCCAGAGACATCAAAAGATAATCAAAGACATGCTAAGTAACTAGCAACCCAATGAGGTATAAAGTTCCACTACACATCATTGTTACACTTAAACCATCGCAAGAGACAAGACATAATAAACCTTTGAGCATCTTGCCCAATTACTAAAAAAATACGATCGAAGATCATTGAACTTTATTTAGTTCATGTGGCATGTGTGTGATTATCGGACTACTTCCCCATGCATGTCGTTCTTGGCTCTGTACCTAAAACAACAATAAAGCAAGAGTGAGTCAACGAGACTCAAGAAATACAAAGTAAAAGTTACAACAACAAAGATCCATAGATAGAAGTGCAACAATAAAACATCTCACATGCAAATGCAATGCTCAAGGATCCTTTCTCTTTATCTTTCTTTGTGCATTTTACCGAAAATGCAAAGTATGCAACCGTCGCCAAGATACCCATGCTCGTGCTCGCAAGCACGGGGACCAATTGCCGTTACTCGCAAGTAATGGGGACCTCAAGCCCACACTCCACGAGTGTGGGGATTTCGGCCCGTCACATTCATGACGGGGATCTCAAAGGAAAACATACTTGGTCACCACGTGACCAAGCCTCAACATGATCTCAATATGCACATGCTCATCATTTAATCATCATCAAATTGCCACAAGACGATAACATCATACGACAATAGAGCATAAACATATTTGGAGCATCCACCAATCTTAAACCAACATCATGCCAACAATCTCACTATGCTATCACATATCGAAAAAGCACACAAACATGACCAATCAATCACAACCACGGATCAAACAATGCACTTGCCTTAACCGCGTGAGAATGGAGGACGTGAAGACGGTGCTGCCTCCGGTACCAATCCCCCACCCTTGAAGAATCGATTGCCGGGCACGACGTGCACCCACCAGCGAACTCTCTCCATGAAGATGGTATCCTCCCCTCACCTTCTTCTCCCTTTCTCTTCCTTGGCCGACAGCACCTGAGGAGGCTTCTCCTTCCTCCTTCTTTGCCGAGAGTGAAATCTAGGGTGAGAGAGCACTATAGCACGGCATGATATCTGTAGCATGGCGGTGCATCAGTAGTCATACATCAGAGCAACCCTAGGGTTGCCCCCTCTCCTCCTTATATGACTAGCTACCCTCCCCTTGGGCCTAAATGCTGTGGGCCGGAAGCCCGAGCCAGGTTGTCCAAATTATGCATAAACCCCCTCTAATCTCCTGTTAAAACACTTTTCTGATTGGTTCTCCTCTCTAATTTAATTATTCTCTCTCGAATAATTATTCGAATAAATTTTGGGATATTACAAAATCTATCCAGGACACCTCCTAGAGAATTGTAGGCGACGTCGATACCTTTCTGTAGAGTATAAGATCATATCGTTTGGACCAGCGGTTCAAAAATTATGAATTTTGTAGCGCTGCTGTTCCGTAAATTTGCTACAATTCTGATAGTTTTTAGTAATCAGACTTAAGCGGATAGCTAAAGAATTTATGGGAGGTCTCACTATAACGAAAGATGTATATTATTGTCTTACCTTTTGAGGAAGCTAAAGAACATGAAAGTTGGACAATTATTCTGAAAGTTATGATAGTTTTAATATCTCTATCCAAAAACCTGACGTGAATTAGCTGTTCTGTTCATCAGCTTGGTAGCGGTAGTAAATGGCTGAATCTGGAAGGCTCACCAACTAGGTTTAGATGGATCATTTTATAAGATTTCTAGAGAGTACAAGAACACCCCATTTGAATCTATGTACTAAAAGATATGAATTTTTTATTATGATTGTCTGTCGAGGGGACAGACTGCTGCTTAGGATTTTGGGTTGGGTTTGTGCGAGAGAGTATAGTTTTTTCGTAAGCACTTCCAGCTTTGTTTTGGTCCATTATTGTTATCTTAGAGTGCTTGTTAACTTACCTCAGCTGGGGTATTGGTTCTGGGGGCAGCGCCCTCTTCGCGTCATTCGTTCTCGCACGGTTGAGGCAAGTACATTATTTGATACATTAGTTGTGAATGCTTGATCATGATTGCGTGTATTTGATGCATGATAGCGATGCATGGTTGCTAGCATGATATGTGTACTAAGAATGGTGAATGCTCAAAATTTGATTATGTTCTATTCATGCATGACTTTATGGCTATTGCATGTTGATGATGGATAGAGTAACTGTGCATGTGCATATTGAGATCATGTTGTGGCTTGGTCACGTGGTGACCAAGCATACATATCTTTGAAGTCCCCGTCATGTACATGACGGGCTTGAGGTCCCCACACTTGTGGAGTGTGGGCTTGAGATCCCCTTTACTTGCGAAGTATTGGGCTATTGGTCCCTACGCTTGTGAATACAGGCATGGGTATGTAGCGACGGTTGCAAACCTTGCATTACCGGTAAAATACAAAAAGAGTTAAAGAGAAAGGATCCTTGAGCATTTCATATACATGTGGTATGATTTATTGAAGTGCTTCTCGAAGTGGATGCTGATGTTATTATTTTGCATTGTAATGTCTTTTATATATACTTGCTGTAATACCCCAAAAGTAAAAGAAACTTAATTAATCAGGAGAGATTAACTAATCGGGAGAGTATTTGTTTTAGAAAAATATCAAATCAGGAAATGAGAGGGGGTTTTCCGTGTTTTAGTTGGAAACCTGGGCCTGGGTCTTGGCCCATGTGGGCTGGCCGGCCATAGGGGGGGAGGCGCCACCCTCCCCCCAAACCCTAGCCGCCCCCTCTATTCCCTCCCCTCCTAGCCGCCCCACTCCTCCCAACTCCTGGCCGCCACCCCCATCACTCCCTCCCTGCACCTCCACTTCTCCCCTCCCCTCCCCAAGCAGCCCCATCCTCCATTGGTGCTGCCCCCTGATGAGGACATCCCTAATTTGGATACAATCGCGCCTACACACACAGCTGATCCACAACCAATGTTACAAGGACCAATTACTCGAGCTCGTGCTCGCCAACTTAATCACTAGGTGCATTCGTTCATAGGGTTATATATTACTGAGAATAGATCGCTACCTAATGCAAGTGATTTAATTGTGCTTAGGAACATGGGAAAGGACCAAGGAGAGGTATGTGGAATCATGGACAAGCATAGGAGGCATAATGGAGGACATCACGTCACTTTGGATCCGGCAAGCAAGAGTTCGAGTTGGGCTCGTTCGAATTCGAGTTCGGACGGGCGCGGCGGCACTAAGTTCAAACGGCGTAACTCTTCATACGGACTCCGTTTGGGATGTTTTGGACTTCATTGAAAGCTTATCAAGTCTACTTTCCAATGGATCCAACCTCAGCTTCAAATTCCAACCGAGCTGACCACAATAAATAAAACAATCCACGTATGTTTTTTTATCGAGTCAAAAAGGGTGCCGCGCCACCTCCTCTTGGGCCCATGGGCCTTGTAACCCTAGGCGTGTGTCCACTTCCTGGCCGCCACCCCTGGTCGTCTTCCATATAGGAGCCTCCGCCCTGGCTAGAATCGGGATTTCGTTGAATTTAGGTTTAGCCATTGTGCAAACTGCTTTCTTGATTGTGTCGGACGACCACTGTCAAGACGACCTTCGATCCCACTTTTGTTTTCAATACCATCTATACTACAATCTTATTCGCAATATCAGATTGCATACATCTTATTCTTGCTAGTTCTTGATTGCTCGCAGAATTGAACCTCGTGTTCGGGTTGATCGCGCTTCCATCACGGTCAATAACGTCTCGGAGTTGGTTCAACGATTGCTAAGGCGCAAGCGTCGTCGTCTGATTTGTAGTCGGATCGCGAGTCACCCCACCCAAAATCGATAGTTATCAATCTCATCGAAAGATCGGGCACCCGTCTCCATCAAGTGGTATCAGAGCTCAAGGTTGCTCGGTGAGAATTTACTGTTTTTCGTAGTTAGGTTGCTTAATTCCGAAAGTCCAGAAAAAGCCAAATTTTTTTATAGGATTAGATCACCTATCTGTCCAAGACCAATTGCGCCATTGCATCTTTCTTTTCATTGCATTGTTGAACTTTCGAGTGCATCGTCGTGTCTTTTGCTGGTCTTAGTGTCTAGTTCCTTTAGAGTTTCAAGTTCTCGCTCACGTTTGGTGCGCACCGCGCGCAGGGTTCAATCTGCTACCTCCATCGTTGCCGCCTTGCCGCGCCAGCAGAGCCGCCGCCTGTCTTTGCCTTCACGCCACGACCACGACCGTTTGCCGCGCGACCACCCACCGCCACCATCCCTTGTCGCGTCCTCACAGTAGCCACCACCCTCCTGTGGCAAGCCACCATCCTCCCGCCACCACCACACCAAGAAACCTAACCAAGAACAAAAGTTTGTTTCGGTTTGTGAGAGAGAAAAAAGAGAAAAAGAAAAGAAAAGAAAAAGAAAAGAGAGGTTGTTTTCGTGCTGCCAAAAGGAAACATAAGATTCATCTGACTTCGGCAACGCGATAAAAAAAATTACCTTTGTACCCCTACTTTTTAGAAAAAGTTTGTGACCCATATACCTCTCTAGGCCTGGAAGAGGACTTTGAAGAGTTTTGAGTGAGGTGCATATTTGCCAAAAAAAAAGAGCGAAAAAAAATTTCTCAAAATTTGCTCAAAATTGACATAGCCCTTTTGTAAGTGATTCTATGGTTCCCGTGAAGACGCATCCTTTTCGAGCTTCGCGCATCGTGCTTCGTTTGTGTTCTAGGCTCGCGTCTCTAGTACGGTCTAGCCTAGTACCAAAGACTAACCGGCGTTGAACGATTTTTCAGCTTGCTTTCTCGATTTGATAGTTGCTAATCCATTGCTACCATACTTGAGCCTTCCGGCTACACCTTTTCTACAACCGTGCAGCTGAACTTCACCGCAATCGCTCCATCAATCTTGAGAGATAAATTGACACCGCTGGTTGCCGATAACCCTGTTTGCTTGGTAAGAATTGGTAAGAATTCGATAGAAGGCTTGAGTGTGGCGACTTTTGAACCATCACATCCTAGTAGTTGTTAGGGACATATACTTGTGATTTGCTAACAATGGCGGTTCTGCAGAGCATTCGGATGAGGATACATCTCATACTCCTCGTCACGAAGGGAATCGTACAACATTTTCAGCGCCTCATGAACCTTCGTACGGAGGGTCTTGAGGAAGATGTCAGGGTCACAAATGAGCGACTTGCTCAACTTGAGGGTGCCCAAATTGAGACAAACGCCACACTCGCTGCGATGGAGAGAGCGCAAGGCGTCACTAACACTTCTTTGGCAGGTATTATGGCGCGCCTTGACGAGATGGCCCATGCATCCACTGCTGTTCCCCCTGCTGCCCCGGTGGTAGAGGGACAAGATGAATTCGACTATGTGACTGATACCGAGGCCAATGACATGGGTAATAATAACAACGATCGAGCTCATCGACGCCATGCGTTTTAGCAAACAAGGTATGCGACGAGATCCCACACGACGTGAGGTACGTGACCACGAAGATTCTTTTGCTAAGGTTAAATTCACTATTCCCTCTTTTAATGGTAAATATGATCCTGATGGTTATCTTAATTGGGAACTAGCTGTTGATCAAAAATTTGCTTGCCATGAAGTTCTGAGATTAAACGAGTTAAGGTGCTACTAATGAATTTATGATTTTGCTTCTATTTGGTGGAAAGAACATTGCCACAACATCCCAATAACATACCTAACACTTGGGAGGCTTTAAAATTGCTTATGCGGCATCGATTTGTTCCTCATATTATGCTCGTGATTTGTTAAATAAATTACAACGCTTAAGACAAGGTACAAAGTCCGAGGAAGACTACTATCAAGAATTACAAATTGGTATGTTGCGTTGTGGTTTAGATGAGAATGAGGAGACATCAATGGCTAGGTTTTTGGGAGGGTTGAATCGAAATTCAAGACATCCTTGATTATAAAGAATACAACTCCATTACTAGATTGTGTCATCTTGCTTGCAAAGTGAGCGTGAAGTGCGAGGCGCGAGACGAGGACACGATCTAACTCTTCCGCAGTCGCACAAACTCATGGACACCACGCACCTCTCATCGCCCCGCCATCGCGCACCCCCACCGCCACCCTTCAACAAGCCTCGCCCGCTACTTCAAATTCAAAGACCACGAGTTTCAAGCAGCCAAATTAGCACCACAAGCGTCTACAAAACTTCCTCTTGATTTAGCCGGCGGACGAACTAAGGATATTCAATGCCATCGGTGTAAAGGCTATGGACACATGATGCGTGATTGTCCAAACAAGCGCGTCTCGATCATACGCGATGATGGTGGGTATTCCTCGCTAGTGATTTTGATGATGAAACATATGCTATGCTTGCAACCGACCTGCGCAGGACTTGATGACGAATCGATCATGAGGAGGAACATGTTGGCGCGAAGATGCCGACAAGTATTTGAGCATTATAGTGCAACGCGTACTAAGTGCTCAAGTTTCGTCTTGAGCAAAATCAACGCCATAATTTGTTTCAAATCAAGGGCGTTGTCAAGGAACGCCGATTCGCATAATTATTGATGGTGGAGTTGCAACAATTTGGCGAGTATGGATATGGTGGAAAAACTTGCTTTGCCGACCAACCTCATCCCCACCCATACCATATTCAATGGTTCAACAACAGTGGTAAGTTGAAGGTGTAATATCCCGATGGGTGATTCACTAGAAGTCGGAAGGGTGAATCGGTTGGAGAATATTTAACTAACGTCGGGAGGGACCAACGGAAAGATGTCGATCTGCAGAGTAGAGGGGGAAAGAGCAAATTTGCGGCAACTTTGGGCTAGAGCCCATGGCCCAAGAGGGGCCCAAGGGTGGCGGCCATAGCTAGAGGGGCGCCACTCCCTTCCCAAACCCTAGCCGACACCCCCTCCTCTCCTCCTTTCCTCCCCACTCCCATCCGGTCGTCACCCTCCTCTCCACCTCTCCACCTCCCTCCACCCTCCTTGCCCCTCTCCACCTCCCCACCACCACCATTGCTGCTGGCCGAAGGAGAGGAGGAGCTCCATTGCAGCCGGCCAAGGAGGAAAAAGGAAGGGAAAAGGAGAGAAGAAGGAAGAAGAAGAGGGAGAGGAGAAGGAAGAGAGGAGAAGGAGGATCGTCTTCGGGGGGCTGATCTCCGTCGTTCCGCGCGTCGTCAAGGGTAACGAGATGTTCTTGTAGGGTAATTAGTCTTGAAAGAGTTTTCGGGTTAATCTTTGGTTAGATGGCATTCGGCCTGCTGTATCGCAGTTCTGTCCAGCGGCTTGCGAGGTAAATTTCATGTGGTTAGAGGATGAATCTGAGGTTTTGGTCTCCTAGAGAGTTGTCGGTTATTGTCTTAGCTTTCAGTGGCCGCCAAGTTCACCCAAATCCGATTAACGGTTAGAGAGTTATGATTTTTCTAAGGCTGCTGTTCCACTGCTCTGTCAGTAATTAGGAAGTTTGTAGAAAACCGACTAGCAGTGATGGTTAAAGTGGAAATCTGAGAACCCCAGTATAACGAAAGTTGTAGATAATTCTTCTAGCTTTCAGGAAAACTAAAGATCATGGAATTCGGACGAACGTAGAGAAAGTTATGACAATTTCATTATTTCTGTCCAGAAACCTGACGCGAGAATGGGTACTCTGTTGTTTAGTTTGGTAGGGCTAGTAAAGGGCCAAATCAGAGAACCTCACCAACTAGGTTTAGAAGGGGAATTCATTAAACTTTTCAGATTGTCCAAGATCACTCCATTTGGATTTATGTACATTTAGTTATGATTTTTCGAAGGGGGCTGTTATCTGGAAAAGAAATATGACAGCCAGCTTTACCGTTGGGGATTGCGTTTAGTGGACGGTGTACTCATATTGTGTTTATGATTTTGCTATTAGACCTTTATGGTAGCCTTAGCTTGTCTCAATTGTATGTCCAGGTGTGGGTTTGGCTCGGGAGCAGTACCTTATTCCGACATCCACCTTCGCACGTTGAGGCAAGTGCATTGTTGTTTGAATGATTGGCTAAATTGTGTGTTATTTGTTATATGGATGCATAGCAAGATGGTATACTTAATGCTTAAGTATGGTTATTGCTCAAATGATGCTCATGCTTTACTATGATTAAGTGTTGTTGTCTTTTGGTAATTTGATGATGATTATATGATGAGCATTTGCATATTGAAATCATATTGAGGCTTGGTCATGTGGTGACCAAGTGTGTTTCCTTTGAGATTCTGTCATAATTATGACGGGCGAGATCCCTCACTCGTGGAGTGTGGGCTTGAGTCCCGTTACTTGCGAGTAACGGCAATTGGTCCCCGTGCGTGCGCGCGCGAGCATGGGTATGCTTGTGGCGGTGCATACTCTGCATTGCGGGTGTAATGCACACGAAAGTTAAAGTTAAAGGTTCCTTGAGCATTTCATTTGCATGTGAGATGTTTGATGTTGATCTTATTTATACGTATGTTGATGTTCAGCTTTTGTTATGTACTTGCTTGAGTGTGTGGACTCACTCTTGCTTTATTGTTGTTTTAGGTACAGAGCCAAGGCGACATGCATGGGGAAGTAGATGCTAGTCACTCACACACGCATACGAACTAAATAAAGTTGAATGTTCTTGAGCGAAGTTGATTTTAGAATACTACATTATGTCTTATGCAATGGATTTATGTAATAATGATGAGTAGCGGTTCTTCATGATTCTCTAGTTTTGTTGGATTCCTAGCATGTCGTTGTCTATCTTTTGATGTCTTTGGATGAAAGTTTTAATTATTATTTGATTAACTCAGGTGTTGGAACCTCCGTGTAATTAACTTTACAAGGGAGGTTCCGCGAAATTTATTAGAATTGTCTACTTTAGAGTTACTAGAGTCATTTAGTAGCATTCCGGGCTCATGACGAGTGGGGTGTTCTGCTTGGTATCGAGCTGGTCAGAGGTCCGTGATACATGAAAAGTTAAATCTGACACACTATGCACAGTAGGTGGGAATGGGTTAATGCATTGCATTACGCTGCTATTGAGTTTTTGATTTCTCTTGTGTGATAGCTACTAGTTAGACTACTCTTGTGGTCCCAGTTGTTGTAAGTGCTTATTGTTTGATTGTTTCTTTGTGATGTTTAGATATGGCAAGGGTGGAGGCCGAGGTTGTGGTCGTGGCGGCGGGGCCGGCGAGGCGAGCATCGCCCGCCGAGTTCAGTCCGTAGTTGGAGAAGCTAGCCCTGCGGAATCAGAGGAAGAGGTTGCTTCAGCGGTACAGGAGAACCAGGCCCCACCAGCTGCGCCTGTTGTCGCTCCTGTGGTGGCTCCTGCAGCGGCACCTGCGGTGTATGCCATGGGATTACACCAGTGGAACGCATTGAGGCCGGACACCTTCGGCGGGTCAGCACGCGGTTGACGCAGCTAATCGGCTGCGGCACATGGAGAGGCACTCGAGCTCGGGGATGACTTGAAATGAGGCTCGGTTTGTGGCTTTCCAATTGAAAGGGGCGGATATCTGGTGGGAAGAGTCACGATGGCGGGACAGACTCATGGACCAGATTACACAGGAGCATTTTGTTGAGCATTTTAGGAAGAGGTTTTATCCACTTCATATGTGGAGCGAATGGAAGTCTCTTTGCGAACTTCAAGAGTGGTAAGATAGCGATGGCGAGTATGAAGCGGGTTTTAACAACCTGGTTCG
This sequence comes from Ampelocalamus luodianensis, assembly GCA_036346255.1. Classification (NCBI taxonomy): domain Eukaryota; kingdom Viridiplantae; phylum Streptophyta; class Magnoliopsida; order Poales; family Poaceae; genus Ampelocalamus; species Ampelocalamus luodianensis. The sequence continues at coordinate 33,847 of JAYEVH010000452.1, read as the reverse complement.
TTTTGTTCCATTTGTGGCCACAAATGATGAAGAAAGCCAAGAGGTTTCGCGGGGCTCGGGCAAGAGTTCGGCGGTATTGGGAGCATTGAGTTGCGGGATTTCAGTTCTCAGGTCGAACAAGCCGGGGGCATGGAACCGGAGATGCGACTTGGAGGAACCGCCAGAGCGGGCGTTGTGGTTTGGAGGTGCAGTGGCGATCGAAAAGGGGTTTTGGCGGTGGGGTGGGACCTTCCAGAGACCCACTTCCAAGAGGTTCAAAGGGCGCGAAATCATTCAAGACCAAGTTCACGGGGCACGATCTTCTTCCACCTCGCGGGTCGCAGTTGCACCTAGGTTACGTCCGGTCCTGGCGGGGCATGAAGTGCTTCAAGTGCGGCGGCGAGCATAGAGCTCAGTGTGGTGGTTGGGTCTTGCCGCCATTGTGGTCGGGAGGGCCATAAAGCATTGGTTTGTCGGCGGAATCCGCGGTATCATCAAGTGAAACCTGTTCCGATGTCGGTGCAGCGCCCAGCTTCTTCTCGAGTCGGTTCAGATGTTAGCGGCTACTCCTACTCCTACTTGGGCACCGCCTCACCATATCTTCTTGCACTGGAGGAGCCCCACCACGTGTACTTTTGGCAGCCCTCCGTGGCCCCATTTCCATAATGGCGCCGGCACCTCCAGCCCGCTCCGTGCCACTGTGCCGGTGTGTGAGCCCCTACCGCCCCGTGCAGTCTCCTACGCTATGCCGACAGCAGAGTGGTGAGTCGTCTGATGTGGTGACAGTGCGCTCTTAGTAGATTCAGAGAGGCACTTGTTCTATTTGATTCGGGGCTACCTTTTCTTTTGTATCACTAGATTTTGTTAGTAAGGCGAGTTTGAGTCTGCGACCAATAGCTCGATCGATTCTAGTTAATTCTTAGGGGAATTCTCTAGCTCTGATTTGTCCTGGTTGTGTGATTTCGTTAGATGGAGAAGAATTCATTGCTAATCTGATGGTTATGAAGATGGAGCCGTTTGATGTTATCTTGGGGATGGACTGGTTGCATATTTACCGTGCTGTTATTTCCTGTTTTTGGAAGACAATAACCCTGCAAGCTCCGTCAGGGTGAGATAGTATTCCAATGTAGCGCTCCATCTCACTCACTTTTGTGATGGCTAGTCTTTTCCGGTGGCGTCTGACGAAGAATGGGTTTCTTTTGTCTCTAGTGGAGAAGCGGAGTTCATCTCATGTGCAGAAGATATTTTGGTCGTTCGGGAGTTCTGGATGTTTTCCAGCAGAGCTACCAGGATGCCACCACCTCGTCCCGTAGAGTTCGAAATTGATTTGGTACGGTGCGCCCGCACATCTCTATGACCCTTACCGGTTGGCCCGTCCGTTCGGGAGAAACTAAAGAAGCACTGGATGATTTAAAAGCAAAGGATCTTATTCGTCGAGTGTGTCTCCATGGGGAGCCCTGTTCTTTTACCAAGAAGAAGGATGGTAGTTGGCGCATGTGTATTGATTATCGTGCTCTTAACGGTTAACCATCAAGAATAAGTATCCTCTGCCTCGCATAGAAGATCTATTTGATCGGTTGAGAGGGCCAAGGTATTCTCAAAGATTGACCTTCAATCGAGTTATAATCAAATCCTGTCCGAAAGGAGGATATTGAGAAGACGGCATTCTCCACAAGGTATGGGCATTTTGAATTTAAAGTTATGTCTTTTGGACTAACGAACGCCCTATTTGCTTTCATGGAGACTATGAGCAGGATGTTGCATGAGTACTGGATGATTTTGTGGTTGTCTTTATTGATGATATCCTGATTTATTCAAAGACGAGTTCTGAACATGGGCGACACACAGGCTTGTGTTGGAGGCTAAGGAGCATAAGTTTTATGCCAAACCGAAAAAGTGCGAGTTTTGGATGTCCGAAGTGGGGTTTCGGGCATGTCATCAATGATAAGGAATCACAGTTGATCCAAGTAAGATTTCTCTGATGGTAGAATGGAAGACGCCAACCATGTCAAAGAAGTGAGAAGCTTTCTCGGCATGGCGGGATACTATCGGCGTTTTGTGTGATTTCTCCATTATTGCTAAACCTTTATCCGGACTCACGAAGGATGTGAAGTTCAGTGGGACGATGATCGTGAGCATAGCTTCCAAACCCTTAAGGAAAAGTTGGTGACCGCCTCGTCCTTACACTTCCCGAGCGAGGCGATTTCTGATGTACTACGATGCGTCTCGGATTGGGTTGGGTTTGTCCTTATGCGGGGAAGGAAAGGTAATAGCTTATGCGTCGAGGCGGTGAAGAAGCATGAGCAATTACCCACTCATGATTTAGAGTTGGCAAATGTAGTGTTTGCCTCAAGCTTTGGAGACACTATCGTATGGTGAGGGTTGTGATGTTTATACAGACCACAAGAGTCTTAAGTATATTTTCACGAGAAGATTTGAATTTAAGGCGTAGCAGTGGTGGGAATCGATTAAAGATTATGACCTATCTATTCGGTACCATCACGGCAAGGCAAACGTAGTGGCCGATGCTCGAGTCGCAAGGCGACGCCGCAACGATGGATTATCTCATTGCTGATTTTGACCGTATGGGTATATCATTTTGCTATCACGGGATCTGCGTGATGAAACACACCATCTTGAGTCGGCCATTCAGGCGGGTGCGGAAGCACAACATGATGATCAGTTTTGTAGAGGGTCGAAGCGTTTGGACATGGGCAAAGTCGGGATTTCAGTTTGGATGGGTGCAGGTGTTGCGATTTAAAGGCCGCCTTTGTGTGCCACGGTATGCGAAGTCAAAGTGAAATTCGAGGAGGCTCATCGTACTCGTGACACGGTACATCCGGCGAGACAAAGATGTATCGCGACACAGGCAGACTTTTGGTGGAAAGGATGAAGGTAGACATTGCCAACTATGTAGCCTCTGTGGAGTTTGTCGTAAGTAAAGGCAGAGCACAAGCGTCTGCGCAGATTATTGCAGCCATTAGAGGTCCCCAATGGCCTTGGGATGATATCTCTATGGACTTCGTTGTTGCGTTGCCTCGCTCACCGCGAGGTAAGGATGCGGTTTGGGTTATAGTGGATCGATTTAGCAAGTTCGCACATTTTATTCCCATCCGCACGACCAATTCGGCTAGTGATCCGCTCCCATCTATGTACGAAATTGTAAGATTGCATGGAGTACCAAAGACTATCATTTCGCGGGGCGCCAAGTTCGTGTCCAAGTTCAGAGAGAGTTTGCGAGTGCAATGGGCACACAACTCCGTCTAAGTACAGCTTTCCATCCTCAAACAGATGGGCCAGGCGCACTATTCGGACCTTGGAGGACATGTTGCGGTCCCGTGTCCATCTGGAAGGGTAGCTGGGAGGATCAATTGCCTTTAGCGAATTTGCTTATAACAACAGCTATCATTCAAGCATAAAAGCCGCTCCGTTCGAGGTTTTGTATGGCGTAGTGCAGTCACCACTTTGCTGGGGAAGCCGGGTGAGAAGGCGGTTTGGTCCGGATTGGGTACAAAAGATCAGTAGGCGAGTGGCTCTGTGAGACAGAACCTATTAGCAAACTCAGGAGCGAGCAGAAAAGTTATGCAGACGTGAGAAGAAGAGATCGAATTTGAAGTGGGGATCAGTGCTCTTGAAAGTGTCCCCACTAAAGGTGTTGTGAGGTTCGGTACGGAGGAAGCTTAGCCCAAGGTACATAGGACCATTCACGATCTTGGCTCGAATCGAAGTCGGCTACCGCTTAGACTCGCCAGAGTCTATGCGTGGAGTGCACAATGTTTTTCATGTGTCCATGTTGAGGAAATACTTGAGGGACCCAACATCTCATTGCATTAGAACCCATAACAATTGAGCAGGACTCGCCTTTGAGTCCAAACCAGCACGCACTCGAAAGATCGGAAAAGAGTTGCGAACAAAACCACAAGTATGTTAAGGTGCTTTGGTCACAGAGCATCGAAAGGGAGGCCACTTGGGAATGGAGTCGCATGCGCGCAGCTTTATCCGAACTTGTTCACCTCGTGTGTTCTTTTGTTGCTTAGTTTCGGCTTTAGTTTTAACTCGTGAAGTGGGCGTTTAGATTCGAGGTCGAACTCACAGTTAAGGGTAGAATGTAATATCCCTATGGGTGATTCACTAGAAGTCGAAGGAGAATCGGTTCGGAGAATATTTAACTAACGTCGGGAGGGACCAACCGAAAGATGTCGGTCTGCAAAGAGTAGAGGAAAGAGCAAATTTGCGGCAACTTTGGCTAGAGCCCATGGCCCAAGAGGGGCCCAAGGGTGGCCGGCCATAGCTAGAGGGGGGGGCACTCCCTTCCCAAACCCTAGCCGACCCCCCCTCCCCTCCTCCTTTCCTCCCCACTCCCATCCGACCGCCACCCCTCCCTCTCCACCTCTCCACCTCCTCCACCCTCCCTTTCCCCTCTCCCCTCCCCACCACCACCATTTCTGCTGGCCGAAGGAGAGGAGGAGCTCCATTGCACTGCCAAGGAGGAAAAAGGAAGGGAAAGGAGAGAAGAAGGAAGAAGAAGAGGAGAGGAGAAGGAAGAGAGGAGAAGGAGGATCGCCTTGGGACTGATCTCCGCTGTTCAGCGAATCAAGGGTAACGAGATGTTCTTGTAGGGTAATTAGTCTTGAAAGAGTTTTCGGGTTAATCTTTGGTTAGATGGCATTCGGCCTGCTGTATCGCAGTTCTGTCCAGCGGCTTGCGAGGTAAATTTCATGTGGTTAGAGGATGAATATGAGGTTTGGTCTCCTAGAGAGTTGTCGGTTATTGTCTTAGCTTTCAGTGGCCAAGTTCACCCAAACTGATTAACGGTTAGAGAGTTATGATTTATCCAAGGCTGCTGTTCCACTGCTCTGTCAGTAATTAGGCAGTTTGTAGAAAACCGACTAGAAGTGATGGTTAAAGTGGAAATCTGAGAACCCCAGTATAACGAAAGTTGTAGATAATTCTTCTAGCTTTCAGGAAAACTAAATATCATGGGATTCGGACGAACGTAGAGAAAGTTATGAAAATTTCATTATTTCTGTCCAGAAACCCGACGCGAGAATGGGTACTCTGTTGTTTAGTTTGGTAGGGCTAGTAACAGGCCAAATCAGAGAACCTCACCAACTAGGTTTGGAAGGGGAATTCATTAACCTTTTCAGATTGTCCAAGATCACTCCATTTGGATTTATGTACATTTAGTTATGATTTTTCAAGGGGCTGTTATCTGGAAAAGAAATCGACACCAGCTTTACCGTTGGGGATTGCGTTTAGTGGACGATGTACTCATATTGTGTTTATGATTTTGCTATTAGACCTTTATGGTAGCCTTAGCTTGTCTCAATTGTATGTCCAGGTGTGGGTTTGGCTCCGGGAGCAGTACCTTATTCCCGACATCCACCTTCGCACGGTTGAGGCAAGTGCATTGTTGTTTGAATGATTGGCTAAATTGTGTGTTATTTGTTATATGGATGCATAGCAAGATGGTATACTTAATGCTTAAGTATGGTTATTGCTCAAATGATGCTCATGCTTTACTATGATTAAGTGTTGTTGTCTTTTTGTAATTTGATGATGATTATATGATGAGCATTTGCATATTGAAATCATATTGAGGCTTGGTCATGTGGTGACCAAGTGTGTTTCCCTTTGAGATTCCCGTCATAATTATGACGGGCCCGAGATCCCCTCACTCGTGGAGTGTGGGCTTGAGGTCCCGTTGCTAATGAGTAACGGACAATTGGTCCTTGTGCGTGCGCCACATGGCATGGGTATGCGGCGGCTGTCGCATACTCGTGATCACGTGTAATGCACACAGAAAGTTAAAGTTAAAGGTTCCTTGAGCATTTCATTTGCATGTGAGATGTTTGATGTTGATCTTATTTATACGTATGTTGATGTTACAGTTTTGTTATGTACTTGCTGAGTCTGTGGACTCACTCTTGCTTTTATTGTTGTTTTAGGTACCCGAGCCAAGAGCGACATGCATGGGGGGAAGTAGACTGCTAGTCACTCACACACCGCACGAACTAAATAAAGTTGAATGTTCTTCAGAACGAAGTTGATTTTAGAATACTACATTATGTCTTATGCAATGGATTTATGTAATAATGATGAGTAGCGGTTCTTCATGATTCTCTAGTTTTGTTGGATTCCTAGCATGTCGTTGTCTATCTTTTGATGTCTTTGGATGAAAGTTTTAATTATTATTTGATTAACTCAGGTGTTGGAACCTCCTGTAATTAACTTTACAAGGGAGGTTCTGTAAATTTATTAGAATTGTCTACTTTAGAGTTACTAGAGTCTGCTTTAGTAGCATTCCGTGCTCATGACGAGTGGGTGTTACAGAGAACATGATCAATCATGTGGAGGTAAAATTTTCATCCCATAGCACCATAAATCACTATGTTCACTAACATGCTAACAATCAACTTTACTTGTTGAAGGAGAAATTTGTCTATCCTCCGAGACAAAGCGACTACAGATGGATCCTAATGACTATTAGTAAAAGGTGGAGAGTCTACAAATCTCGTTTGAAGAACAAATATTTCAATCGTCATGAGAGGTCTTTGGATGAAATTTTGAAAAATATTCCAAAAGGTGTTAATGCACATCAATGGGAAGCTCTTATTGGAATGTGGTGTCGAGATTCACACGCGGTGATGTCTTCATTTTCTCATGCTTCAACTAAACATTGAAATTAGTTTGCTAACATCAGTATTATTGAATTTGTTGTATTTGTAGAAATTATGTGAGAAGAACACTCAGTGTGCAAGGCAACAAAAGAACCCGCACACAACTGGGAGGAAAAGCCATGCTAGGCTAAAAAAAGAGATGGTGATAATTGTTCTATCTCTATATTTTGTTTCTTGACCAACTAAAGGATCTTCTAACACAAAAATTAATGAACCTTCTACTATACTTTGTTGTCAGAAGCATTAAGGAATGCAAAGGTGCACAAGATTGACCTATGGGATGAAGCTCATAAGAAAAAGGATGGCAATTATACTAACGAGAATATGAAGACACTAATGGTATATTTAGTCTTATGGTTACAATAAAATGAATAGTTCATAGTATAATGACTTGTTTATTTCAATAGGATACAACTTATGAGGAATTAGCAAAAGAAAAACAAATAACAATGGGAGCCTATCATGTAAAGATTATAGCGAAGTGTTTAAAGGTGTAATTGGAAAAGAGTCCAAACCGAGGGTACTATGATGATAAGTATTGGAACCAAGTAAAGGTTTCTCGAGGACTAACTTTGTTGAGCAATCTGAGCAAGAAGAAAAGCTTCAATTTGCACTACGATCAATGGGAGATAATGTAGAAGACATAAGAGATGAGGTGAAAATGATCGTGCATTCATGGCCAAAAGTTTCTGAGGATTGGAGAAATGCAATGTTAGCGAAAATGATGAAGTTACCATCGAACTCCTCTTTCTTTGTCAATGATAAATTGATGAATATTGATATATTATAGTCATGTTCTCATTGCAGGTTGATCTCTTTGAAAGAGTTGTTGATAATGATATCCGACATGAATCTAATAACGACCTTGAAGAATCGGATGGCAATGCATGCTCCATCGAATACTATGTAGGTGATGCGGTGGTTTTCATTTATTTTCTTCATTGATAAATTTAAATGCAAGTTTTGCTAATGTTTTAAAACTATCGTTGTAGCAATTGCGTCTAAACAGTGTACTAGAACTGAAGAGGTTATGCCAATTCATCTTTACCACATGAACACATGATTGCTAAGGTGTGTGAAGAAATTTTCACTCAGCTATCAAACTATGCTCATTCTCACTATAAGATTACTTATGGCAGAACTTCAATTGTAGATAGCACATCTGAAAATTGTGTTGAAGCCAATCGAGTTGTCTTTGAATCACTTTACAGCGTGAGCGAGTTACTAACGGTATATGCAAATTGCAAATCAAAATTACTGCTTGTATTGTTTTGTACAATAGTATTACGATTTTGTTTATGCATTCAGATCTTATTTATTTAAATTATATACATCACATCTCATGTACCTCAAAGAATGGAAGTACTAGAATATAGTTGGTACAATTCAATATGTGATGTTCCTAGTTTTTGTATAAAATAAACCCTTTACAACTTCATCAATAATACATGTTGTATTTCTTTAAATGAGGATAATATTGAAGTCTTCTTGTTTAGCGAACCCAAGAAACAAAAAATAAAGTTGTGGCCAAAGGAGGTTTAGTGAGCAAAGATAAAACATATGTGGTTAGAGGAGACATGCTTGGAGATGAATATTTTGGAGTTCTTATTCATATTTATTACAAATATTGGGGATGAAAGATTGCTTAGATCATATGAAAATATCGTCTGATGAAGATGCTATTGGTTGTGTTGTTGCTTGGCCTCGGTCATATGTAAGTCCATTTTCATATAATCATTGAGTACATTCCAATGTTTGATAGTTGCTTAAACTCTATTATTCATGAAGAACTTTGCGCTTTTCAGTAAAAGAGCTAAGAAAATAGCTTTAAATCGGTCACAAAACAATGCGGTATGTTACATTATTCTAATTTCATCAAATAGACTTGTCATCTTACACTTTTCTAACCAGACATTTATTTCTTTTCAACCGACTGCAGGATAATTGAGGATTACAAAGAGAATGCAATGGAGATGGATGAGCTAGTGTATTAGTTTCTCTGGACAAAGCTTATGGATAGATTCCAACTATTTAGAATATTTTCCTGATGTATCTGCATCTTTTTTTATATGGATGTTTGATTCAGTTGTGAACTCCACTTGCTGTAAATTCAAATGTTTGTTGCTACTATGAAGTGCATGCGTGCTGTGCAGATTTCTTAGTTTGCTAATTGTGAGAATATGATGCTTCGATGTGACGACATGTGCTCTACTGTTTTCTAGTTTTTTTTGGATGAGCTGGAATAATGTCTTCATATGACGTTATATGTTTCCGTTTGTAGCAAAATGCACAAATCAAATTCGAAATAATCCAATTAAATTCAAAATAAATTTCCTTTACAATAAGATGCCCAAAAAGACGCTTTTGCATACCTAGAGACGTATATAATGTCTCGTAGAATGCATAAATTGTGCGCATATGAATTGAATATATTTGTAAAAGCATATCTATGTTTGTTGGCACGCAAATCGGACGTGTCTATATCAATAAAGACGTTATGTAAGTGTATATACTAAAACATCTCTACAAACATAGACATGAATTTTAACGTCTCGTAAGCGTCTTATATCCTGTACACATGTTTTACAAGCGTCTCTGATTCTTGACACGTCCGTGGGAGGCGCTCCAAGGGCGCTTTATAAGCGGCTCTACGGTCCTCTAGAGATGAAATAACACGTCTTTAGCCTATAGATTGGATGTCTCTACATGAATATTGTGTTGTAGTGATCACCCTACTCCACCTCCAATCGAGCTACTCGCGGTTCGCTAAATGCTACTCTAACGGCGAATTTACTTCACTTATATCGGTGATGAACCGAAGGTCCGATGTTGGCCCGATCTTTCGATGAGATGATAAGTTCGGTGGTTGTCGCTCAACTCTCACGATCCTGCTACAACATAGAAAGCTCAAAACCGCTGTCGAGCAGTTGACAAGTCGTCATCAACAGTGTCGAACCGGATGACCTAACCACGAAGGTCGATTCCTACATACACAGAAAGAAGTCGCAAGAAAAGATAAAGCAATCTGAAATTGCAAATAGGAATTGAAATATTTAATTGAGTTGGGATTCAGCGGTATTATGGTTGGTCTAGTCGACACAACCAATACAGTTGCAATAAGGCTAACTTTTAACTAAACAAAATCCAAGAAAACTAGAATGGGTATGGCCTCCTTATATAGAGGAGCAAGAGCCACAAATCTAAAAGAAATAGCCGTTGAATGGGCCAAGTTCGATTGATTACAAAGATTGGCCCAACTAAGTGATATGACGTCTTCTTTTGATGATTGCGAACAGTCGGAAGGAATTTGGAGGTGAGGCGATCTGTTGGAAAGAGGACGAAATAAGCTTTCAATCAAGTACTTGTGGACCTTCAACGGACTCTGTGTGAAAGTTATGCATGTTTTAAGTTGGTGTTGTCGGTGATTCTAGCTTGAGCTGGATTCCAAAGCAGTCCATTTCAGGCTTGCTTGTCTTGGACCAAAAGTGACATGGTGCTGCACATATATATATTTCGTCATTAGGTAGCATCATATAGTTCATATAATATAAAGACACTCCGAAAAACAAGCTCACTGATAATTTAAGTGAGCGTACAAGCTCTTATATTTGGAATAGTAAGCATAGCAAATATGGTTGCATCCATAGGGTCATGTCCTCATCATGCAGTGCTGCACCACCTTACATTGGGCCGAGGTCTTGTATCAATTATTGGGCCCGAAGGGCAGACCACCTATAGGGTATTTGGGTTGGCCACCTCCTTGGCCGCCCATCCCTTGGGCATTGTTCACGGGCACATTATTCATGTGAACAATACCATGAATAATACCGCCTCTTATCTCTTAGCTATATGCGGCTCCCCTCTCCTATTTAAGGAGGTTGCACCCTCTAGTTTTCTTGGATTTCGTTGAGTTAAAGTTAGCTACAATGCAACCGTGTATTGGCTTGTATCGACCAGACCAACTATAATACCGCTTTGGAATCCCAATTTATCAAGTATTTCAATCTTATTTATAATTTCATATGCGTTTTACCTTGTTATTGCGTGCTTGTTTGGTGTATGCGAATTGACCTTCGTGGTGGTCATCAGGGTATTCATGCAGTTGATAAGAACTTGGAGTAGTTCGCGATTACGTGGTTTCGAGCCTTGCGAGTTCGTAACGAGATCGTGAGAGTTGACGACTACGAACTACCTTCTCAACGAAAGATCGAGCCAAAATTAGGACCTCGTGGTTCATCAAGTGATATTAGAGCTCTGATTGATCGGTGAGATTTATCGTTTCTAGTAGTAGATTCATTTTCATATCTAGAGTCCGAAAATTGCCCAAAATATTATTATTGCATCTATCATCCGTATGAACCCTTGAGCTATTGCAATTTTTCTTTCGGTATTTTGCTTGTTGAATCATTGGTTGCATCGCCGTGTCTAGTTCTTGATTTCTAGTTTAGTTGGAATCTAGTTCGTCGTTGTCTAGTTGCATCTCGTGTTCTTTCGTATCTTCGTGCGTTTATTTCACATCTTGTGTGTTCTTGCTCTGCTACCCCACCACCAATCGTTGTCGCTCCACCACCATTCTTGCCGTGGCAAGTCCTCCTACCCTGCTCCTTGCTTGCCATGGCGCCAACCTCGTTATCGCGGCGACCACCAATAGATCCTCTACCGTTGCTTTATCACCTGCCGCGGCAAGTGAACTCCTGCCGCCACTTTATCACCTTTGCCCGCAACCACGCTAACATCTTGGTCTGCAGTGACCAATTCCTGCTGCTTTATCACACTACCATGGCAAGCCGCCACTACCATCTTGGACCCAGAGTGGGCCCTCCATGCGCCTCTTTATCACACCTTGCGCAGCAAGCAGCCGCTACTATCTTGGTGCGCGGCAGCTCGACTCCACCACTACCGCCTCCACCACCGGCAGCTGTTTCCTCCTATTGCCCGCCTCTTCACATCACGGCAAGCGGCACACCTTCTGTCACCACAAAGGAAAAACAATATGGTTGATTGTGGTTTTCATCTCCGACTTTTTCGGTTTGTACAGTGTTGATAAAGAATAGAAGAAAAAAAAGAGGAAAGAGAGTTTGATTTGGGTTCGAGAAGAAGAAAAAGCAGAGACAAAAGCAGAGAAAAGAAGAAAAAACAAAAAGAGAGAGTCCATCTTTTTCAAAATTTTGGAAAGTACATCAAACCTTTGCCAAATCCTATGAAAATTGGTGGAGCCCTTCTTCATACATTCACAAGCTTTCACAAAAAAAAAATGAGCACGTTTGGCCTATAGGATCAAAAGATATAGCAGTTTCAATTTGAGGTCGAAATGAATTCCAGTCCATTTTCGTAACACCTTGATAAAACAGCCATAACTTTTGCATATGGTATCGGAATTCGATGTTCTTGGGCTCGTTTGAAATCTAATTACGAGTACATACGAAACAAATGGCCTAATTGTGCCAATAACCTTTGAAGACCCCAAAATCGGCCATCTTCAGCCTAAATTCACGTTGCAAGTTTATGATTTTCTTTTTTGCTATTCTTTGAGTCTACCTTTGAATTTGGGGTTAATCTCATCTAGAAAGTTGTATATCTCATGAAACCTTTTAAATGAGTATATATAAGCCATATAAAACTTTGATTTTCATCATTTGAGACTAGTTTGTTGTTTCTACTCAATCAAGAGGGTTGTTTGCATTGTCCGATATTGCTATCTTTTGTTCTCTCGTTGTGCGAACAATCTTGTGCCCTTCACGAAGTTTGAGTAGGTGGCTCTTTCTCTCCACTTGTTGTGAGGTTTTCCATTGCTTACACCAAGTCACATTATTCTTTGCATGCTTGTTCCTACATTTTTGCTTCATAGGGCTTTGATTCGCTAATTTTGATTAGGCTAGGATCAGCAACATTAACTAGTACTTTGAACAATCTTTTAGCTTGCGTTGATTTGATTATTATGATCCTTGCTACCATATTGAAGCCTTCCAGGCTCCTTCCTACTAACGGCGTTGTGTGAGAGTGACTTGTCAACCTCGGATCCTAGTAGTTAATAGGAACATATACACTATGATTTGTTCTTTGTTTCCTACTAGCAATGACAGGTTGGTTAAAGTTGGTAGATTGATGACATCACGAGCGATTTGAACTAAAGGGAGACAACTACCGACATACATCTTGCCACTCACCGGAGAGTCGTCATTAGACTACGCCGTGTGGGTTACTATGTTAGGTAGTTACATTGAAAGACAGGACCTTGATCCTTATGAGAAGATGAGCATGGCAAGGATGGCGATCGGTGATGTTCAACATTGGTGGTCGAATCTTGAGTACCACTACGTACACATGGAAGTAGATGAAGAAGAAATTACAACGTCGTTTGTACCTCCACCACGGTCACAAGTGAGGTGCAACCTAAGGTCTGTAAATCTGATATTATTTTGGCTCCTACTCCATCTCTGAATACCGTGACATGCTTGAAGAGATGAAGGATGATCAGTGCATCTTATATCATTAGAGGAGAAGTTTGCGGTACCTCTGATGAGGATGATATTGACAAAGGTACTGATTTGGTGCTACAGCAAGACATAGAGCAACCTTGTGAGTATATACTTGCTATAGTGCAATCTGTTGATATTTCTTGTGTTGACTTGAACGAACCATGTGCTGATCCGAATTCTCATAATTTTGCACATATCTTTGATAGAATATCCCCTGCTGAAGCTTTGTGCTATATCATGCTTAATGATCATGTTAGTTTGGAATGTGCTATGGAGAAAGTTTCTAAAATTTCATTTATAAATTCTTTTTCTAACACCTACACCTACTGTTTTAAATTAATTGGAGATTATGGTGTAGACAATCAATTTATGGTATATCGAATATGCATAACTTGTGATCACATTAATGAATTGAAGCTTGCTATTTTGAACAATAATTCTTATGTGATGAATAAATATACTATATACTTCACTTATACTTGCAAAGTGAGTTACTGCTGAATACTATGAGAAAAGGTCTTTTGTTGATTTGATGCATGCACACTCACCTTTAAATTGCAAAGTGTTCTCTATTTCTTTGCCATCCGCTGTTGCTAACATTTTGTAGAAAAATGAGAATGCGTTGCTACAAGTTTTCAAGCCTTTCTTGTTGTAGCTGGCCGATGAGCTTGAGTCGAGGGCGACTCAAATGCTAGGAGGGAGGGCGATGAGGACATCAACCCGCGGATCGACTACTACTTCACCTCCAGCCCAGGCTACTCTCGCCGGTGTGTCAACGCTACCTCCAGGTCGATGAATTTACTTCACTTATATACGGTGTGCGCCACCTCACATTGGGCCAAGGGCCTTGTATCAATTATTGGGCCCAAAGGGTAGATACCACTTTAGGGTATTTGGGCGGCCACCTCCCTTGGGCGTCTTGTTCATAGGTGAACTGTTCACGTGAACAATACTATGAATAGTACCACCCTCTTATCTCTTAGCTATGTGCGGCCCCCTTCCCTATTTAAGGAGGCGCACCTCTAGTTCCTTAGATTTTGTTGAGTTAAAGTTAGCTACAATGCAACTTTGGGGTTAATCTCATCTAGAAAGTTGTATATCTCATCGAAACATTTTAAATGAGTATATATAAGCCATATAAAACTTTGATTTTTCATCATTTGAGACTAGGTTGTTTCTACTCAATCTAGAGGGTTGTTTGCATTGCACCGATATTGTTATCTTTTGTTCTCTCACGTTGTGTGAACAATTTTGTACCCTTCACGAAGTTTGAGTAGGTGGCTCTTGTTTCTCCTACCACTTGTTGTGAGGTTTTCCATTGCTTACACCAAGTCACATTATTCTTTGCATGTTTGTTCCTACATTTTTACTTCATAGGGCTTTGATTCGCTTGTTTTGATTAGGCTAGGATCGTGACATTAACTAGTACTTTGAACAATCTTTTAGCTTGCATTAACTGATTTGATTATTACGATACTTGCTATCATATTGAAGCCTTCCAGCTCCACTTCCTACTAACGGCGTTGTGTGAGAGTGACTTGTCAACCTCGGATCCTCGTAGTTAATAGGAACATATACACGTGATTTGTTCTTTGTTTCCTACTAGCAATGACAGGTTGGTTAAAGTTGGTAGATTACAATGACATCGCGGGCGATTTGAACTAAAGGAGACAACTACGACATACATCTTGCCACTCACCGAGTACGTCATTGGACTACTTCGTGTGAGTTACTATGTTGGATAGTTACATTGAAAGCGGGACCTTGATCCTTATGAGAAGATGAGCATGACAAGGATGGCGCGATCGGTGATGTTCAACATTGGTCGTCGAATCTTGAGTACCACTACATGTACACATGGAAGTAGATGAAGAAGAAATTACAAGCGTCGTTTGTACCTCCACCACCTCGGTCACAGGCGAGAGGTGCAACCTAAAATGGCAAAAATACTGATATTATTTTGGCTCCTACTCCATCTCTGAATACCGCCGACATGCTTGAAGAGATGAAGGATGATCGGTGCATCTTATATCATTAGAGGAGAAGTTTGCGGTACCTCTGATGTCGATGAGGATGATATTGACAAAGTCTGATTTGGTCTGCGACAAGACATAGAGCAACCTTGTGAGTATATACTTGCTATAGTGCAATCTCTTGATATTTCTTGTGTTGACTTGAGCAGACCATGTCTTGATCTGAATTCTCATAATTTTGCACATGTCTTTGATAGAATATCCCCTTTGAAGCTTTGTGCTATATCATGCTTAATGATCTGTTAGTTTGGAATGTGCTATGGAGAAAGTTTCTAAAATTTCATTTATAAATTCTTTTTCTAACACCGACACCTTTGTTTTAAATTAATTGAAGATTATGGTGTAGACAATCAATTTATGGTATATCGAATATTGATAACTTGTGATCACATTAATGAATTGAAGCTTGCTATTTTGAACAATAATTCTTATGTGATGAATAAATATACTATATTCTTCACTTATACTTGCAAAGTTAGTTGCACTGCAGAATACTATGAGAAAAGGTCTTTTCGTTGATTTGATGTATTCACACTCACCTTTAAATGCGAAGTGTTCTCTATTTATTTGCCATCCATTTATTGCTAACATTTTGTAGAAAAATGAGAATGTGTTGCTACAAGTTTTCAAGCCTTTCTTGTTGTGGTGGCCGATGAGCTTGAGTCGAGGTGACTCAAATGCTAGGAGGAGGGCGATGAGGACATCAACCCCGGATCGACTACTACTTCACCTCCAAGCTGGGCTACTCTCGCCGGTTTGTGTCAACGCTACTCCAACGGGTCGATGAATTTACTTCACCTATATCCAGTCTTCGCCACCTCACATTGGGCCAAGGGCCTTGTATCAATTATTGGGCCCAAAGGGTAGATACCACTTTAGGGTATTTGGGCGGCCACCTCTCTTGGGCGCACTATTCATAGGTGCCTTGTGCATGTGAACAATACTATGAATAGTACCACCCTCTTATCTCTTAGCTATGCGGCTCCCTTCCTATTTAAGGAGGCGCACCCTCTAGTTTCTTAGATTTTGTTGAGTTAAAATTAGCTACAATGCAACCGTGTATTGGCTTTGTCGACTAGACCAACCAAAATGCATTGGAATCCCAATTTATCAAGTATTTTAATCTTATTTGCAATTTCGATTGCATTGTACCTTGTTCTTGCATGCTTCTTGGTGTATGCATGAATTGACCTTTGTGGTCGGGTCATCAGGTATTGCACGGTTGATAATGACTTATCAGTAGTTTAGCGATTCCATGATTTTGAGCCTTGAGTTCGTAGCCAAGATCGTGAGTGTTGGCGACTACTACCGAACTTACCTTCTCGTTGAAAGAAGCGAGCCAAAATCAGAACCTCTGTGGTTCATCGAATCGGGTATGTAAGGTTTCCGCATTTGAAGGTCTTGGCTCACATCGCATAGTTTAACATGTACTTCAACTCGATGAGCGCCATATCATACATGTTCGGGCCGTCGATCTATTGGAAGAAGTTGCATCGCATCTCCATGCCATTATGCGTAGATGTAGTTAGGGATTTGTGGAATGGAGCGTAAGATGTGAAAAATCTGTGTGTGCAAGATCCGCTTACGAGGGCGTTCCCACGCGTGTAGTACACTCGTGGCGTTCTTTGGGTGTGTGGGTGGATGATTCTAGCGGTTCTTCGCACACATTGCGGGCATGGGAACTCGGTGATATGAGCGTATCCTTTATAGAACAATCCGGGTAGGGTTTAGCCCTCTCGGCAAGCCACTTATTGCCATGACATCGAGCATAGAAGTTCGTCGATGTGTCCGACATTTCCTTCCTCTCAGTTTTGTGAACCAAGCTTTGGTAGTGTTGGGTTGTGAGGACCAGGTATTTAACCGTAATGCTTAACCTCCAAATGGTTCTAGCATTACCAATTAAATATCCTAAGCCTTGATGGACATCGCTTCCAGTGCGGCACACATACATCTTTACAAAATCATTCATCATTTCCATACAACATACAACACCAAGTCTAGCAAAAGACATACAATATATAGTTATTACAAAGAGCCGACGCCAAAAGACATAAAAGTAGCATAAGGCAGCGAAGCAAAAGCACCATAAGATGGCTATAAACAACATCCAACCGGTTAGCCATAACCCACAAGGCAACGGCCAGGGCCAAGCTAGTCGCGATCCGCGGCAAATCACAGTAGACCCTTGGGATACACTTCCTCTGCACACAACAAGCAATGCGATGAGTACAATAATACTGCAAGACTTACGGTAACAAGCCTATACATAGCTACATGAAAGCGTAACAAAGGAGATGGTTATATGGTTAATTGGGCGCATAAAGCAATTTTTATTGCAATAATGTAATAGATTGAAAGCTATTTGTCAAATCTGCTTTTAATCATTGAAATAATCGTGAGTAACAATAAATAACACAAGTAACAACCTAGAGACTAACCCAATAGCCACCACAACATATCATGAATCCCGATTCGTACCACCCATCAAGTTTTAATTAAAATGTTGTAGTCTAATTCTCACAGGCGTATCGAGGCGTGTCCATAACCTAGGGCGAGGCTATTTGAATAGATTTAACCTGTGAGTGTACCAATGTACCCACACTTGACCGTCTTTTGCCAAGCTATTAAGCACACTTTCTTTGGTATGCAAACACAGCTAAGTCCTCGAGGCGCTTTCAATGGGAAATGCTAATTAAGAGCATACGCATGGGGTTAACCCTTAGTGACACTGCCGTGAAATAGATCACAAGGACCCATACGTGAGTAGGATGCACCGGCCTAGCTCAAGCCATTGCGGTGCTCCCTCTTTCACGTGACCCATATTGCATATAGAAATATACAACCCACCACGCACTAACCCCAAAGCTAAGTCAAGAGAGGTCTCATTTCCCTCTAGTGTGGTTATGCATAAATTGCTCGATCAGGTGGCGCAAGTAATTCGTCCTTGTTGACTCGGGCACCCTTCAGTCACACAAAATCACACCATCTTACCATTGTGCCCAAGTATAAAATATTTTATTTTCAATTTTAGTTTTCACAATTAAACATAGCACAAGGGTTGAACATAAAGTTATAATAAGTTTTTGTGTGATCAAGGTTATCGACTAAGTGACAACCTTCCCAAGTCTACTGTAGCTAAGCATGACTAAGCAACATTACTCGTGAACTACTAAGTGACAAGGGCTCATCAATGAACCTAAATCACAGCAAAATAATCCTAGGCTCGATGTAGAGGATAAACATTTGCCTCAGATTATGCATCTAATGGGTTAACTAATCGACAATAGTTTAAAACAAGATAGCAATGCATCACGAATTTGCAAACATTATATTATACTTTGAAAATAATAGGAGCAATATGATCAAATGATGCTACATCCGCTTGCTTGCGAAGATCACAATCTTATTGATGAGGATCACTCCGGATTCAATAAACTCTTGAACCTATCTTAAAACGACAAAATCCAATAAAAGCAGCGAATACGAAAAGATTCAAAACCAAAATCATTCAAATCCCATGAAATTTACATAACAAGTGTATGATTTTAAATGATTTTAAATGAATTTAGCAATAAGAATCACTAAACATGCAAAAGTTATGGCCTAAACAATTTCTTTATTTAAAATTCAAATTAAATTAATTAAGTCTTGTTCATGGTTTTTGGAAAATTCTAGAACCTGAAATTTTATGGTGGGTAGAAGGAAAATTCTAGAACCTGAAATTTTATTGGTGAGAACATGGTATAAGAACAGCAAAACTGTATTTATTTCATTTGGAGTTAAAATGAAGTACTTATGATTTTTCTAAGTTGTGAAACTAGAACATATCATTTTTGAGAGCAAGTGCATGAACAAAACCTAGCCTACATTAAAGTACATTAACAGAGGATTTAACAAATTTTAGTTTGCTCAATTTGGAGCTACAGATAATTACTTATTCATTTTTTTAAGTTTTAAATGAATTTCTAGACAACATTTAATGTTAAACAAGTTAATACAACCTATTTCATTTTACGCTGCAAAAGCACCTAAACATATTTTTAGATTAAAGTTTAGGTAAGCAGAATTTATCTCAGAGTCATCTAAAGGGCTAAAATGGATTAGTTATGAATTTTTGAAGTTTTAATACCATTTTGATTGACAAATAAAGCTTCTGGAAAAACAATCAAACTTAATCAAAAGGAAAAAGCGTGGAGCGGACATGGGGCGTTGATTTTGAATCTGTGGCTCCGCCTTGCTGGATCACCGCGCACGCGACCACGCGAGCCACACGCGTGGCCACCGTTGGATCAAGATCAACGGTCCACATTGAAGCGCGTTCGGGGTCAGAAGGTTCACCTGGATCGAGGCCGAGATCTTAGAATGGACGGTCCACGAGGACCGGAGCATTAGAACTCTAACACGCCGAGGAGGTGTGGCCCGTTAGATCTAGATCTAACGGTCTAGAGCCAGAGGAGGTTCTAAGGTATAGATCTACAAGAGAGGTCTGGCGGCTAGGATCTCAGCGGGAGGTCCTAAGCGGTCGAGATTTGCTCAAGGAGGTCTAGGATGACCAAGATCTACGAGAGGTCCTAGGCGGTCTAGATCTAGGCAGGAGGTCTCGGCGGCTAAGATCTCACGATGGGAGGTCTTAGCGGCTACATAACCGTTATAAAGTGGGTTCTTAATATGTGGCCTTCTTTCAAGATTGCCTTTTACCAAAAATGTTGATCGATCAAGAACCCTCGTCAGAGTAGTTATCGAAGCCGTTGCGCGAGAGTACCGCCGAGGCGACAATAAAGTTTCTGGCGCGACTTCGTGCGACCGCTCGTTTCTTCCTCGACATCATCTACTTCATAATCGAGCATCTCTGTATTGCTTCCATTTTGTTCATAGATCCTACTGAAGAGTGGTCCTCTGCCGGTTTGATTATTGCATCATTAGTTATTTCTGGCATTTGTCTCTAGTATAATTTGGAATTAAAATATTGCTCATAATTCCATGACCTAGAACTGTTAACCCAGATCTAAACCATTTTTCTGGTTCGATGCGGGTCGGGTTGGCGGATCGGTTGAACAGCCCTAATTACATATGGGTGCCGTGGGCTGATCCAAAGTAGAGGCAGAGAAATGGAGTTGCCATCGATGGCTTTTGACAACACAGATCTAAGAGAGATCGAGACGTCAGCGTGACACTGATCCGAAGTAGATTAAGAGAAGATGCTATCGCTGGAGAAGGGCAAACACATCTGACGATGATCCTCCACAGTACTGCGCTGTCCTTGCGGGAACAATGGCGCACGATGGCAGTAAATGGGAAGTAACTGGCTGGGTACCAATCCTCGTCCCAGGGCAATAACAAGTTTTCGAGAGGCCATTGAACCAGTTGTCGAACAGCTGGGCTGCTTCGTGGTAGATCTGGTGAGACCTGGTTCTTCGACGCGATTTGCCATAGTTCGGCCCGGCCGGCTCTAAACCTCAAACTGGGCTGCCCGGTTTTTATTGTGCCATTTGTTTCTCTAGTTTCCTTTACTACCCTGTAGGATTCTTCTTTATTAACGAGTAACCATCTACCTGCTCATGTTTATTTTCGGAAGCCATTTCTTTACACACACTGTTTTTACTCTTGAGTAAGTGCAGTCCGAAACATTAAAATATACTTGTAAGGTGCACATGCGTTATGAAATCCGAAAAGAGAGTGGTACATATCATCTAACAAAATACTAAACTGTACAATAAATATCAATTTTTAAACACACAAATCAGTTGAAACATATCTCTACACCTAGTAAATAAATCAAATTGTAAACAGATGTTTTATGTTGAGTCTTATCCAACATGAATACAAACAAAACATCTTTAGGTGCTAACATAAGGTATTTACAATAAGAACATCTTTGTAGATGATATTCTTGGTAAATGTCCCAGAATTGAAGCCTATCCTTTCCCGACACAACAAGTATTTCAAAGTTGCTCCTAGCAGTAGCTCGTGAGGCGCAGCGTAGAAGTCGTTCGTGGGAAAAACTGGATTGTGGAGATAGACACATTTTGGGATAGTTTGCCTGTGCTTTATTGATGATCATACAAATGTGTTTTCAAAACTTTCTGAAATCTTCTGCCAAGAACATTTAGCTACTGCACAATAACATAATAAATGACACATAGTCACACATATTCAGGTTCCCCATAGAAGATGCAAGAAAGATCATTGACCGTTGATTTCTAATTTGATTATCACTTTGCGCAATTTATTAACCATTAGCCAAATGAATATATGTATTTTAGTAGGGCAATTAAATTCACATTTCTGGAATGATGACACCTGTAAAACTAAAGACTAAATTAATCTTCTCATAACCACATTTAGTTGCACAGATTAATCTTCATCCCTAGTTAGTTATGCAGATTTAGCGATTCTCAAAATCTCATACCACATATGCACAAGGCTGTCCTCTACAACAAGCATGAGAAAGACCAAAATCTCCATGGCAAACGAAAATTTTGTTACCGTGGATAGAACCGATATCATGTTCTACTACTATGAATATAACCATTTTCTTGCACTTGACATGTATAGAAATGATCAGGTATTACCAAATTTTGGAACAATCTTACATGTGTTATATGAACGACATGAGTAAGATAACTTCACCTTGTTGCTGGTGAACAGGACTCACCACAACACTAGTTCCTCCATGAGATAATCTACCCACTGTTTTTACTTGCTTTCAACCACATCAACCAAAGACCCATGTCAGAATAACAAAACCCCGAGAGGCCAAGAGATGCAAAGCCGATTGACCATGAGAACCAATCAATTTTCATGCCGAACAGAATAGCTCTATTGGGCTTTTGATTTATTGTGGTGTGCACCTTTTGTGTTTGGTGATTGTTGTTATCTCCCTCCTCTTTGACTTTTTCTTCTTCTTTTCTTCTTCCCTTTCAAAGTTCTACATAAAAAAAGAAGAAAGAAGCATCAACAATTTGAGGAGAATGAATGCAAGTTCCTTAATTCTTTATGAGAAAGAAAAGAAACAAACAACAATAGCAACACTATCCAGCAGGCACAAGATAGCATGTTTAATATAACGCAATATTAATGATAATTGATCTTGATAACAAAAGGAAGGCAATTTTCTTTTCTGACAATTCCATATAGAAAACTCAATAGTAAGAAAATAAATTAATGAACCACATATGATAAAGGAAAACAAAGAGACATTTGAGAACTACTGCAACAGCAAAGCAACCAACCAACATACTTGAATCTGCAACATCGCTTCTTGTGACAAACTTGCTTCTTTGTGCATCTGAATTTCCTCCTAAATTGTTTCCCAAACCGACCAATGATTAAAGAACTTTCTCCCATCTGAATATCTAATTCATGAAAGCAATGCAATGAAATTGCACTAATTAATTCTTGAAGCATTAAATGGCAATCACCAATCCATCCATGAAAATTAGGGCTCTAATGGGTGACACTACAATACATACATCACACACTTATTAAGGAGAATCCCAGTACAAACAAAGATCATTTCTAATGGAATGCACACATATGTTTATGGAACAACTTATAATTGCACATTTTTATGATTAAAAGACAGATATCATGCTCTGCAGCTATAGAAGGCCTTCTGTTTTTGAATAAACTGCCACCAAAACTACTCTAGTTCTCAATCTAGAATAAATGATTGCATCTTATGAATTCAATTTTTTCTGAGTGGGCACAGGAATTAGCTCCTTGCGTTCAAGATCTGCATAGGGTCCAAAGGAAAGAGCAATTGTATTAAACATATATAGACAAAGTTACTTAGGTATGAAAACTTCAGGACAGTGCTAGTAACCTTTCTAAAACATATAGGCATGATTGGCATTTTAGAAATTCATCGATTAGCAAGTCATCAAATAAGAGGGATAAGTTAGATTAAAACATAGGCATGATTTTCAAATATGGTAACGTCGTACTGCAATGCAATTATTAGTGACTAAATACATTTTCTCTTATAGCAAACACAATGAGGCTTCAATGGTCAGAATTCATAGTCTAAAATCAGATATAGGTGGTGAAGAACTGTCATGGAATATGTGATAAGAGGTTGAAAGCTAAGGTATAAATTGAGCGTACTACATACATGCTCAGCAAAAATATAGACTTTATCCGAAGTACCAACACCGATAGCAATTAGTTTGATGCCAGCTGAATCAAATCCCTCCTCTGCATCCCTCAATATAGACGCCCACTCCAAACAGCATGGGATGCAAGCAAGTTGATGATTAGTACATAAAAGAAATTAAACCAACAAGCACGAACTCTTACTGAGGATTAGTTCATTAGTTTTAGGTAAAACTATATGTAAAGGCTAACAGAAGGAGCTATCTTTCTCAAGAGAACAACCGAAATACCTCAGCAACGCGATGACCATTCCTGCACAAGCAGTAAAGCACATACCCAACTTATTAATGTATTGCACCAAATTTATACAAAATTCTCGTAGTGTCACCAAATAATTTTAGAGTTAAAGTGGTTTTAGTTTTTTCCAATCTACAAGGGCACTATTTTGTTCAAGTAGCAATTCATCACATCTCTCATATTGAAAACTTCCGGTTGCAACGCTTAAAGCCAATTATACAAAGATAAAATTGTTGCATTTTCTTCAAACCCTAGATTGATTTTTTCTTTGTGGAGGCTTTTCGGTCTACCCTCTATTCCTCTACCTTTCTGTAGTGCGCTCATAATTGCATTACGAGGCTAGAGGTAAGGACCTATTATAGACTCCATTTCAGTGTTCCAAAGTGGCCCATTTTTTGGTATCCGTGAGACTCTGAAACATATCATCGACCACGATTAGATAGACTAGTTTTATGGGTCTAAAATATATTAGTCCTTAGCACATATGTGTGAGTCATGCGCCATGATCAAATTATTTACGAGATCAATTCCAACTCGATCATGTGGGTCAACACAGAGCCGATCCTGCAAGACAAACCCAGCTATTCCATACTGTGATGTATTTTGGTTAATTATATGCATGCATATCAAATTCCATGACTCGATCTCAATAAATATGTCTACCATATTCCAGCACAACCATCCTCAACACCTTGAGTATTAATTCATCGAGTAAATTCTGCATCAAATTATTTCCTATCACATACATCAATAATATGAACAATTCCATATTGAGTTAAACAGACAATAACCATAATAAAAGTTGAAAGCTACATAAAAATCCAACAAAAATTTGCTAGTTCAGGTTGCCTTGCGTGCAGTAAATAGATGAACTAACTGGGGAAAAAGTGATGAGCATCTCTACCTCGTTCTGGTCCCAAAGTCCTTGAATAGAACGGCTCGGTGCTGCAGAGAGGATGATGTTGTGACCTGGGCACCTCACTGCCTGAGCTTTCCGCCCAAGTATGGCGTGTCTCTGTGGTCGGAGACGATCTCTGCGCTTCGATGGCGGCTAGCAACTCCTGGACTGATGACAGCTCGAGAGAGGACCCTCAACTCCAACAACAACGACAACCCTTTGCGTGTTGTTGTTGCATGTGTTGTAGCCAGGCGAGATACGTAGATCTTGTAAGAAAACATGGCAAGGTGCCAGTGTGGAGACAGAGTAGAGCGGGCTGAGGGAGGGTGGCGCAGATTAGATCCTTAGAGCGGAGAGAGGAAAGTGGTGGGCGATTGGGGATTTGGGGTCTCAACTGTACATGGGAAGTAGAGCATGCGTCGTGGGGAGCGATTAAAGCGAAGCGGGGGTGGGATGCTAATGATGTGGACCTACCTGTCGGTGCATAGAAGAGAAGCGTGCTTGGACAGGAGGAGCGTAGTGCGTGCAGGAGAAAGGACGATCGTCCCTGCATGAGATAAACTTTGTCTTTTATTAATATATATATATACATATATATATATATTAGTAATAGTAGTAGTAGTAGGCGCCCTGTGTTACGGAACTACAAAAGCGATGATACATACCAGTGTGGGATTCTAAACCATATAATAAATATCAATTTCTTTTCTTTACATATAACTAGAAACATCAACTCCGCCTATTGCATCACTGCTACTATTACCTCAAAATGAAAATTTTAAGCTTATAGATTGTTTACCTTTGGAAGTTGAAATTGATACCGACTTCCTCCATGCTACCTATTTCCTAGTTAATAGTACAACAAGGAAGAGGGCTATGTATCGGACCACCTTCTTCCACCACCAGACAGCGGTGACTCGGTTCTCACATCCATTGGCCCTCGGCCTCCATAGGCACATCGTGGCGAGCTAGTGGGAGGTCGGGAGGAGGTAGTGGCGGCGTCATGGGGATGGTCAGGTTAAAGGCGTGGTGCGGTGAACTCAAGGCGACGGCGTGGTAAGGGAAGGATGTCTTCATCTCTCTCTCTTAATTCCTTCCTCTCAATGCCTTCTCCCATCCTCGACGCCTTACCGCCATCGCCTCCCCTCCCCTACTACCGCGAGTTGCAACACTAGGGACGGACATGAAGCGGATAGAGTGGGATGGTGATGAATTCGGTGTATGCATGTGAAGAAGAAGTGGGGTGGTAGCTATTGATTACGAGAAGAAGTGGGTGTCGACGCACGCTCGTGAGTCATGTGGGAGAAAGGGTGGGTGAATTTCCCAGTGCAGGTAAACCCCTTCTTTTATTAGTTAAAATTATTATTATTATTGCTAGTTAAGTGCTCATGCGTTGCTCTGAACATCTTATACAAGTATTTTGAACCAATTGACGTATGTATATCATATATCTCAATTTGATTCAACTATGGTAAACACACGCAAATGATAGTAAAATGATTTGCAATTATATACAAAATCACATAATTTGTTCTTCTTTATAAGAATAAAATAATCACTCAATATTACAACTTCATCTGTTTCAAATAAGAAGATGAAATATGAAACCGTTTGAACACAATGATTAATAGATTGATATTCGCCATGAGTAGGATCGGTGAACCGATACCAAAGGTCGAACCCCACATCCACAATCACCTTCATCGATTTCCTCTACACCACGCTTGCGAAACTTAGTCTAATTTTCTTTCTTCAACGCTAGCACACTACACCTTGCCTAAACACCAATTTTAAGATCATAGCTTATTCTATGGAGCCATTGTTCCAATCACACATACAAGTAATACATGAAGAATCATTTTGGGAGTCTAAAGGGATGGAGCATACATAAATCAGCTACAATATGTTATAGGACCATATCACATGAAATGATTATTTTGTATTAAATAAAGGGCATCACACTATTCAATTGTAGACATCACACCCCAATTGGCTAAAGTTAAAAAAAGATCACAACAATAGTTATAGCCTTACAACTACATGCTTCCCCTAAATTTAAGATTTCCACAACAATTAAACATTTAAAAATGACGAAAACAAGATGTACTAAATCAAATATGCTCGAATATACCTAAATAACAAGTAGGCATTTGATAGGTACTTGTTTTTCTTGTATCCAAACATTTTGACCTAAAGAACATGCTTCACCTGCTAATCTACCGACGATCAATCATTGATCAGATCACAAAATTTATTACAATTTGCAGAAGCATCAATTTATCGTGGACACACGTATGGATGTTATTCCTTTCTGATAAAAAACTACAAAGTTAGGTTAGGCGGCAGACCAGCATAATGCGTAGACAGAAACCATGAAGTGAGCTGCATTTCTGATGACATCTAATCAGTGCTCAACACTATCACTCATTCACACTATAGGTAGGAAGTTCATGACTGGGCAAAAACTAGGACTTAAAATTACTCTCCAATAAGAAATAAGCCCATTCACAATACATGTCATGAATTTTCTCAACATTATCAGAATCCACATTATGAGTTTATGACAGCCTTAGGGGTTACAAACAAAATTGTGGAATGATGTTTCAAGCACTTTTAGCTTTTACGATCTCAAACTTGACTTCACAACAAGCTAGAAGTTTTAGAAGATTGGACAAACTTGAATAACCTCATAACCTCTGCCTAAATTCGTAGTAGCATAGTAGCACTAAACAATTCATAACTTTTTCTAACCGTTAATCGGATTTGGGCGTTCTTGGCGTCCATTGAAAGCTAAGAACTAGACCTACATAACTCTAGGAGATCAAAACACCTAATTCGGCCTCTAAACACACGAAGCGGACCGCGCAATAATCTGGATGAGCGATCTATTAAACCGAGCGCAAATCAATCTACCAACGACATCAACCGCAACTACTGCATCAACCAACGAAGATCATGCGGCGTTACCCTTGTAGAATCGCGGGGATGATGATCTTGCCATGAAATTTATCTTCCTTCTCCTCACCCTTCATTCTTCTTCTTCTTGGACCCACAAGCGGGCATCCTCCTTCTTCCTCCACTAGACGTAATGGGGCGCGTCCTTGGCAGCAGCGAGGAATCACACAAGGGAGCGGGGGAGTAGGGGCGCCCAAAGAGAGGGAGGGGAGGTGGCGCCACAAGTGGGGAGGAGGGGAAAAGGGTGGGCGGCTAGGGTTTCGGGAGGGTGGCGCCTCCCCTATGGCCGGCCACCACATGGGCCAAGGCCCAAGTTGCCAACCAAATCGGAAACCCCTCTCAATTCCGATTTGGTGATTTTCTAAAATAACCATTCTCCGATTATGTATTCTCTCCTGGTTAAATCCTTTCGAATATATTTTAGGGTATTACATTCTACCCCTTAAACAGAATTAGACGAATTCTACATCATCTACTGAAAAACAACGACAACCTGAAAAATCAATAACCAACAAGATGTGAGGCGTGAACAACTTTGGTTAAAGTTCGATCATCGAGACTACCTCCCAAGCCTCTTCTCGCTCGGACCGACGTGAACATATCACCATAATGTATACCCATGTCTATACCTCAACACTCTCGGCCTCTCGGTACAAGTATCGGATGAGACTCGAAGGTGAGATATTGCTCGGTGGTCGACGGCGTTAACGAACCCTCAAACTCGGATCTCAAGTACTCACTCACACCGAAGCAGACAAGATGTTATGTACTCCGTTACGGACTCGAGACGATCCGCGTCGTAACTTCGCGAAAACAACCCAATGTACCATGGGGCAACCCTCCCAGTGGTACGAACCATGCAACATGCGCATAGAGCACTGAACTCTTGTTCCACCTCTCAATCGGACTTGTTCAAACAAAGATCACCTCCTTTAACGAGGACACACAGAGCTCGCTTTAAACACTCTTTTACCGACATAGCCCAACTGAAAATGAAGGACTCTCCATGCACCAAGCGTTACCAACTCGGTACTAAAAAATCAAATTCGAATCGAAGATTGATCACAAAAATCTTTCCACCTTGATTAGAAAATTTGCAAATAAACACCACGTTAAAAGAGAAATCACTCGAATATCCAAATCCATCATTTCTTTTATTCTTTCTAAACAGATAAGAACCACACATGCCCAAATGGCGAAAGACATCCGTCATAAACTCATAGCTCATACAAGAATCAAGAGAGCGTTTGATTACTAGAAATAATCTTTTCTCAATTTCTCCTTTAGAAATAAAATTTCTCTCCTTTTTGGAATCCCAATTCATCGCATAACACACTAACCCATCTCTCTTAACTTGGCATTCTTAACGCTATGCTCAAGCGGAAATACATCAACCACACCTCTGAGAGAGTTCTATCAACCCGAAACAATACTCTAGTCAACTCCTCTCCGTGCAATACTTTGATAGATAACTCGATGCATCCTACAATGGATCTTCACGTAATCACGTTACCTCAATCTTTAAGAATGAACAACTGGAATTCACTTCACATAGTCTCATGTATTTCATCAAAAGATTTCTATCAATGATCGTCCACTATTGAAATCCACCCTATACTACTTCTTCATATTATCATTGGGCGATCAAAGTTCTAGCATAATAATGCAAAGCCCAAATTTAACCTCTAAGACTCTTGCAACAAAATTCTCATACAAGATAGGAAATCCTCATATTAAATCCCTAAAATTCACAATTCCAACATACTCACTCATTAACATCATCATGAAAATATTTTCTGACCGGTTACCTTTACAAAGATTATAACTCTGAAGGTTACTCATTTAAAGCCAAAACACTCTTGACATTACTCAACATTTTCCATTATCCCATTAATTGACATGGCGATTCGATTACTTTGTAATCCCTCTCATTAAACCACATCATCAAGAATAACCATTCACAACCTCGCAATACTACCAAATGCGATACTCTATAAAATTGATCAAGGTTTCCATACTTTTGGTAATTCTAATGTTCCTCGGAGTGAACAAAAGATCTTGGATCACTATCACTATAGGTTCTACTATTTGTAACAATGCAATCAGTTTAACCTCATAAGACAATCTTCCATTGAGATAGACTTCTTTCAAAGAACTATATTTTGAAATCATTTCATCCTCAATACTCATCGAATAACTTACAACCCAAAGTTTCACAACTACAATTATTAAACACCTCAAATGACTCGGGTGAAGCGAATAGGTTGATTCTTTCTCAAGAGAACGGCGAATGGAATCCATTTTTTCATCAACTAGGAAAGCGTAACATCCCAAATTTTGGGCTTGTGTTTCAAATGTAAGAAAATGAGTAGAAATTAAAACTTTTCTTACATCATGTGTTTCTGTTTGTATTGCACAAGTATTGTACAAGACTTATGGAAATGCAAAGTCACAAGTCTTTTGATACAAATCCTGTTCCTCCAAAAACAATCTTGTCAAATCTTATGATCATCCTCTGGATATATTTTTCCTACTGTGGTGGTATGTGACCCTCTGAAAAATTCCACAATTTTAGAAATTGTTTGAATATTTTTTAGAGGCGATCAAACCTGTTTGACTCTCAGTCAAACATTAAAACAGAGCCTGTAGAATTTTGGAGATTTATTCATGGCATAAAACTCTCTGAAAATTTTACACAAGGTCAATGTCTCAGTCAGCAAGCTCCTGTAAAAATTTCAGAATTTTTGGAGTTATTTTGCTACCCCAAATAAATCCTCAAAAGTCTCAGCTTAATTAAAACCTAAAACCAAATTCACTATTCATTGGGTTGAGTGGGAGTCCGAGCCACTTGACTCGGTTGAACCACCTAAGCGCACCAGAGCGCGGTTTAAGCAGCGTGCAATATCAGCCGTTGGATTCAAATCGCGTGGCCCATGTTCGTATAAGCATTGGACCCTCCGGTTGCATTGGTCAATAGGGACCGTTGGATCTCAATCCAACCGTCCGGATCCTTGAGAGTCGGGTGTCCGTGAACTTGTTTAATCGTGACCGTCCATTTTCGATCCGGCGGTCACCGTTCGTCTTCTGTTCTTCTTCCTCCTCTGCTTCTTGACGCCGCAGCGGCAATGGCGAGCGAGGAACGCAGGCGGCGTTGATGTGTCACCTCCCGTTGCTTTTGTCAACGTCTCTCGCAATGCATTAAATGCGCTCGGGCTTTTCTCCTCCATTGTCACCATGCTCACTTGCTCCCATCATTTGTGGTCTAGGAGCATGAACCGAGCTCACCATGGGCTCATGTTCTTGCTCGAAACCCTAATCCCTTCCTATAAATTGGCTCCCTAGGTCCTCGGTGTTCTTTTGCACCACACTAGCTATTCTCTGGTTTGAGCTCAAGAACACCTCTCACCTCAAAACACCATTGTTGGCCGTAGAGCTCCAATGGCGGCCTTGGTGTCCAGTGGTTCATCCTCAATATTTCTTGCACCCTTTTGAACCCCTCAACCTCCTTTATATTTCCCTAACTTGATTTTGGGTTGCATTCACGAGAATCACTCAATTTTAAGTTTGGAGATTTTCGTTGGTTTCACCCCTTTCTTCTCCAGCTCAGTGAGTGATTCTTGTTGCAATTACTTGCTTTTGGAGCCTCTTTGAGCTATAATGAAGTGTGGTAATGATGTGGTTCCTCATTTTGCTCGAACCTCATTTCCACTTCATCTTCTTGGCTCGGTGGACTTCATCGTGTTCAAGTCTTCCCAGCCATCTTTGGAGCTCCTCTCGGTTAGCTCCTATGTAGTCCCTAGAAGTCATGGCACTTCTTCCTGGACTGCGTGAGAGCATTTTGCTATTTTCGTGTTTTGCCGTGCGGCCTTCATCTTTGTTTTCCGGCTCGCGGCGTTCCAGAACCTCCACGGCGAGGTCACCGTTAGGTCCGCAACACTATTGCGAACCCATTTTGATAGTTTGTGGCGCGCCGTGGCAGTCGCCGGCGACCAGCAAAGCCACGGGTTTGTCACCGAAGCTCCGTTTTGTCGGATCATTAGGACACATTAATTACCAATCATTAGGCGTTAATTATGTCTTAATCATTATTATTGGGCCCGACCGGTGGGCCCAATCTCCTTAAATCAATCTCTTTCACCCGCCTTTGTTGGCATCATTAATGCTTAATCATTGATTAATAAAAATGTGACGCTTAATCCTCGGAAACCTTCTGCGGTCGTGACTTGTGGGCGATGCAGCATGTCTGCGTGGGTTAAATCGTTGCGGTCGTGACTCGTAGTCAGCGACATGCGGTCCCACTCGTCGAGTACCCCTTTTGAACTTCGATCTATAGCCGTCCATTTTGTGATCTGCGCCCGGATCTTCATGCATTCGGACCATCCGGTTCCCCTCGTCATACTGGGCGTCGATCTTGCGATCAATGGTCGAGATCGTGTGTGCAATCGGACAATCCGGTTGTTGGTGCGTTACGGGCGTCCATCATCGTCTGCGGTGGGATTGGCCCAACAACCGCGCGTCGGTTGCATACACTGTGCGGCCGTTGGATCTTGATCCAACGGTGGGTTTCGTTAGGGTTTCGGCGGCGTGCGGCTGTTTCGGCGTGAGCCGTGGGATGTCGAATCAAGGGTTGCGGCGTCCACGTCATTTTCTTCTATTAGGTTGTTCGTATTTGGTAAGTATTTGTTTGTTGAAAATGATATAAAAACTTTAGAAACTCATAACTAATTCATTTTAAGCGCTTTTAGTTAATTCCAACGGAATAAATTATGTTATCACTTTAGCTCATTATAAAAATGGATTTAAGCATGTTCGATGTGAGAAAATTGTATGACTAGGAATAACTTGGTTTCGTCATTTTGAATATTCAGGAAAATGGATAAAACGTTAGAAAATGCATATCTTGCTCGTGTATATCCAAAATGAATGATTCCAACTTTGATAAATTTGTTATCAACCCAATGTTAATGTAAAAATGATGATAGGTCCAAGATTGTAAACCTTGATTAATGAGTTAGTACCTATTTTTAGCAATTAGAAAATTCTAGGAGACTTATAAAATGCACAGTAATTCTCTGTAAATGCAAAATATATATGATAAATTCTAGAGAACCCTCTGTTGGTATACTTCACTGTAAATTAGCTTTGAACATATTTATGCTCTGGAAAGTGCATTATGCCAATTTTGCATCTTAGAAAAATCATAACTAAATCACTTTAACTCCAAATGACCTGAAATTTTATATGGGTTATTTCAATACCAGTAGGTAGCTACCATAAAAATTTCAGCTTCAAAATCTCTCTAGAAAATATTTTTGCTACAGTGCTAATTATGGCGAAAATGTGTTTTTAGGCAATATCTTTACCACAAATCCAAATTAGGTTTTCCAGTTTCTATGACTAGGTATATTTGTATTCTACCTTGTGTATAAATTTAGTCGTATTTGGATAATTGTTGCTTGCTCATTGGTTTATTTGTGGCTCGTCTTATTGGTTGTTCTTGGTTCTTTTGCCTCTTCGCTTAGGATTCGACATTTGCGGTAATCCGAGAACGATCCTCATAACCAATTGAGCAACGACAAGAGGCAAGCAGTTTGATCATGTTAATCCCAGTATTTTAAGTATTTATGTTGATTACAAATTCTATGTATGCATTGCTACTTTGTTTTAATAGTTGGCCTAGTAGATGCATTCCTTAGTAAATGATTATCCTCTACTACCTTGAGCCTAGGTTACTTGCTGTGATTTAGGGTTGGAGGAGGCTCTTGTCACTTAGTAGTTGCGAATTAATTGCTTAGCCATGCTTAGCCGGTAGAAATGGGCGGTTATCGACTTGTCGATAACCTTGATCACAAAACTTATTATGATTTATGATTTCCACCTTGTGCCATGTCTACTTGAAAACTAAAACTAAAGGCAAATGATTTAGACTTGGGCACAATGGTATGTTGGTGTGATTCGGGTGTGGCGGAATGGTGCCTAAGTCAACAAGGACCGAACATCTTGTTACACTAAACCAAGCATTTTAGCGTGCTAACCACACTAGAGGTATGGGACCTCTCTTGACTTAGTACTTTGGCGTGTATTGGCTCAGAGTCGCGGGAGGTGCGAGAGGATGGTGTTGGGAGCATTGTAGTGTCCGAAAGACTTCACCGGGATGGGATTTGTTGTCTTCGGCTTGCAATGGCGTATGGTGTTTCTACCCATCTGAGCGGCTCGTAGTTAATACACAATATTGAAGGCGTCGTAGGACTTAGCCGTGCGGCATACCTCACGAAGTGTGCTTTTGGCTTAAAGGCGGTCGAAGTGTGGGGCATTGGTACACCCTGCGGGGTTAAAACTATTCGAATAGCCTCGTCCTAGGTTATGGACACGCTTAGGGGAGGTCTTTCAAGAGTTAGACTACAACCTTTTAAATTAAAACTTGATGGGTGA